>JANKKI010000514.1:0-600000 GCA_025175665.1 Cinchona pubescens | reverse complement strand
CATTATTTAAATATTACTATATTGTGAGTTATGAATATTTTTTGTTGGTTATTCCAAAGATCTTAGACTGATTAATATAGTTCATAAGTCACTCTACTCACTGTTAATTAATTTCGAAATAATGTTTGTATTCTTTAGTATTATATCAGAGTTACCATCAAATTTTTTCTTATTAAAAAGTATTTTTTGGTTCTCTCTAGTCCATTATAACACCCGACGTGTAATAGTGGATGTAAGATTTTGAATTAATTATAATTTTGAGATGGAAGAAATATTCATATATAATAAATACGATATTTACTTTTCAAAATGTGATATGTAAGATAAAATTATGGTTAAAATACATGTTTAAGAAATTATTAAAAAAATAATATTTAGAGACTGATAAATAACGTCTTCCGTCCAAGTACAGCCACAGTCATCATTTCGACCATTGGCTCTTGTCATTCCACTTGAACTTCTTTTTGTCTGCAAACTTTTGTATTGTATTGAATAAGCTCGTTGTTTCATTAAAAAAAATCGAACCTAAGATTGGTTTTCTTGCTTGATTCAATGTACTTCGATTTTGAGCCAATTAAGACGTGGTTTTATATAAATGGGCAACTTGTAATGGACCTGACCGATCTGTGTTTGCTACTGCAAGGCTGCAAGCTAGCTTGCAAGTGTTCTATGAATAATTACAACTTGGTTAAAATATGTATACATAATGCTGACCATGATTGATAGATACATGCATAGTTCTTAAATGAATTAACCAAGAAAAGAGCTAACTATCTAGATAGCTAGGTACGAATTAAGACTGATATTCTGGCTTTTTTTCTTTTAACTTTTTGAGCATATGATTTTGTCCTGCATGCGTCCTTATTCTCTAAGCGAAAAGTTGTACGTAATGTGTTAGCAAAGCAAGAAGTTTCAGATTCGGTGCAAGTGCTAGTGAAATCGAGTAAATCTAGCAACATATGTAGGACAGGATTATAAAACTAAGAATATCCCTTATATATTCATGATATTTTCTTGTATTTAAGTAAAATTATTATAATTACCATATTTACTACAAGTCTAGTTGTGTAATTAATGAGGCAATTTTCTATTACATGAAAAAATTAATACGTTATGGTGGTAAACTGGTTATATAATTAAGTAATATCATTTCTTTAACACTAAATATACCGGAAGACGTAGTCTCGCTCACACATGCACGGAAAAATTTCTTAAATTGTGATGAATATAAGAAACATTCTACATAGCGATAACTTTGAGAATTTGTTCCGTCATGAGATTGGGGATCATTGTATTTAGAGGACGCGACCTCCTTTAGCGAATGTGAGCTTATTAACTAACTTGCATTGTTGAATATGTGGTCAGTAAAATCTTGAATTTTCTTTTTAAATTTTTAAGAGAACTCACATTTCTTGAATGTAAGGTCAAATAAAATTTTATACTATATGAGAAAAAAATAATAATAAATCTCGCATTTACTAAATTTGAGACATTTGCGAAAAATAATAAAAAAATAATAGAATAAATGTGGGAGTTAAAGGTATAGTATGTTTGAAAAATAAATATGTAAGTGTTAAAAATTGACTACAAATTAGAAAGTACAAAATAAAATAAACCCGTAAGATATTTCTCACGTACTACAGCGCCTACACAGTGGCGTCTGGTGACGCTTCAAATTTCCATATTCTGAATGCCCACACTCAACCGCACACCACCTTTACAAGTGCCATGCAACCATGGTTGCATGACTTCGCCCGGCCAATCTGATTTAAGCTAAGAAAGCCAAGTATCCCTAGGCATGGCCTTTTGCGGGTGTTTATTATTTTATGATTAGCTGTACAATATGTCCAAATATTGGCTGCAACTTGTGCTAATTGTGTGAACTTACAATTATACTAATAGGTATCATTTATATGTTCAAAATCAATAGATCCAAAAAACCGAGTGCCGTTAGGGCTTTGAGCAGTGAGCCAGCTGTAGTGTTCTAGCGTTTGATAATGTTTCAATAAATATGCTTTTATAAATGTATATTAAAGAATGGTTACACCTTTAATTTGGAGAAAATTATTACCAGTTGCACTCCGATAAACTAGGAAATTAACTCAAGATCGGTCATCAGGGTTCACTAATTAATGGTGAACCGCTGCCTTTGGAAGTGCTAGTACTAGCATTTTTGTGAAACAGGGGTATTCACAATTTGGTTTAATCGAACAAATCGCAACTGAATCAAATTAGTTCGATTTTCGGTGTTCAAATAAACAAAAAATAAGGAGATTGGTTATATGATTTCGATTTGATTACTGAAAATCAATAACTGAATTACCGAATAGTCAAACTTTTAGTTTTATTAGTTTTTTAGAACCAATTCCATATTTCCATTTATTCAATACTTTGATATTATTTTTCTTTATTAGTTTTTAGTTTCTAGTTTTAGTTTATTAAGTTTAGGTTTTTGTTTATTAATTTATTAGATTTGTATTTAATTTTATATTTAATTTTTTAATAATCAAATTCTAATTAATGAATTTCTGTTAATTGGATAAACTAAAAAAAAATTGTTAACTGACCAACTAAAGAAAGTTTGGATTGAATTTAATTTTAATTTTTTTTTACACTGAAAACCAAAAAATTAAAATTTTTAATTGAATTACCAAAATTGACCGATAGACACCATATTGATTTTTTCCCAAAGGTTGAATGATGGACACCATATTGAATTTTTCATACTTGAGTAAGAACCTGAGCGAGAGAATATTGGACAAATGCAGTCTAAGCTAAATTACTCCAGAGGAGTGACAAGACCCTCAACTTTCACAAATAATTAAGTAGGGTCCTTGAATCGAGACAATAATGGTGATTTGGTCCAAAATTATCACACAAAAACGAAATATACCTCGTAAAATTCGTGAACAATTTATTTTAGCTTCATATGTATATATGTCCGAAACTTGACCTCATCAACATAAGAAACTATTACATTTTAACAACTTATATAGTGCAGAACTGCAGATACTTTTAGGCTAGGAAATACTTTCACTAATTCTGTTATCATAATAAACTTGTTACAAAAGTAATGTCAAAATTGTGTGTCTTGCATAGCTCAAAATGATCCATATGGCAAGATTTCTACGACTATGGTCTTTTAGCTTAAAGAAATTACTACGGAAATGTTGTCGGAATCTAGTTAATTTGCCAAAATAAATGATTTAAGGTGAAAATATAGAAATCAATTTTTTTGGTCAATGGACCAAATTGAAGCTTTTAATAAAACTCCGTGGAGTTAATGAAGCGCTTCAAATGCTGAGGACGACATTGACCTTTTCAAAAAGTTTAAGGAACATTCAGTAATTTATCCTTTAATTTAGCGTAATCAAATTTATCCTTTCATTTTGAATTATTATTACAGAAAATTTCAAATTTTCTCTATTTTTACTCAACAATAGTATATTATTCTATGCTTAAATTCAATAAATTTGTCTCGTATACCTTTGAGTAATCCAAATTTCCGATCTCCTATATTTCAATTTTGACATATTTGGTCATTTAAAATTAAGTCATGCCAAATTAGTTGATCGTCAAATGTATTTACACAGTAATTGTTTGGAGAACTTAATTAATCCTCCAGATAATGTTATTTTATGAATGTAAAAAGGTCGAATACGGGGAACTAAAAATATATCTAATTAAAATAATTGTAAAGGAAACACCTACATTAGAACTGAAAAACGACAAAATTGATTATCCAAAACATACAAGACCATGACTACAATTGCTGGTAAAGAGAATTCGTGATTTATTATTATTTTATTAATAATATATCATTAGTAATTTAAATTCATAATTAATAGTTCATAAGAAAGCATCTTATCACCTATAAATATTATTTTCATAATAAATAACTCATGAAATATTTCCTTGTTTAATTGGATCGAGCTAAAGTGAAGAATCAAACAAATTCCTTTGCTTTAATCCTTTTAGTTAATAAATACTTTCAAGTATTAACAAGTCATTAAGGTACAGATTAGACCTAGTGATTTTCAATAGCCAATTCAGAAGGGACGAAAACGACTGAATTTGGGTAGAACCATTCCCCGCTTTATTTAAACAATATTACCAGAGAACCATGCATTGAATTCTATCAAAAGCGGTCATCCATCGTTATTTCATTACTTTCAAATGAATGATTCTGCCACTAAAATATGAGATGCCTGACAAGTTGGGTATGACACCTAAATGTTGGTCAGAAAATCTATAATAATAGTCTCAATTTCACAAGAAATCGCAAAGATCATACTCGAAGAATTCTAGCTATTTTTCCAGAAGATTTTTGTCCAATGATAATTTTGGTGGTCGGTTTGTAACTTCATTTTTTTTGCAGCAAGGGTTAGTTAAATAATTAAGAATTCTTATTATCGCAACAAATTAACCACAAAAATTTCATTATAGCTAGATCTTCTCCTTCAAATAACTAAAAAGCCATTAAAACTTTCTATATGGCTTTATTTTTTAAAAAGAAAATAAGAAGATTATAATCTTACAGTAACAATTTAATAAGTTATACACTCCTTTAAATATTTAAAAACTCCTATTCCCCCTTTCTTCTAAATCAATTGTATTTCTATTTCCTATTTTTTTGGACACCTACGCAATAAAACAAAAGATCATTGAACAACGTTATAACTATTATTTAGTGAGATGTTAATTATTAACGTCTGTCACGCCACTATTCCACTTTTCCAAATTTAGTCAAAACTAGCCTTCAAAAATATTTCGTGCATTTCGTTAGATTTTCAGTCTAGAAAACGCGCTCCAAACTTATTTAACACGATATGTTTACTTTAGAAATATATGTCCTCTGACTTGCAAGACAGCCCAATGTTAAAATGATTAAGAACCCGTCTCCTCACGATTACTTCTTCATCCGAAGTATTAGGTGGTATTATTGGGAGAATTTTTACATGGATCCGATCTATAACATATTATTATGGACTCTTCGGTCTATGTTATTTCACATCAACCCACATCACTTAAATAAATGTGGGTCATATGGAGTAGTATGGATCAAGAGATTTATGACACTATATCATAAATCCGGTCTATGCAAAAATTTGTCATATTATCAGTATCATTCAAAAGAAAAGCAACCGCTAGATACATCTTAAAGTCGTACTCGTAGTTCTGGTTCATTGCATGTAACGGGTATCAGTACATATGATGACTTCATAGTCCAGATTTCAAATTCAAGATAAGAGAGCAACCACATCTTTTATGAAGAATATTCTATGTTTTGATGGTTACTGTGTTGTATTATTCTCTAAATAATAGTGTATACACATTCTATAATCACTTTTTAATTATCTCATATATATATATATATATATATATATATATCATATCAAAAAATTGTTTCAACCATTTTTAGAATAATATGTTAATAATAATAACTGTGCAAACGAAACCATTTTTGGTTCCCTAGTTTGTTATTGCTAGTTGACAATAGTAATATGCAAGTGACTTATTTAATTGACAGCCAGTTAATTAATGGCAAGTTGTAAATAAGAATTAAGCCTATTCAGGGTTCTTGTCCTCATTTGTGGATGCCTTGGTAAATCAAGCTCTTTCATAAGAGGATAATCACCAAATTAAATGGGAAATACTGTCAAGTCTCTTACTTTTTTTTTTTTCAATTCGATAACTGTCTCTTCAGATAAATACAACTAATACCATGCCATCGAATTTGTTTGGATATTGTCTTCGATTGAGTTTGGCTTGCGATTTCACCGGATGTCATACAAGTTTGCCAACGAAAATAGGGAAATATTTAAGTAGATTTGGTTTTTGACCTCACTTGTAGATCTTGTGGTGTAAATTAAATGTTATGAAATTTATGATATAAACTGATGTAAATAAGATTTTATAAAATTTAATTTTGACCGCAAGATCTACAGATAGAGTCAAAAATCAGATCTATGATAATATTTTCCAAAAAGATATGTTAGTCTAAATTTGCGTGAAAATTGGGTTAGAAACTCAGCGCTATCCCCAACCGTATAGTAGGAGCCTTGTTTCTTTTTTGATTGGCCTAACTTTATGGTTGATCCAACATAGAGAACAACTCATCTATTTGGTAACATGCTAGATTAGTTGTATGTATGGTCCTAATTATGGCTATACTTTTTAATTGTTGTATGTCTACTACGTACAACTTTGAATTCTGTTATGTTATAACTTATCTACGCTTATGAAATGCGATGCGTCTATTTGGACGACATTGAACTGATCTGTTCAATCATTCCGACATTTATATGTTTCAATAAAAACAAAAATTTGCATGCATGTCACTTCTGCTACGTCTAGGGTAGTTTCTATTTTAAGAGTATATAACGGCTGAATTTGTGTGTAGTAAATGGGTTTTACAATAGAGAACATCAAGAATGGTAGGACCAGTAAGCCATCGAATCTAAATCAATATTCTTGTTCATTTCATAAAAAGTAGTTGGATACAAATCTAAATCAATACTCCTGTACATTTCTTGGAAAAGGGTTGAATACAAATCTAAATTAATATTCTCAAATACATTTCATGGAAAAGAGTTGGAAACAATTCTAAATCAAAATTCTTGTACATTTCATGAAAAAGAGTTGGATACAAGAACGACAAGCAAATGATTCATACTCTTTATGTCTCACTCTTTTTGTCATCTTAACTGATTTTTTTGTTAATTTTAAAACTCCACTTTTTTTATTATTATATATACTCTCTCTGTCTTACTAATTTTGTCACATTTAACTTTTTCTGATTAACATATTAAGTTTTCAAAACTTAATTAATTATATTGTATTTGGTAACTTATATTAATAAAATTTTAAATTTTCATATAATAATATTTAATATAAACTTCACTTTTATAGAAGAAATTTATTAAAAATCAAATAAATCTATAAATAATTTTTATATTTTTTTTGGCGAACCTTCCTAGTTTTGGATATCTTTACTCTGCATAGTACAAACACCACAAAATCCCATATTTGCACATTGCAGTACTGACTGAAGATTCCTCCACGTTTTACTAGACATTTATCTGATATGATCCCGATGTGATAAATCTATTAGAAGATGCATGCACACAGAATTAGTCTTTTTCATGCATGGACATTATTCGTGGCATTCCTGAAGATTTTGAGCCTCACGTAGAATAAAGATGAACAGTTTGGTTGGTCAGTGGATTGAAACAGAAGTCAGACTACGAAAATGACTTGAAATAAAGAAACCTGTTACCTATCTGTACTGCCATTGAAGTTATTATAGCAAAAGAAAAGGACTGCTGAATGAAAATGATGGCCTCAGAGAATTCATGGAGATTCTTCTTCCAGCAATTTGTGTAAAAAGGCTGTCTAAAATATTAAATTAATTGGCCCAACATCAGAACATCTGAACCTAGACACGGTTCGATATATATTTGGAGCATAAACTTTGGATTGAGGAAGAAAAGTTAAGCAGAAGTATTATTTCTTTTCGGTGTTAGGTAACTGATTAATGAAATGATCACAACATTTCCTTTTTGTGTCTTTTATTCAAAGAGGTATAACACATCAAAAAGCATTGTCTTGTAGCTCCACATTATTTGGTATGGTTGCTTTCCTTTTTGTGTTTAATTAAATCAAGAAAAGTTAAACTCAAAAAAAGAAAATGACTAATCATCAATTGAAGATGATGCAAGTGGCAATTTAAATAGGACTAATTCCACTTTTTGCATCTCCAACTTTTACCATATTCTTACTTTGCACAGCTAATTTGAAGCTTGGAAACTTTATACCCAAACTTTCAAATTCGTCCCATTTCAGCCAAAATTTTTGACACCACAAACAAATTTAAGAGGATCTTCAAATCTACACCTATAATATTGTGGCACATTATTGTACATCCTTTTGAATTTGTTGTAGATGCATGAAGATTCCTTTAAATTTGGTGATGGTATTAAAAATTTTACTAAAATATGATGAATTTGAGAATTGATATGCAAAGCATGGGCGAAGCTAGGACCCCAAGGCTAGTAAGGGCCAAAAAAAAAAAAAAAAAAGAAGAAGAAGAAGAAGTAATCACGTAGAGTAATGCCAAAATTATGTTAATGATAAATGAAAATACAAATAAATAAATTCTATAACTTAGAGTATAATCATATTTACTGTAGAACTATTTATAATAAATATTTATTAAGTTAATATTATGAATATTTTTTTGATTAATCAGCATCTTCTATATATGAAATATTTATAATTGTTTGTGATAAGGAGGAAATAAACATATTTTAACATTTTAGGAGTCACTGTTTAGAAAGAAACCAATTTTAAAAATTTTAAGGGGGGGAGGGCAATATTAACACAATGCTAAAAGTTTTTTAAATTTTCTAGATTATTTTATAATTTTTGTAAAGTTGGGGAGCCAACCCTCAACTCTACATAGCTTCACCCCTTGTGCAAAGTATCTAGTATTAAAATTGGTGTTTCAATGTAAGAATTAAGTATAAGCAGGGATGTCAAGTAAAATTAGTCCATTTAATTAATTTATGAGCAATCGAACAAGATAAGCTTTGACCAAAAATTTGATGTTTGGTCAGTTGTTACGACTTTTTCGATCATTAGGATTTTTTTTTTTTTTTACATAATCATTAGGATTTTACTCCTCTTTGTTTATCTTCTTTAAATTTACTCGACTTGGTTACTTGTATCGAAATGATTGAAATGATAAAAAGCAATCGATGAACATTGGCTCATGTTCGGAGTGTAGAATTATTCATTATTTTTAAATAATATTTTACAATAATTTCTTATCGTGTCTCCTAATTATCTTTTTTTTTTCTTATTTATATCACATGTAAAAAATTACTACGGTAATTATTTTAAATAATATTGTGAAACTGAGGGACCATGGCCTTTAGTGAAAAAAGATTAGAGTATTACTTAGGTGATTTACTCAAAGCATAAGGAAATTTTAAGAATTTTACTTTTATTCTATAATTACATTCCAAATTTTGTCGACTTTTTTTTTTATTTTTATATTTGCCCCCTAAAAATTGGAAGTCCCCCAAATCATACAATTTAAACATAGCATATTAAAAATTATGGAGAATAAATATCATTTAGAAACACCAAATTTTCAAAGATTTTTAAAATTTAATACTGTACATAAAATTTACAAATAATTTTTATTTTAAATTCATTTTTGTTATAATTTCCTAAAAAGTTTTCAAATACTTTTTTATTTTACAAATATTACATTCAAAAAAGTTACTATAGTAATTATATTAAATAATATTTTAAATAGTATTTTGAATAATAATTATCCATACGGAGCCATATTATCTATGTCTTATTCAAATCCATTTCTCAATGTTTTACAATAATATTTATGTGATATTTGGATGGTACAAAGGATTAGAAGCACTCTGAAATAAACCGCAAAAAATTCCTCGATTAATGATCTGTGATGATGGTTATGCTTGAAGCACAAATTGACGCTAGTAATGCCATTAACAATGGAGATTTCGTCCCTATTCCCCAACTCATCCAGGTTTTCATTTTTTAAAAGAAAAAAACCATTAGAGAAATGAAAGAAGCTTATAGAACCCCTAGTTAGCTGGTCAGCCTAGAGGCAGTTGTAGGCTTACGTAGTCGAACTTATGGCACCCAATTAACATGTTAGTCGTGTTGAAGAAATTAAAATTACAAAAAAGTATCCAAGAAAATCATTTAACTTGGTTAGGAAAGGAACAGTAAGAAGAAATGATAGTGTGCTGCTCGAGGAATATTTGACCGGATTTAAATTTTATTTATTTATTTATTTATTTTTTTTTTTTTTTTGGATGGACCGTGGTAATGTAAAGTGGAGGGGTCAAAGATCCCACATTAGTTAATAGTTAAGAAAGAGTCTAATTTAAAAGGTGTGGGGCCACCCTCCCATATGAGGCGCATTTTCAAGGGCAAAATCGTGAAACTCTGGTCAAAGCGGACAATACCTCACATGAGCACACGATAAATTCTAGCATCAACATAATGGCACCGTCTACGGGAACCTCGGACTATACACATTTCTCCAAAAAAATAATTTTCTAAGTCATAAAATTGGCGCCGTCTAGATGTGTCGGGAATCTTGGACTGTACACATTTCTCCGGAAAAATAATTTTCTAAGTCATAAAATTGGTTTAGACCAATACTATGGCTCCGGCCAGGGTACGAACACGGCATTAATTACATGACACTCTCAACCCGAAAAATTTCAACTTGAGACTGGGGGGCAAATGATGATGCCAAAATATTATATACCCAATGACAATATTACACGTGGCTCAGAGCCCGGGTCTACTAAGGGTATTTTAGTAATTTTATCCATGTGGTTCAAATGGGCCCGACTGGGTCAAGTATTATATATTCGACCCACGGATTGATCCAAGCCATCAATTTCTGGTATAAATATCACAGTGACATGTCAAAATCATGGAATTACTTTCCTAATTTTTTTTTCTATTGATTCAAACTCTGAATTATTATTGAATTTTACTCTCTGGTTTAAATACTGACTTGAGCATCGGAGCCTACCCCGGGGGATACAGTCCTGCCATTTTTATTTTCAGGTGATCTAGACGTGAGTACTACGCGCAGTGCCAGACGACTTTTATTTTGGACGACACTGCAAACAGGTTAACCCTAGGCTCAATTTTTTTGTATCAATAGACCGTATATTCAAAGGCTATTTTTTACCCCCATATTTTGGGTGATACAACCAAACAGGTTTCAAATTGGCCATAAGTATAAAGTTAAGGGACTAAATCGATTTAAATTTAAATTAGGAAACCATTTTAAATTTAATAAAAAAGTTGGAGAACTATTTAGGTAATTTACCCATTTTACAAATTTTAATTTTATCTTATAATTGCACTCATAAAATTTATCAAAATTTTTCTTTATATTTGCACCCCTTCCCCCCCTAGAAGTTTGAATTCTCCAAAATCATACAACTATATGACAGCGGCACTCAAAATTAAGAATAAGTGCTATTTGGAACATAAAATTATTAAAGACTTTTGCAATTTAATACATAAAATTGCCCAATAATTTGATTTTAAATTTATTTTTGAAGTACGTATTGTATAAAAATTGAGAATTGTGTGATTTAAATTCTAACTTCTAAAAGCTTCTACTCTAGAGTCTTTCTATCTATCTATAATCTATATATATATATATATATATATATATATATATATATATATATATATATATATAACTGTCATTAGATTCTGGAGTTACATGTAAATTTATACTTTAACCATAAATAAACATCTATCAAAGTTGCTGCTTTTTATTGCCAGCATATTGAATCCGTCTTCAAATTCTTATAATTATATGTAAAATTATTTATTGCATGAAAAAATTAATTATAGTTAATGATACAAAACACCTATCAAAGCCGTTGCTTAAAATATTGCGGCCTTCCAAAAGGGAAAATTCTAGTATGGATTAAAGTGTACGGGCCCAGCGTATATCTTGTGATCTATATTTATCAATATCTACCAACTTGTGGATAAAATATTTTAATTTTTAAATTTTAAAAGAAGTTGGGGAATGTAGATAAATATGGATCACAAGGTATACAGTGATGTATACATTGATCCATATAAAAATTGATTTGGTTCTTTCCAAAAGATCAATACCAATACCTAAAGGGTCCCTTTGCTATTTTTAGTCCCTAAAGTTTTACAAAAAATAAATCATATCCCTTATCTTTCAAATTTTTACTTAATTAGAACAATTGATATAAAATAGCATAATTTCTTTTATTTCTATGCCTCTACTCCAACAAAAATTTCATTCCTTATTTGATGAATTCAAAAACAATTACCCTCTATCTTTTACTTTCTCTTGCATAAACTAACAAAAATACCTCTTTTCCATAATTTTTAACAAAAATTATACTTTTTTTTTCTTTAAATTATCCTAATTAAGTAAAAATTTAAAAAATTGGAAACGTAATTTATTTTTTATAAAATTTTATGAACTACTAATGTCAAGTGATCAAACTTTAGAGACTAAATTTTTTTTTCCCCAATACCTAAACAAGTAAATAAATGAATCCTATTGCCTAGTGGGACAAAATAAAATTAGAAGGCTGGTCGCATGAAAAAGTAGAACGAGGTATTGCCCTGATTGTCCCCTCTAAGGATTTTTACAAAAACCCCCCTTTGGTACCATGAATCCACCCCAAAACTCTGACATTACGTTTTCGATTGGTCAGCTGACGTGTCGGCTTGACTAAGACATCCGTTACAAAATCTCGTCCACTTGTAACGCCAAAAGTCACGTCCTTCGTAGATATATACTCCTCAGTTTCGCCTTCTTTCTTTTTTCCCAATAATATAAACTCTACACAGAATTCTATAGATATAGATTAATTCTCGCAAGACTCCAATGGGTGAAAATGAGGATGATGTACTATAACAAAATTGATCATCAAAGAAGAATATCCGTCGCAGTCTCAGTCACGGATGATCGAAAGGTTTACAAGAGTTTGATGGTCAGATATTTCAATGCAAGAGCTATGGCAATAATGGTTGTATTAACAATGTCTCTTTTGTTATTGCCGTTGGTGCTGCCGCCGCTGCCGCCTCCGCCAGTAATTATTTTGTTTATTCCAGTTTTTATTATTATGGGCCCTTCTCGTTTTCTTGGCATTTTCGCCGTCTCGAGTACCTAATCTTGAAGTTAATTTAGTCTGAAGTTGAACATTGACTCTTAATATAGAATAGAAGAACTTGATGAATGATGAAAAGGGATGATGCTCTTGTAGATTGAAGATAATTAATTTATTCTCTGTCGAAAATCCCTTTTTTCTGATACATTTTTTGGTTTGATTTTTGTTGATAAATTACATCATCATCATGTCTGTGAAGATGAATTGTTCCAAATGCTTGTACGTTGTGGCTTTTTTCTTTTGTTTTTGTATGCTAATTTGTTCATATGAAGGACTTTAATTTTGACCTCTCGGTTAGTTAGTTTTGATTGAGATTGGTGAATTGTTTTTTTTTATTTTTTATTTTAGTCTTGATTTTTAATCTTGTAAAATTCATGAATTTCGGTTTGTCATAGGAGTATTTTTCTTGAAGAAATTTCTTTTTTATCAAGAAATGCCTATCTGATTCATCACAAAAAATTACAATTACAAATAATTAGATGCCGTGTATATAGACCTTTTGATTCATTGTCTGAGAATTTTGTTGATGGAAACTTCAGAGATATAAAGCTAGGAATGAAAGATAGCTAGATATTTTACTTGGTCAAAATACTTGATACCTCCATGCTAAAATATTGTATCCTTTGACCTTCTAGCTTCTTAATTTGTGTGCCTCGTGTAGTAAAAAAAAAAATTAATTTTATTTAAAAATAAATAAATACAATTAAATTTAACTAAATTTCGAGCTAAAATTTTAACCGAATAACTCGCGAGCTACTACATTAGCCATCCCTAATGTAGTTAGCCTTTTATTTCCTTTTCTTTATAGAAATTTTGTCATATACCACCCTTGCTTTATCGTATTTAGTCTCGGACTGTCAGAAATTTTGTAGAAGTAGAGGTGTACTTGATAATTTATTTGAGGAAGGAATAATCCATTCGAGACATTTCTGACGTAATTAAAATTAGAATATTAGGGTAAAAAAAAAAGTAAAAAAGCTACGTCATTCAAACGCGTTATTTCCAAGAGGAATATCCTATGAGGAAAATATGGAGCCGTAGATTCAGAGAACGAGCAATATTGTCCCGTGGAATATAGTACGCAAAAACAAGTTCAGGAGGGGAAAGGGAACGGAGTACACGAGGAAAGACATTTGGATCCTAGGTGGTGGTTTTGTTGACCATTCAGAAATAGAGAGACACGTGAGAAATGTATTCTTGATTCTATTCTAATCCAGGTGATGTTTATGGAAAATTTTATTTTTTTTCAGGTATTGTAATTAGTCATGTTTAATAGTTGAATATGTGAAAACGTTCTATTTAGAGTGAAAGATCTTGGAAGATTCATTTTTATTAATAGGATGATTTCTTATTTTTTTTTAAAAAAATTGAATCAAGAGTTTTCCGTTAATTCAATAACAACTAATAAATATGTGAATAACTGTTGTGGACCAACATAAAACTTCTACATTTTTTCAAGAAAAAAGAAGTTCAGGGTTTTATTGGTCTTTCCTGTGGGCTAATATAGATTGATTAGATTCATCTGTATTTGGACAAATAAATCCAGCTTTACTAGGTGGTCTTTATTATGGTTTTAAAGTACTAGTAGTGTTTATCCTTTCTTGATTAAATACATTCATGCATGCATTTTTGTAAGGTTTTGACCATCTGGGACATATATATATATATATATATATATACGGCTGTATTTTACCTGGATTTGCCTCTCACGCTGCACACGAACGGCTGCAAAATCTAACGAGCTTTGGGGTTCGAGCTTTTTTGCCTTGGATCGTATTGCATGTGGATTAGATTCACTAGTTGCATCATGTGGAATCTTATTAGTAAGTATATTGTAGCTGTATTTCGATTTGTATATATATTTGTTTAAGGGAAGTACACCATGCCATGCCTTTGAACTTTTGTTTTTGCTAGTATTTATTGAGAATTACAAATATTATTTCTTTATATCTTTATTTTCAATTATTTATGAAAAGTCATAAATTTTTGTTTCGAAAAATGAATGTAAAAGTACTTATAAAAAACCAAACTTTTATTTTTTAATTTTTAAAAATAAAAAAAAACTTTTATTTCTAAATTAGAAATAAAATATATTTTTAATTTTCTTTTAAAGCGTTATTTTTAAAATCTTTAAAAATTGTAAACAGTTTTCAGTAAGTTATAAGAACCAGCCCTATATGTACAGTTTTTAACAATTTTTATGAAGGGAAAGAAGAAGCTAATTGACAGAATGGTTATGTGGATCTAGAAATTGAACGAAGAACTTTTGACAGTGTAGGTATATGGAGTCTTCACCCAGCATATACATGCATGTATATTATTTCAATCAAACTTGGAGAAGGTTATTTTATTAAGGAAAATAAGAATAAAACAAATTGTAATATTATAGATATAGCTATTTAATAAGTTCTATCACTCAAATTCTTTCTCTATTATTTTAGAGACTTACCTGGTGAATTAAACTTATCCAACATAGTCATAATTAGAATTTTATTTGAACATTTTTTTCCTCTCTTTCAAGATCACAGTGCTGCTACTACTACTTTTTGTTAATTACATTTTAGTTCACTAAAAAATTGGGTGGTCACATTGACCATCTATACTAGATAATATAGGAGAATGGGTATTAACAAGAAGTTATGAGAGTTTCTCTATCTTTTTATAATCTTTTCTCAAAAAGCATTCAAATTATAAAATAAGTATACAATGTATGTGGATAATATATATAAGACAATGCATAACTATTTAAAAAGTGATAACATTTTTTTAAAAAGAAACTTTTGCCTTAATTATACCACTTACCCTATTTTTTAGCTACTTATTAATCATTATTAACAGCTAAACCATTTTATAAATATTCTTTCAGTTTAGAGATGAATCTCTTGATAAAAAAAAAAAAAAAAAGTTTAGTGCACAAATATGAATTGTAGAATAGAAAATTTTAATTATGACACTCACCAGATTCACTTAGATTTAATTGTTGGATGTTAAAAGACTATGATTGACTCTAGTTATCTATCAAAAGCATTAAAAAAAAAAATTACAATGACTAAATAAGGAACAAATTAAAATTTTTTTTTTTTTGCCCTATTTCCACCACATAATAAATATGTTTATTTGCCTTATTAATTATTACTAACAACTATTTTTAAAAAAAAGTGTTACATATTGTTAAATTTGTTTTCCAAAAAGGTTTTCACCCTATTTCACCACTTAATCTGTGTTTATGTACTTATTAACCATTACTAACAACTATTTTTTTTAAAAAAAAAAAAGATTAATCCGCTAACTTTTTTGTCAGCTATAGTATCAATTCAAAAAGAAATTTGAATGATTATTCAAAAAATAGGAATTTTTTTTGAAAAGATTTTTGCCCCATTTCTATCACTTACCCTATATTTATCTACTTATTAATCATTAACAACAACTATTTGTTATTAAAAAATTGTTACCCACTAAAAGCTATCATTATCCTTAGTAACAGCTATATAAACCAAAATTTAATTAATCTGCTAAAATTTTTAAATAACAACTGTTTTTTTAATTAAAAAAAAAAGAGTTATTTATTGGATAAACTTTTGTCAAATTTTTTTTACCATATTCCTGCCACTTACTATATTTTTATCTACTTATTAGCATTATTAACATCTAATTTTTTTTTTTATAAAAAAAATAGTTATTTAAAGTTTAATTTCCAATAAAACATATACATCAAAGCATTTATTTTGTCGAAAATAATAAGCAGATACATAATTTTTCAAAGCTTTTGAGTTATATATTAGAGAATCTGCATTAAAATCCCCTCGACTCCTCCCACAAACTCCGCAGTTTTCCTTTCTTTCTAGATAGTAACTTTTATACATCTATATTTTACTTAGCTGTGTGTTTGAATTTATTTTATTTTTTTGCTTTGTTGCTGTTTAAACCAATTAATAATAGTGTATATCTACATTATAATTATGTCAAGTACTCGGTTACTTATTAGTTAAAAAAAAAGAAGTCTTGTGCCTATGCATGATATCAAAACGAGGAATGAGATGTACGGTAATATAAACATCTAGATGTGTTTTTTTGCCATCCTTTACATGAATTAGTGCAAATGATTACTGTTTCTTAACTTATTTATTTTTTAGATTATTCAAAAAATATTAAGCTAATAAATTATGCGCCCATGTTAAATTTAGGTATCAAGTCCAAATGTTTATAAATCATAATATTATAATGAAAGATATCATTTTATTTGGTTTTCACGCTGAACATAATTAACAATATCCCACAAATGAATTAAAAAAATAATATTACAGGTAAGTTGATGAATGTTCGAATTATATTTTTCATATGATATTTTATCATTGTATGTAAAGTTCTTGTATACTACAATTGATATAGGAAAATGGAGTACACTTCTTTCAAAAAATTATACAAACATTGGAGGAAAAACACTTACTTTATTCCAATGCCAAAAAACATTCACAATATTAAATATCCATCTGTAATATCTTTCTTATAATTAATTTTCAATTGTTTTTGCAATATTGAAACATAAAGATTTTGAAGTGCACATTCGAGAATTAATATTGTGTTGCTATATATTTTGGTTCAATTTTATGGTATTATAGTTGTTACTTTATTTTGTTTATCACCATTTGATTTAATTATCAAAAAATTTATATCATTAATTTATATTATTGACATTTAAATTTCACAATCTTTTGGTTTCTATTCATAGCATGGGTTTTTAGGCTAATTTATGTTTATACTTGAATCGATTATTAGATTAAAGTTTGGACAAAAACCATATTCTATTATTGAGTGTTCAAATTATATTTATAGGGAAGTTACGATTGATTTCAAGTTGAGACTTGTTGACATAATTAAATCAAACACCTTATAAAGTAATAATTTTGTTATTATTAGATTTTTAGTAGTTTAGTTATTTAATGTATCAAGTATTTGTTAGTTTCTTATTAGGATTACTTTTAAAATTATATTCCCAATATAATTGGGTGTTTTGGTAGTCAAGTTTGATAAATTATAAATAATAGAAACAGTTAGAGTATTTAGTTGAGAACAATTAAAAAGTTCTAGTTTTAAGTTAAGGCAATTGTACCATCTAATATGTTATACCGGTTTTAATATTTGAGTGAGATGTGCTATATTTTATAATTTCTCTTTTTTTCACAAATTTTTGTATATCATGTTAAATAAATTTATCTTTTACCGTGCATGTTTTTTTGGTACTAACAAATGGTATCAGAACTGTAGTCTATTATCTTGGGGTATTATAAAGATTGGAGAAAATTTTTTGTGTTTTAAGTACTTGAATAGTGAATATTTGAACACGAGATTGGTCTTTAGAGTACTAAGAGTTAGTAATTAGGATATAATGAAATTGACTCTAATTGGAATAGAAATCTAAAAAGAGGGTCTTGTCAATTTAGTTATTAAACTCGATCCGACCAGATCCAGTGGTTGAACTGACCTTGGAACTGGTTGGGTTCATATCATGACTGAACAAGGAAGGAACCCGTAAGGTTTTGTGCTACCCGTCGGTTTAACCGATAAATTTTAGAGAAACCCAACAGTTTCTTATAAGAAAAATTTTTTTCCTTTGAGAGAAAAACTAAATTTTAGTTATTTAATATCCAAACTCCACTTTATACATTAACTTCTAACTTTTCAATGTATTATGTAAATATTCATTAGTGGAATATACATTGTTAAATTTCTTATTCTTAAATCTTTTCACAAATAAAATTAAAAATTACAACAGTGAAATTTTCATTTTAAAAAAACTTTTGTTAGACATTTATTACTAACAAATTATCATATTATTTTCTATAAGATCATTTTAATTTTTAAAAGTGCCAAAGAATTCAAAATAAATATTAAAATATACTGCTATAAAAAATAGTTGTCTAACTTAAATTGATAAGCCAAAATATTACAAATTTAATTGAATTAAATTCACCTATATGTAAATAACATAATAAAGTATAAGGTATTACTAAGTAAAAATCTAAAAAAATAATTAAAGTTAATTTATTATGTGTTTGTTTATATCATTATATGTCTTATAGTCAATATTTTAAATTTATATATATATAGGGGTGCTATATATACAAGAAATTAAAGTTAACTATTTCATTTTACTTTATTAAATTTCTTTATAGAAATGAATTTTTAAAAGTTATTTGTACTTAATTTAATGAAACATGTTTTATCGATATTTTTAGTATATTTCTTGAATTTAATAATTTTCAAGTATTATATATTATTAAAAAATATGTTTGAGTGACACATAGGTTGAATCAGTGATTCGTTGATCGATTTTGTTCGACGGGTTCCTTTCTGGGCTGAGTATTATTGTGTGTGTTAGAAAGTGATAAAAAATTATGTTAAGGTGACTGTGAATTTTGATTCACAACATTGATAATTTTGAGATTAGTTGTAATCAATGGAGAGGGTTGACAAATTAAAGAAAAAGTTGGTACAAAGATTATTTTTCTAGACGTGTGGATCGCTTGAAATTTCAGAAGATTAACATCAAATCAAATAAATTGGTGTTACAGATCAATAAAGATTGTTGTGATCGAGTGTTGTTTGGGAAGAACTGTTGGCGAGTATAATTAAACCAAATTCTTTATAAATTAAGAATTATGTTATAATTTGGTTTTAGAATTTTAGTTATTTAAGGTAAGTATTTGTTAGTTTTATACCAGGATTACCTACTTTTAAAACTATATTCCCAATATAATTGGGTTTCTTGATAATCAAGTTTGATAAATTATAGATTGAAGTCTGTTAGAGTATTTAGTTGAGAAATATTGATATTCTACTATTAGGTTAAACGTAATTTGGTCGTGGGATTATACCGTCCTTAATATAAAAGTGAAATTTGCTTTATTTTATAACTCCTCGTCTCTTACTTATTTTTATATATATTAAAAAAATTTATCTGCGCGTATTCTTTTGGTGCTAACAGGATTGACACCTCTTTTACTATTTGACTAGACAATTTTTTTGGGGTAAGATTTAATTTGCCAATATAAATATGTACCGCTCCTATAACTTTAGGCAATAATAATGCAAAACAGCTACATGTTCTCATTCATATCGGGGCTGGTCCATTTGCACAAATCTTTGGATTCATATTCTCCTCCATTAATTTCTCGAGCACCGCAAATATTACTTCAATTTGAAGATGTTTGACTATTCAGTATAGCCAGCACACGCATAGGCATGTAGATGTCCATATTTCGCTCAATTTTGTAGGAGGTTGGCTAATTACTCGTCATGTTGATTGAGTTATTGTGTCTGAATAGCTCTGTGTTCTTTAAACCATAAATTTTCTTAATCTTGCTTCAATTGGAAAGCATTTAGCCAAGCTGTTGATTTTAATTAAATCCTTCTAATTTTCGTCTTTACTACCTGACATTTGAATTCTCTCTTTTCTTGACTGATTTTTTTTTTGGTTGGACACAGTATATTTCAGTAGCGATAATTTTCTTAATGACGAACATAATAATTTGGCTCGAAGAGTAAGTTTATGTCATGGTAAACTGGAAAAATGATTTAAGTAAGAGTTGGACATATTTGATAAATAATGTTAGATGTTCATATTAAATTAAATTTTTTGGAAAGGAATTAATTCTTGTTTTGGAGCTTGTTGTATAACTCAAGTGTTGTGGAAACTTATAAGTGTTACCAAGTCTTTGGCATACGTTGTAAAGAATCCTAAGTTCTTTAAATGAGAATACTACTCTTAATCTCTTATTTCTTATTTTATGCTTATTATTTTTTTGTCGGTAGTGAAGCCTTTTGGACTTTTCTTTACATAAAAGTTAGCAAGTGATGCTGGGATATACCAGTAATTGGCAAAATTAATATATTTACATGTGTATAATGTACAGACTCGCAATTGTTTAAGGTTGAATAAGCAACCAAAAACTATTTTTGATATAACATGTCCAAAAAATTAGATGTGTACGTTCAAGTAAAAAGAAATTAAAGTCTGGATAAGGCGGGCTTGTCTATTTATCTGCCCATTGTTTTGGGTTGGTTTTTTGGGTTTTAATTACATTTTCTGAGTTCCCTTTTTGACTTAATAAGTTATAATTATGAGATCTATGTTCGTCTCGGGGACCCGTGATTTGTTCCCCAAGATTGTGTTCATCGGTGCGAAGACACATGTTACTACTCTTCTGTTTCATGACAAGTTAGCTTTGCTCGAAATGCCTTTGTTATTTTTGTGGGAAAATATTTTCCAGTGATAGCTAATTATTTTCTAAGGTAAATCACCTAAATAGACGTTTGACTTTTTTAGTAAAATCAAAATAAATTTTTAATATAATTTTAGTGAATTTAACACCTTCTAAGTATTTGTAGACAATTTAATCTCTATTTGGTTGTGTCACTCAAAAAATAAGTGTTTTGTAGGAGTATTTATAGATCGGGTATTTGATCTGATCTAATATTACCCAATCTATCCCGGTTTAAAAGTAACCCAGTACTAGGTCCATATGCATAGTTTACCCAATTAATCATGTATCCGACCCGATTCAATATTATATTTTTTAGTGTAAAAAGTTTTTAAATGACTATTAATTACATTTACACCCCTATGAATGAGAAAGGGAGGAGAAAAAACAATCTATTAATCTAAGACCATAATATAAAAATTACATAATTACTCTTGTATATAGATCGATTCAGGTACTCGTCGAGTTACAATTTTTTAACTCGCTACCTGAGTCGCTATCTAATCTGGTTTTATTAACTAGTTCAGGTACTCTATTTTTACGGCTAGAATGAATTGGTTCAACGAGTTTTTCGGGTCGACGGGTCAAGATGAACACTCCTAGTTTTTTATATTTTCTCCTGTGTTGACCAAAGCAGCTGACTAGTGTGATTACACACTTTTACCCCTATTCACCACAAGAAAATATTCAAAGAATTTATGTTTTGAGTGGAACAGTCAAATAGGGACCAAATTCTTTACAAATATTTTAGCTGATAGACTAAATTGATTAAAATTTAAATAGAAAAGCCATTTTAGTTTTAACGAAAAAATTGAAAAACCAAATAGGCAGTTTGCCATTATTTTCTATACATTGCCATTTTTGCATTATTGACGACTCCCTTCGCCATCTATCTGTTGCTTGACACTTGTTTGCGTGAAAGTAATGGAGACCTTTTCCTTGGTGTAACTCTGAAATGAAGTTTCTTTTCCTTTCAAAAAAAAAAAAAAAAGAACTTTTTTGCATGAAATAACGATACATTTGGTAACACGACCAAATGAAAGACTCGCATAGGTGCCAAAAAAATCTTTGAATGATCTTTCTAAGTATTTGAAACAATCAAGCCAGCTTATTTTGTGGATTACATGGTAAATATGCCTTCTAGTAAAACAGCTCAAGACAAAGTAAAATTTACTTCTGGCAGATCATTGCTAAGAAATCATGCTTTCTATTGGATTTGTGGTTATTTTAAAGTGCTTATGATGTAGTTCACAATAACGAGTCCTAGACACTTTGGTTTTTTTTTTTTTTTTTTAATTATTATTTTTTAAATTTTTTTTTAATCAAACGATAGAATACTAGACACTTTGACTTGCAATTACAAAATTCTGATCAAATGTAATTGCTCTTGACTTCTCGTTTGATTTTTTAATTTTTTGATCAGTGGGAAAATGTTCTCTTTTGAATTCGGCTAACAACAATCTTTACGGTAAGCACTTTCAACCGCAAGGTGGGTAGTTCTTTGCTTTTGTATGATTTTGGTCTCTCTTTAGACATTGGGTGTATACTCGCAAGCTTACCCCTCCTAAAGGACAATTCTAGAGCTGGCACGAAATACCCTTTCGTTTTTCATTCAAACTTTTTTTTTTGAGCCATAATTTAGAGATTTTCATTGACACGGAAAAGAATATTTACTTACACATTGAGGACTATTGCCTTAGTATTACATCAATATTCTAGAATGGAAAAATATAATTTTGGTCCCCAATGTTTGAGAGAGAGGCCAAAAAGTCACTAAAGTTTCAATAAAAACGAAATTGATTCATAATGTTTCTAAACTAAAAAAAAAAAAAAAGAATAATTAATGGAAATTAATAATCATTAATGGGCAAAATCAAATTCACGTTGGTCAAACATTTTGATTTTGCATTTTTTGTTCCCAAAATTTGAAGATGTTTTGGAGTCATATGGTCCCAATATTTAAAATAGTTATAGTTAGCATTTTAGAATAAATTGATATTAGAATAATTTTATATACTAGATATTTTAATAGTTCTTCCACAAAAAGTAGCAAAAATCACTTCTAGATCTCAATCTATATTTTCATACCACTACGCATATTACATGTTTTTTCTCATTATACATAGTTGGAATCAGTTCTTCTATTTGCGTAACCTCGTTATCTCGATTTTGGACTAATATTTATATTTGTTATTTTACACTATGTGCAATTAGTTGATAATGAGTTATAGAACATTTTCATTTATTTTGGTAATTAAATAATAGCTTGAATACTAAGTAAGAAACAATAGATATTGTAAATAAATTAACTTAATCTCATAAATTTTCTAACGTTGCAATGAATTGTCAATTAACTCCCAAAGAAAATCAATTTTATAAAACTTGTATAGTAGTATTAGTTATAATAAAGATACATTTAAACTATTATAACCGTAACTTTCTCCTCTATTCTACTAATGTTTATTTTATTATTTTTTGTGTGTGTATTATTAATCTATTGAAACTAATTTAATAACTAAAGAATATTAATCTAATATCGATGGATAACATTTTTTAGAGACTTTTGTTAGGTTTTTGTAAAAAATTTCCTTTAAATTATCACTATTATAATAAGTATTTTATCATTAAAAATTCATTATCTGAAATATTATCTATTAGGTGGTCTATACTATCAAAATAAATTTTAATCAAATTTTCCATATTTCTGTTGATTTGGAATCCTTGTACAAATATGGCATATATTTAATTGTAAAGAAACTCATTTCACCATAAAATTCTAACTATAATTATTTGAAAAATGTATAGACCATATTTTATCTAAAACCCAAAAATTGGGGACCAAAAAAAAAAAAACACAAGCTCAAAATGTTTGGCTAACGTCAATTTGATTGTGACTATTAGTCAATATTGAATTTTGTAAATTGTCCTTTTTTTCCATATTTTTGACATTGATTTGGAATCCTTGTGCAAATATGGCATATATTTAATTCAATTCTCAACTCATTTCACCATAAAATCCTAACTATAATTATTTGAAAAATATAGACCATATTTTATCTAAAACCCAAACATTGGGGACCAAAAAAAAAACACAAACTCAAAATGTTTGGCTAACGTCGATTTGATTGTGACTATTAGTCAATATTGAATTTTGTATTTGTCCTTTTTTGGATAAAATTTGAAAGATTGGGAACCAAATTTAAAATTAAAAATTTTGGGACTATTTGGATCCCGTCCCAAATATTAGGGAGCTGGATTTTTTCCTATTCTAGAACTATAAACTAAACTACTAAAAAATGTTGTGCTTAAGACCCCATTCAAGTGCTAATTTTCAATTCACCTAATTCCATTCCACAACAAGGAAATACCTTTCTTGAAAGATGGCCTCATTTCTTTTCCTCCATCTATAGTACACAATGGTTGATAGAGCCAACTAGAAGAATTTTTGTTCAAAGAACACGGTTTAGTTTTCTGTTTATGCTAAACAAGCCAAGATAGTTCTGAACTTCAAGGATAATATTCTCGAAACACCAACTACAAGCTTTAAACTTTTCCATGCACTAGATGTACCTGAGCAATCAAAAAAGAGATGCTGCATAGACTCTTCCTGCTGTTTATAAAGCATAGAGGTTGTATCAACCTAAATTCCCCATGCCTTCATTCTATCCCTAGTCATTGGCCTTCTCTTGCGTAGTAGCCACATAACAAAGGCATATCTAGGGACGTGTCTTTTGTACCAAATAGAGTGTTCGAATTTGGTTAATCGAATTCACGACCATTTTCACTTTTAAATTGAAATTTCGAAACTGGTTAATTAGAATTCTGTTAATTAATTAGTTTGATTGAATTCTGAAATCAAAAATCGGTTATGAAATCGGAATTGATTTCTGAATTCAGATTTAACGGATTTTCAAATTCAATTTGGTATTTGACGAATTCAAAACTTTTCAAAAAAAAAAAAAAAATCTATACGGTATTTGCCAGTACTAGAGCAAATTATAAACTTGCAATGTTACATCTTCTTTTCAAGTAAATTTACTTTTAATATTATATGTTGTTACAAACTAATACTCCCTCCGTCCCATTTTATATGTTACCCTTTCTATTTTAGTTTGTCCCAAATTATTTGTCACTCTTTAAAATGGCAAATTTTTAAAACTTATTTTACCTATTTTGGCCTTCATGCAATTCCCAAAAACGTAGCATAAAATTCATGCCTCAACATTAGCTGCTCTCACAATCCATTTCAAAATTTAAAAAAACTAAAATCAACTAACAAAATTTGTATCTTAATTGAAGGACAATTATGGAAAAAATATCTTACTAATGGGTCAAACACCAAATGTTCTTAAACTATGTGCAAATTTGACCGTGCCAAATAAAATGGGATAGAAGGAATGCTACAATTACACTTATAAATTGCATTTATAGTCGCACAAATGATACATATATACGTACACATGGACACAAACACACCTGATTTGTATAAGTTTATGCATACAAACTCTTAATCACACACACACACACACACACACACACATATATATATATATATATATATATTAAGAAAACATTTGTATCCATCCAAGTACAATATAGTTTTGATGATATGGAATTATGAAATATGTTATTATTAGTTGGGTTTTGTTTTAGATATATTTTCAACTTTTGTATAAAGGATTTTAGTCGAATGTCAATGAACTCAATTGGCGAATATGGTTAATCGAATTTAGTTTATCCAGATTTTATTATGAATTCAATTCAAAATTGAAACTAATTAATATTTTTAGGATTCATTTCTAAATTTAACCAAATTATTTGATCGATTGATCGATCGGTTAACTGATATTCATCTCTAACACTAAACAAGTTACTACCATTCTATGGCTGCAGCGGGTGATCCCTTCATAGCCTTAACAGTTGAGAAAACTAAAAACCAACTTAAGGTTGCCCCCTTCTATTTCCACTGGTCTATTTCTAAGCTACCACAAGGTACAAAAAGATGATGGAGTTTCGTTAATCTATAGTTTAGTTACAACATAGGTTCTCCTCCTCATTGGCCGTTTCCAGTTACCATTTGCAATTATAGAGCTCAATTTGGCAGTCTTGTTATTCCCAAAAGAAGAGATCAAACTATTAGAGAACTTCTTCATTAGTGGATCATAAAAATGCCAAATATCATACTCCCCCTATCCCAAATGTTTGATGCTTTTGGAAAGTAGTTCCTTTTTTTTTTTTCCTACAGTGACAATAAAAGGGTGGAAAAAATTCATAACTCTAGGAAACTAGAATTATATGTACCTTAAAGTTGAGTATTTTTGCCTTAGTTTCGAATATTTTTAGATCTTAAATGTTTTTTTTGTCAACATTTGCTTTTATGTTCTAGCATGTGTTTCTCTATGTTAATTTAGTGTTTTTAATGTTATTTTAATGTTTTAATATAATTAATAAAGTATATTTATTTGTAGGGTTTGACCAGAGAAACTGGTGCAGACAGTCAGACAAGAAACGGATCAAATCAAACCGTCAACGGCCATTGACTGCGGTCAAAATTTTAAAGAAGGAAATCATTGACCTCGGTCACAAGAGAAAAATTGCTACTAGAATTTTCATTGCGCTTGTTAACTGTGGTCACCAACAAGAAGCATCAGTGATGCAGTCATTAAAACAAAGAAGGAAATTCATTGACTATGGTTACTAAGAAAATTCACGTCAATATCATTGACCGTAGTTAAGATTTTGAAGAAGGAATTTTATTGACAGTGGTTACCAAGCCGTCAGTGACAACGGTCATTGAGCATAGTATGAGTAATTTTTAGGGGCAAATTCATCCATCCCATGACAAATTATAGCTGCAACTTCCTTCTCCAACCCTACGCATATAAATACATCTCTTAAACTTCTTTGGAGGCTAAGTAGAAAGTAGGAGTAGAATAGGATTGTAGTAGCTACTAGAGTAGAGTAGTTTAGTTCTTCTCCATTCTTCCTTCTTATTTTGGGGAAGGTTTTTTAGATTAGATTAGATTAGGATTTATTTTTCTTATAACTTTTATTTCCTAGCTAAAGATTCAACGTTTTTAGTGGTAAGTACTTTGTTATTGTTCAAACTCCTTTAGTTATCCTTAATCTCATGTTTCTTTAGTTTAATTAGTTTAATTGCTTTCATTAAAATGCTCTCTTTACTTGTTTTCTTAGTTTTGTTAGTCGATTAGTTCCTGGATTTTTCATCTAAGATGCTTTCTTAGTATAATTGTTAAATTAGATTATAGACCTTCTTTAAAAATGCTCTCTTAGTAAAAAATTGTAGCTTAGATTAGCTAATTAGGACTAAGCAGTTTTACTTACTTAGATTAATTAATTAGGATATATTAGTTAATAGGTCTTCTTTAATCACGCTTTCTTAGTGGTAATTAGTAGTTTAGGCTAGTTAATTGATTCCTTAAAATGCTTTCCATTTTACTTACTTCTTTAAATGCTTTCTCAAAATGCCATATTGGTTTACATGCTTCATTTCATTGCTTTCTTAAAAATATTTTCTTTTATATTAAAGCTCACTTTTAAATTGCCTTGAGTTAGTTGAATTGCTTTCTTAGTCTTTTAAACTCTAACCTTAGTTTAATCACTTTAAATTGATCACTTCATTTAATAATCGAACCAAATAATCGGCAGTCACCAATCAACCATTGTGGGTTCGATCCCTACTTCCCCTTACTACTAGTTGACAATCATATATTTGCAAGATGCCGCCTAGTTAATAGTAGGATTTAAGTGTTTTATAAATTTTATAACTAGGTTTTTTTTAAGGAAAGGCAACAAGTTTTTGACGCTGTTATGGGGAATTTGTTTTCAGTGATATTGATATGATTTGGTTGGATTGCTAAATTGAACTCTTTTGTTTTGTTTTGTTTTTTTTTGGTATAGTTGTTTCACCTATTTAAAAAATCAAAAAGATTTTCATTTTGTAGTTGTGTAATTATTTTGAAAAATCCAAAAAAAATTTCTTGGTGATGGATAGTTTAGACTAGGTAGTAGTATAAACTTTTTAAATTTTCTAATTTGTGTGTTTTAGTTCTTTTCTTGTTTATATTTCTGTTGTTTGTTGCTTTAAGATCATGTAAGGACCAAATTAGAATGATGCATTACAAGGAAGTTATCATTATTATGATAATAGAGGTATACCCAATGAGAATGATTCTAGTTTTGATTATTCTCCCTACTACTTAGACTGCCAAATGGGATGGTCTCACCATCCATATTATGAGAGTTACCTGAAAATCCTATCCTTTTCCTCCACATCAAGAGCCTTTATATGACTAATGGGTCCCAACTCTTTCACTTACCAATCCAAGAATGTGATGAGGTAAGATCAATGAAAAAGAGGGTAATACTTCAAAAATAGCTCGACTTCGAGAAAAAATGACTCACTTTTGAGAAGTCACTGCCAAAGATCGAGAAACACTAGCTTAGCTTAAAGAAAAAGTTGCCAGATTTCGAGAATAGTAAGCCACATGAGTCCAATAATAGATTACAAAACCAACTTGCCAAAATTCAAGGCATGGTGAATGGTAAAGAACAATGGACTCCAACCCCTACCAATAGTTGAAGAACTAGTTCAAGAAGAACAAATTAAAAATGTCTTGCAAGAAACCGGTTCCCATGAGCTTCTTGAAATTGAACTCACAACAACCGGGTCACTCGACACTTATGTATATCGGTGTGAGTTTGACCCAGTTACAACTAAGGACGTACTATTTGGCATTTTTGTAGACAAAGAAGTGGCTCGAGGACGAAGAGAAAAAGGATATTTCCTAGAAAGGGTCGGGGAGGCACAATCCACTTTGCTGGTGTTCGAATCCTTGGGGACTTTAAAGGAGCTCAACAATGGTGTAAATTCACCAAGGATTACGATATCCTGGGGAAGCCACCCTGGTATTGAGGGAATATTTCTTTCCTTTATATTTATTATGCTTTCTTGTAATTTACTTACTTTAGTTTAAATACCCCGTTGGTACTTAAGGCTTGTAACTTTGTGATTAGTTTAATATATGTTTTTTGTTGACAATTGAATTTTGATATACTTGGATGAATTTGGTAATTAATGATA
The DNA here is from genome assembly GCA_025175665.1 of Cinchona pubescens. Lineage (NCBI taxonomy): Eukaryota > Viridiplantae > Streptophyta > Magnoliopsida > Gentianales > Rubiaceae > Cinchona > Cinchona pubescens. Next base: position 570,889 of record JANKKI010000514.1, on the reverse strand, counting down.
ATGTTGATGGCAATATAGTATTCTTGTAATTACTGTGATAATTATTGGATGTACTTAAATTTGGTTTGCTACTTGATTATGGATAGTCTAACTATTGAGACATTAGACTTGCTAAGTCTTGGGTTAATTTTTGAGGAAATGATATGAATCCTTGACATAGAATTGAGAGTAGTTTTGGTTGTTGAATGACTTTTTAAGACTAATTATATATGAACCTAAGTTTGGGGGAGGAATTGAGCATATAGATAACCCATTTGTTGTGTTAAACCCCGTTAAGCTTATTTGTGTCTTTTTCATTAATTTGTTTGGACCCCATGAAATCCCAATGACCCTTTCTTAGTGTAGCATTGTTAGTTTAGAAAAGGATAGGCAACCTCTGGACTCGTGTGTTCAATTGAAGTTGAATAGGATGATTTGACATAACTTGGAATTACTCTTTGCTTAACCTTGTTTGATGGTGTGCTTATTGTTGAGAGATTCTATGATTAAAGATGAAACCATGGTTTTAATTTTAACTTGTGCTTAACCGGTTGCATTTACATTCATTTGATTAATATGTTGTCCATCTTCTGATTGAGCTTTTTGATTGTCCAAGTGTAAGTTCAAAGTAATTGCCTAGTCTTATGTTCAGCTAGTTTTGTATTTTTATACTTTCTAATTGTAATTTTTATTTCTTATGATATAGGTGAGTAGTAGATTAGTTGTACTCATCATTGAATAAATTGACAAGTGTGATGCTATCTATTGTCTTGTTTATTGGGAGTAGTGATAGTTGGAAATGAGTGTTGAACATAAGTTACATTTCATGCAGAAAATAGGATTTAACCCTTGAAATTCAACAATATTTTCAACTACTTTATAAATGATTTTCTTAACTAGTTTTAACCTCAAATTTTACTTTTTCCATAGAGTTTTTCCAATGCCCAACTTCAACTAATAGTTGATATAGTTAAATATTTCAAAATTTTTGAGAATTGATTTTGAGTGTAGTTAGAAATAACTTAGATCATTGTTTGATCATGTTGTTTGAACTTGCATTTTGAGATATTTTGTGGGTTTTGTTGAGATTTAGATTGGTACATTGATTGGAGTAGTGTAAATCTCCCATTTTAGCCAAGTTAACTGGATTTTGGAAATTATCTAGACATTTTCTTGGAGCGTTTGAGCCAAAAATCCTACCTTAAATTGATATTATCCCTAGTTTCCCCATTGAGCCTTATAGCCTAATTTCTTTGTTAACCATATAACTTAGCCACTTCACTTCGTTTATTTATCCTTTCTTCATCTCATCGCCTTGGTCATTGTGGATCTACCTTAATTCTCCAATGTATTAGTTCAAGATTCTTATGATGGTTTGAAAGAAATTTTTTTCTATATTTGTTGGAAAATGAAATCAGGAGTTCAACAATGTTTATATTCCCTTTTTGTTCAATTGTAATTGTTGTTATGGTACTGCAAAAGTTAAAAAAAAAAAAAAAAAACAACAACAAAACAAAGAGAAGAAAAGAAAAGAAAATTGCAAGTGTTATGTTTTTATTGAACAAAGAATGTTCATCTTACCTCCAAAAATTGATCTAGTCTAAAATAATATTTTTGTGCTTCAAGGTATTGTTTGGTTAAGTAAAGTTGGTTTTTGGGAATGTGTGGGATAGTGGTCTATGAGTTTGTATTGAATTGACTAAGGTGATTTAAGTCACTCTTATTGAAATTTATCCTACCTTATTACCTTAGCCTACATTACAAGTTTTAAAAGTTCTAAATGATTCTTAATATAGGCTAATAGATATTAGAGATTTCGGGGAGAATCATTGCTTCGGTTAATGTTCCTTACTTAACCTTGCCGTGCCAACAAATATTCTTGTATGTTCATTTGCATAGATTTGTACTTTTCAAAATAAGTCCCAATGATTTTTCTATACTTGGTCAATTTTTGGAAACAATACCACTTGACTTGTTTGTTTTAGATCAACATATATTTAAATTGGCATGCAATTAACTCTTCATTAATTAAAGTAATTTTTGTGATCAAAACTATTTTATACTTTTACAACCCATTTCGTTTTTAACTAGTGCACTAGAGTTCAACATTTCAATTTCAATTCCTTGTTAGAATTATGTGTTTCGTGTTAGTCGTAATTGTTGTTCTTTATTTAGCTCTGACGAGAAAAATGTTAACTTTGGGAGTGTGATAACTCTAAGAAACTAGAGTTATATATACCCTAAATTTGAGTATTTTTGCCTTAGTTTTGAACATTTTTAGGTTTTAGGTGTTGTTTTTATCAACTTTTATTTTTATATTCTAGAATGTGCTAGTTTATATTAATTTAGTGTTTTTAATGTTATTTTAGTGTTTTTATATAATTGATAGAGTGTATTATTTATAGGGCTCGATCGAATAAAACGACGCAATAATTGGACGAGAAACAGATCAAATCAAGCTATCATAACCTAGCCATTGACCGGGGTCAAAATTTTGAAGAAGGAAATCAATGACCTCGGTCACCAGAGAAAAATTGCTACTGAAATTTTGTCCGCACTCGTTAACCGCAGTCACCAACAAGAATCAATGACCGTGATCATTAAAAAGAAGAAAGAAATTCATTGACCACGATCACTAAGAAAATTCTCGTCAGCATCATTGACCGTGGTTTATATTTTGAAGAAGGGATTTTATTGCCTATGTTTACCAAGTTGTCAATGCCTGTGGTCATTGAGTGTGGTACAAATAATTTTGAGGGGCAAATTTGTCCATTTTGTGGCAAATTGTAGCTGTAATTTCCTTCTCCAATCCTAAGTATATAAATACATCTCTTAAGACTCTTTGGAGGCTAGGTAGAAAGTTGGAGTAAAATTAGATTGTAGTAGAGACTGGAGTAGAGTGGTTTAGTTCTTCTCCCTTTTTCCTCCCCATTTGGGGAAGGTTTTCTTATATTAGATAATATTAGGATTTATCCATTTTCTTGTAACTTTCATTTCCTATCTAAAGATTTTTAGTAGTGAGTACTTTGTTCTTGTTCAAACTCCTTTAGTTAATTTTTAATCTCATGTTTCTTTAGTTTAAATAGTTTAATTGCTTTCTTTAAAATGACCTCTCTACTTGCTTTCTTAGTTTAATTGGTAGATTAGTGGATGAATTTTTCATCTAAGAGCTTCTTTTATATGCTTTCTTAGTATGATTATTAAATTAGTTTAAGGACCTTCTTCAAAAATGCTTTCTTAGTAGAAAATTGTAGTTTAGATTAGCTAATTAGCACAAAGTAGTTTATGGGCTTTCCATAAAAAATACTTTCTTAGAGGTAATTTATTGTTTAGATTAATTAATTAGGGTAGATTAGTTAATGGATCTTCTTCAATCATGCCTTTTAGTGGTAATTAGTAGTTTAAGTTAGTTAATTGCTTCCTTAAAATGCTTTCCATTTTCCTTTCTTGTTTAAATGCTTTCTTAAAATGCCATATGTTTTTACATGCATCTTTTAATTGCTTTCTTGAAAATACTTTCTTTAATGTTAATGCTGACTTTTAAATTGTCTTGCTATTTAGATTTCAAACTTCTTTCTTACTCTTTGAAATTTTTGTTTTAGTTTAATCACATTAAATTGATCACTTAAATTAATAATCTAACAAATAATCGATAGTCACTAACCAATCCTTATAGGGTCAATCCCTACTCTCCCTTACTACTAGTTGACAACCATATACTTGAGGGATGCCGCTTAGATAGTAGCAGGATTTCGGTGTGTTATAAATTTTATAACTAGGTTTTTTTTTTTTTTTTTTTTAAAAAAAGGCAACAAAAATATTTTGATAGACTTGATTTTTTGTGACATTTTGGGGCAATTAAATCTATTTCTCGTTTTTTCCTTTGTTTTTTGGAGTTGAAAATTTCAAATTTGAAATGAGAATTGTGGCAAAAACAAAGGGACCACTCAATTTTCTTTGTCCCACAACATGAATTGTTTGAATCTTACACTAACACCTCATATATTTTATGTGTATATCACGCGCCTTTCTTTAGTTGGGTAAACATGTGGAGACAAATTTTTGAGCCCACATGAAAGACCAAAATTCTTCTTTCACAGATAAGATATAAGAGTTAAAATTGGAATTGGATCATATAGTGTTTGTTAATTTTTGTAGGTGACAATAATTTTGGGATAGACAAAACAGGAAAAATACGCCACTTTTAATGAGACAGAGGGAGTACCAAGGATAGGCCTCTCTTCCATCACTGGTAACTATATAGGACAGATGTTTCATAGAAGATCTTAACTGTAGGATTTTCGTCTATATCCATGAGCAATCATTGCAGATTTTTACCCTAAAAATAGTCATTCTTTAACACAAATGCATGAATCTACTTTACCCATAAACTATCCTTCTTGCCACAAATATTCAAGATGTGTTTCATGATCAGGCACTAATTCCATAATTGTTAATTGAGTAGACCCAATCCTCACTATTTAAGTGCTGTGTACAAACTTCACTCCAACTTACGTTGGCACCATAATGAACTTTTAACTCCCCAGCCTAAAGGAATGCTGCAAACATGCTTTGTTTCTTCTAAATAATCCTCTTAGGCAAGATAAACACACTTGACAAGTAAAAATGAATGCTATTAAGGACTGATTTTATAAGCTAAAGCCTGCCAGCATAACTAAGTTTCTTAGACCCCTAACTATTTATTCTTCTTTGTATCTTGTCCAGGATAGTCTGGCAGTCCTTGTAGCCCAACCTAGCAGAAATCAAAAGTATAACAAGAAAGTGACAAGTAATTTTTCAAGTAATAAGCCCAAGAATTCACTCACATTTTTGCCAACCTTATTGAAACCTCAGCTACAAAGAAACTGCTTTTTGTTTGGTTAGGCCTTAATCCAAAAAGTTCACCAAACTCTTTAATGCTATCTTTCACAACATGCAAAGATTCAATGGATGTAGATAAACAAGTCATCAACAAAAGACGCATGAGTAATGCTAGTTCAACTCTGCATATTTAGAATGACATTGAAACTGAGAATCAATAATCTTATGTTTGAATAGCAAACTAAAAACTTCTATAGACATTAGAAAGAGGTAAAGGGAGAGTGGACCCCTTGTCTCAATCCCCCATCTCTCCTAAAATACCTCTCAAGGGAGCCATTGAGATTTATAGAAAAAAAGATGCAATGGTAATACACAATTTCATCCAAATGGACAAATTGATTAGGAAACATCATCAACCATAAAACTACAAAAGAAAACGTTAGAACTTATTTGTTTTTGTCATCATATTCACTTACACACATCCTAAGCACAATATGCTACTGTTCCCTAAAGCAAGAGGTTCAAAATTTTGACTCTTACAAATCATACTCTGTATTCCCCCAAATATAGGGAGAAAAAAGTAACTATGTAACTTTTTGGTGTTACCTGTATTACTAGAGGCTAAATACCAAAAAGGGGGGGGGGGGGAGGGAGGAAGAATTGCTTGACTACTCCTAGTATGCTCCAATCATACATCATATCCACATGCTTGTGAGCAATAGTTATTGAATTTGGCCCAGGCAAGTACACGATGAGAGAAATGGATCACTAGATTAATGGTTCAACTAGTAAGTCACAAAATTATATATTTTTAATTTATAATATATATATATATATATATATATATAATACAATACATAAGGTAAAAATTTGATAAAAAATGTTACATCAATTTTGTTATTAATTGTAAATAGAATTTTAAGATGATTAATTTACCCAAGACCTATAGCCAAATAGATTGAAATAATTAATTTTAAGTTATTTTATTTTGTAACATACATCAATATAAAATATTCGCCAAAGTAGATAATTTTATTATATTTCTCATATTCTTATAAAAGATATATTGTAAAACATTAAAAAATAATGGTTACAGAAAATTTTATTTAATTTTAATGAACTTAAAATTATATGAATTTTATTGAGAATGAATTTTAGTAACATATCATTTGCTAATTTATTTATTTTTAAATAGAGTATCTGATATATATTAAGTTTAATAAAAGACTTTAATAAGAATTTGATAACCTTAAGAAATTAGGGTTCTTCATTGCTCTTTTATGTACAATTTTTATACTAGTTTTAGCACTTTTAGGGTTTATTTCTTTGTTTTCATTCATTTCTATGTCTATGTGTTAATATATGTTTAGTGTCGCATTTTAGTATTTATTTGATATTATTTAACTAATATTTATGTGTGTATACGTTTAGGGTTGTTTTAGATTTTTATCTAATTCCTCCCAAAATTAGGGTTCTTTGTGCGTTCTTGTTGTCTTTTGTTTATAATTTTTATAAGCGTTTTAAGTATTATTATACAGTTATATTATAGACATTAATGTGTAGTTTTGTTGTAGGGTCGAGTAGGAGTAAATGGTATGCCAATTGGACGTCAGACGAATATTTTAGAGGTGAAACGGTAAACTGCATAGACCTATCAGGAGAAGTTCGTTATGCGAACTCCACATGCTATTTTGCTCAATTTGCTGCAAACCAAACCAAGAAGGGTTCACTTGAAGCAAGCTTAGCTTGCTTGATGCTGAACTTGTTGCTCTATTTCATGATTTTTGATGTTTTTCGAGTTCCAGGTATCTATTTTGGACTCGTTCTAATGCGTTTCTAACCTTATTCAGAATTCTATACTTTGTAACTCTTAAAACCTATAAATATGGGTCTTTAGGATCTCAAAAACTTGTTCTCTTTTAGTCTCCTTTAGGGGACTGCAAAGATTGGATTAGGGTTTTCTTTCTTTTTCAAGAAGAATTGAAGAGGAGGTTCAATATTGACAGCCTTAGACCAAGAACTTGCGATTCTTTATTAAATAAGCATTCTTAACCCTTTATAAATCTTTATTGTTATATTTAAGTCTAGTTTTATTGCTATTTTATCGTTTGACTTCAATCAAAGCTTTCTTTATTTTTTCATAGATTAATGTTTAAACTAGTTTACTTGCTTTCAATTTGTTCTCTTTTGTGTTATTCCTTTCATCCATGTGTTTGTAATTTGTTATGTGTTAAGGTTGGATTATGCCAATTCAACTGGGTAATGATTAATTTGGTAAATTAAATGGTGAAGTTGACAATTCGACAATTCTGATAAACTAGACGCATAATTAGGGGAATTGATCACTCTATTAATCAACTGAATGGTAATCGAGCCGAGAATGGAAGTTGAGCTACCATTTAAGAGCGAATTAGCAATAAGATTAGGTTTAATTTATAAACTTCACAGACTAAATTACCTTGTTGGTCACTTAGAATTTCATGCGGTAAATGGTCAACTTAGTTAGTTAGTTTTAGGTGATAGGAGCAATTCTCATTTAGACTCATTAAACTGAATTACCTAATGAGGCAAAGAATTGAAATTATGTTAATAATGGGAATTGGCCTCCAATGTGTTTAACTAAACCAGTTAATTGAATGAATTAATTAAAATCAAGAATTGGCTACTCTAACCCTAATCCATTGTTTTCACTAGTTATTGTCTTTAAATTTAGTTGGGTCCATAGTTAACACTTTTTTCTAAAGTCGGCTCTTCAAATGGCATTTGACCTAAAGTCTGGTACTTGTCAGACCAATCTTTATGGATTCGATCCCTACTCTTGGTAAATAATATTTGATCTCTTACACTTAAGGTGTGTAATCAAATATTAATGTGTAGTTTTGTTGTAGGGTCGAGTAGGAGTAAATGGTATGCCAATTGGACGTCAGACGAATATTTTAGAGGTGAAATGGTAAACTGCATAGACCTATTAGGAGAAGTTCGTTATGCAAACTCCACATGCTATTTTGCTCAATTTGTGCAAACCAAACCAAGAAGGATTCACTTGAAGTGAGCTTAGCTCGCTTGATGCTGAACATGTTGCTCTATTTCATGATTTTTGATGTTTTTGGAGTTCCAGGTATCTATTTTGGACTCGTTCTAATGGGTTTCTAACCTTATTCAGAATTCTATACTTTGTAACTCTTAAAACCTATAAATATGGGTCTTTAGGATCTCAAAAATATGTTCGTCCTTTAGTCTCCTTTCGGGGACTGCAAAGATTAGAGTAGGGTTTTCTTCCTTTTTCAAGAAGAATTGAAGAGGAGGTTCAATATTGACAACCTTAGACCAAGAACTTGCGATTCTTTATTAAAGAAGCATTCTTAACACTTTGTAAATCTTTATTGATATATTTAAGTCTAGTTTTATTGCTCTTTTATCGTTTGACTTCAATCAATGCTTTCTTTATTCTTTAATAGATTAATGTTTAAACTAGTCTACTTGCTTTCAATTTGTTCTCTTTTGTGTTATTCCTTTCATCCATGTTGTAATTTGTTATGTGTTAAGGTTGGATTGTGCAGATTCAACTGGGTAATGATTAATTTGGTAAATTAAATGGTGAAGTTGACAATTCGACAATTCTGATAAACTAGAAGCATAATTAGGGGAATTGATCTCTCTATTAATCAACTGAATGGTAATCAAGGCGAGAATGGAAGTTGAGCCACCATTTAAGAGCGAATTGGCAATAAGAAGCTTAGGTTTAATTTATAATCTTCATCGACTAAATTACCTAGTTGGTCAAGATGAGAATTTCATTGGGTAAATGGTCAACTTATTTAGTTTTTGGAGATAGAAGCAATTCTCATTTAGATAATTTAACTGAATTACCTAATGAGGCTAAGAATCGAAATTATGTTAATAATGGGAATTGGCCTCGAATGTGTTTAACCAAACCAGTTAATTGAATGAATTAATTAAAATCAAGAATTGGCTACTCTAACCCTAATCCATTGTTTTCACCAGTTATTGTCTTTAAATCTAGTTGAGTTAACTCTTTTTTCTAATGTCGGTTCTTCAAATGGCATTTGACCTAAATTTGGTACTTGTTAGACCAATCTTTGTGGATTCGATCCCCACTCCTGGTATATAATATTTGATCTCTTACACTTGCGGTGCGTAATCAAATATTAAAGTGTAGTTTCATTGTAGGGTCGAGTAGGAGTAAATGGTATGCCAATTGGACGTCAGACGAATATTTTAGATGGTGAAACGGAAAACTGCGTAGACCTGTCAGGAGAAGTTCGTTATGCGAACTCCACATGCTATTTTGCTCAATTTGTGCCAACCAAACCAAGAAGGGTTCACTTGAAGCGAGCTTAGCTCGCTTGATGCTAAACATGTTGCTCTACTTCGTGATTTTTGATATTTTTCGAGTTCCAAGTATCTATTTTGGACTCGTTTGAGTGCGTTTCTAACCTTATTCAGAATTCTATACTTTGTAACTCTTAAAACCTATAAATATGGGTCTTTAGGATCTCAAAAACATGTTCTCTTTTAGTCACCTTTCGGGGACTGCAAAGATTAGAGTAGGGTTTTCTTTCTTTTTCAAGTAGAATTGAAGAGGAGGTTCAATATTGACAACCTTAGACCAAGAACTTGCGATTCTTTATTAAAGAAGCATTCTTAACCCTTTGTAAATCTTTATTGTTATATTTAAGTCTAGTTTTATTGCTCTTTTATCGTTTGACTTCAATCCATGCTTTCTTTTTTTCTTTAATAGATTAATGTTTAAACTAGTTTACTTGCTTTCAATTTGTTCTCTTTTGTGTTATTCCTTTCATCCATGTTGTAATTTGTTATGTGTTAAGGTTGGATTATGCAGATTCAACTGGGTAATGATTGATTTGGTAAATTAAATGGTGAAGTTGACAATTCGACAATTCTGATAAACTAGAAGTATAATTAGGGGAATTGATCACTCTATTAATCAACTGAATGGTAATCGAGGCGAGAATGGAAGTCGAGCCTCAATTTACGAGCGAATTAGCAACAAGATTAGGTTTAATTTATGATCTTCATAGACTAAATTACCTAGTTGGTCACTTAGAATTTCATAGGGTAAATGGTCAACTTAGTTAGTTTTAGGTGATAGGAGCAATTCTCATTTAGACTAACTTAACTGAATTACCTAATGAGGCAAAGAATCGAAATTATGTTATAATGGGAATTGGCCTCCAATGTGTTTAACTAAACCAGTTAATTGAATGAATTCTAATTAAAATAAAAAATTGGCTACTCTAACCCTAATCCTTTGTTTTCACCAGTTATTGTCTTTAAATCTAGTTGAGTTAACTCTTTTTTCTAATGTCGGTTCTTCAAATATCATTTGACCTAAAGTCTGGTACTTGTTAGACCAATCTTTGTGGATTCGATCCCCACTCCTGGTATATAATATTTGATCTCTTACACTTGCGGTGCGTAATCAAATATTAAAGTGCAGTTTCGTTGTAGGGTCGAGTAGGAGTAAATGGTATGCCAATTGGACGTCAGACGAATATTTTAGAGGTGAAACGGAAAACTGCGTAGACCTGTCAGGAGAAGTTCGTTATGCGAACTCCACATGCTATTTTGCTCAATTTGTGCCAACCAAACCAAGAAGGGTTGACTTGAAGTGAGCTTAGCTCGCTTGATTCTAAACATGTTGCTCTATTCCATGATTTTTGATGTTTTTCGAGTTCCAGGTATCTATTTTGGACTCGTTTGAATGCGTTTCTAACCTTTTCATTCAAAATTCTATACTTTGTAACTCTTAAAACCTATAAATATGGGTCTTTAGGATCTCAAAAACATGTTCTCTTTTAGTCACCTTTCGGGGACTGCAAAGATTAGAGTAGGGTTTTGTTTCTTTTACAAGTAGAATTGAAGAGGAGGTTCAATATTGACAACCTTAGACCAAGAACTTGCGATTCTTTATTAAAGAAGCATTCTTAACCCTTTGTAAATCTTTATTGTTATATTTAAGTCTAGTTTTATTGCTCTTTTATCGTTTGACTTCAATCCATGCTTTCTTTTTTCTTTAATAGATTAATGTTTAAACTAGTTTACTTGCTTTCAATTTGTTCTCTTTTGTGTTATTCCTTTCATCCATGTTGTAATTTGTTATACCTGTTCTTATTGGATTATGCGATAAATTATCAGATGTGTATAAGAGACAGGGTTAGAGTAGCCAATTCTTGATTTTAATTAATTCATTCAATTATAATTAGTTAATTGATTAGAGGCCAATTAACCAATTATAAATCGAGGCGAGAATGGAAGTCGAGCCTCAATTTAAGAGCGAATTAGCAACAAGATTAGGTTTAATTTATGATCTTCACAGACTAAATTACCTAGTTGGTCACTTAGAATTTCATAGGGTAAATGGTCAACTTAGTTACTTTTAGGTGATAGGAGCAATTCTCATTTAGACTAATTTAACTGAATTACCTAATGAGGCAAAGAATCGAAATTATGTTATAATGGGAATTGGCCTCTAATGTGTTTAACTAAACCAGTTAATTGAATGAATTAATTAAAATCAAGAATTGGCTACTCTAACCCTAATCCATTGTTTTCACCAGTTATTGTCTTTAAATCTAGTTGAGTTAACTCTTTTTTCTAATGTCGGTTCTTCAAATGGCATTTGACCTAAAGTCTGGTACTTGTTAGACCAATCTTTGTGGATTCGATCCCTACTCTTGGTATATAATATTTGATCTCTTACACTTACGGTGCGTAATCTAGTTACAACAATAGAGTTAGGTGATTATAAAATTTAGGGTTAAATGCACCAAACACCCCAAAACTACACCATGAGTTGCACTTTGCCCCCTCCAACTCTTTTTATAGGCACTTAACCCAATCTTTTTGTATTATTGGACACAAATACCCTTGCTGAGTAATTTGTTTTCTTTTTCTTTTTTCCTAAGATTTTTTCCTTTCCCTTTCGTCTTTTTCTTTCTATAGTTCTTTTTTTCTTTTTCTTCCTTCTTGCCTTTCATTAGCTATTTCCTTCATTCTGCTATAAGTAGAATAATTTTTTGAATTTTCTTTAATTAATTATTTATTTTGTTGTACATTGTTTATTTGTTTAAATTCTTATTATAACAAGACATGTTTGTTATATTGATATATATTCTTAGAAAAATTAAATTATAAAAAAACATATATAAACAAGTTGGTTTTATAATTATTCAACTATAATAAAAAATAAATAAGCAAATTAATCAACTAGTAATATTTTTTTCTTTTTTTTTAAATACTGATAATTTATTAACCCTTATTTTTATTTTATCAATATATTTGGATTTTTAAAATAACATTTGATTTATTGAGACTCAAAATTTTGAATTATTAAAACTTTCATTTTTTGTATTTAGTAAAATAATTTAACTAATAGTTTACATACACTTTGATGTTACTAACATATATTCTATTATAATGGAAATTGTAATGAATTTACAACAATAAAATTTAAGAAACAAATGAGTTAACAAAAAAATATTAGTTGAATCAAATTTAAAAAAATGTCCTAATGATACAAATAATAACAACATAGGGAACAAAATAGCTAGTAGTGTGAGAAAAGGAAGAAAAATAAATAAAAAGGTTAAATTTTTGTCATTACTACTTTATGTAATAGAAGAGCAATTTTGGTACAATTAATTTTTGGTGTAAATTTCTACAAAATAGTTTAACCAACTCTCAACTTCCCATAACTAAAAAAAAAAAAAAAACCTTCCCATAATATTTTTATTTTAATTTACTATTTTATTTTATTTTTCAATCAATTTTAGATACAATATTGCACACACATAGGGTATGCCAATATGACTAGTACCACTATGTTATTATTTGTGTAATTTGGAGAAATTTATTTTTCTCCTTTTTTCTCAAAAGTTTAAGTCTCAATAAATCTAATATTAGTTTAAGTAATGCAAATAAATGGATAAAACAATAAGGGTTAATAATTATCAGTGTAAAAACAAAAAATAAAATTATTATTAGTTAATTAATTTGCTTATTTGTTTTTGCTGTAGTTGACTAATTATAAAGCCAACTTGTTTATGTATGTTTTTATAATTTAATTTTAGATAAAACAATACTTTATAAGTATAACAATATATATACATACATGTGTGTGTGTATATATATATATCTTGTTATAATAAGAAGTAAAAAATAAACAAAGAACAACAAAATAAATAAATATTAAAGAAAATTAAAAATTTATTCTAAGTGTACAAATATTTATAGCAGAACATAAGAAGATGTGGCTAATAATAGGTGAGAAAGGAGAAAAAGAATAAAAAGAATGAAGGAGAAAAGGAAAAAAGGTGGGAAAAAGAAAAAGAAAAACAATTACACAATGAGAGTATTTTTGTCTAATAATACAAAAAAAGAAAGGTTAAGTACTTATAAAAAGAGTTAGAAGGGGCAAAGTGCAACTCATGTGTAATTCAGGGGGATTTAGTGCATTTAACCCTAAATTTTATAACAAGATATTTCATGTATCAGAATTTTAAAGAGTGTTAAAAAAAATTATTTAGAGGGGGAAGAATATTTTAGGACTTTGAAATTCTATAAAATTATTTAAATGATTCAATAGATATTAAAAATGATCGTGCCTAATGGTGGGAACTTGCATGGTATGTTGTTATGTTTGAAGGAGACAAATATTCAAACTTGATGGAGTACTTTTTGCATTTTTACTCCAAAACTCAACTCACCAGGTTTAATGTTGAACTAGTCAAATTCACGAGTTTACCGATTGGACTGTCAATCTATATGTCGTTGATTTTTCAATGGGTTACTTCCTTGTTTGGTTCAACTAGTAGCCTTAACCGATCTAATGGCTCATTCATTGGGATCACTGGTTGAATCTCTAGTTCGAATCGGGTTTAATAACTATACTTATGAAGCTAGTTGTTTTGAGCATGCCTTATTTTTGACTTACACATTCAAAATCCAATAATTGCTAAATACTTTTTTATGATTGGAAAAAGATTATTGATGGGAAAAAACAAATAAGGACCCATTTATGCTACTGCATCAAAATTGAGTTTCAATTGTGGCACAATATATAGCTTCATTACTCCCGTGAGAGATAATTGTCTTATAATGTATAAGCTCAAATAATCCTCTTTTCGGACAGAAATATTATCCATTATTTTTTAAATAATATTTTAAATTATTTCATAACACATTCTCTAATCACTTTTTTAATTTCACATACATCACATCTAGAGTTACTACAGTACTTATTTTAAATAACATTTGAAATAATATCCTGAATAATAATATCCAAATACAATCTCTATATTTATTTGGTAAAAGATGCAGACTTTTTGTTGTATGATATTGTCGATTAGGTTGTCATGCTAATACATAATTTTAAAGCTAATTGATTAATTTCTCACAAAAACATGCCACTGATATTTTCTATTAAAGACAATACTAATGAAATGGAAAGAAAATTTTCAATTAACACAAGTGCATTACTTCACCAACGAATTTTGTTCAAATTGATGTGTATACACAGAAACTGCTCAATGATATTCCCGCATTCACTCATTTTTGAAGAAACTAATCCTTATAGAAAATAATATGGTACTTTTTAACTAGAAATTAGTATTTCTATTTACAACTAATTTTTAAAGAAATGAAAAATAAAATTGTTGGAGTAAACATATGGCTTAACTAAGCTTGAGGACCATCTGATTAAAGAGGAAGTTAGAGGACCATGAAAGCAAGAAGGAGAATATTTGGGCTATATAAGGTAAGAAAGTTATGATCATCACTGGAAATTTTAATATTTTTAATGATTGTGAAATGCATTTTGTTGATTGTTTACCCATAATATCTTCATTTGCTACAATATGTGTTGAACATATCAAAATAGTTAGTAATGTCAAAAATTAATGTACTATTTGTTTAAATTGAGAATTGTTTTTGTATTTGGACTTAAAATTAAAGTTCTCTTATTGTTGGTCCCAAAGCAACCTAAGAGGGAGGTTGAATTAGGTTTCTAAAAATTACTTTAAGAAATATTGATCTTATTAAGATTTTCCAATAATAATTGATGTGATAAAATTAATGAAATAGTAAAGTAAGAAAGAGATGGAATAAAACAGCCAATACTTTCAAGCTAACAAGCTTGAAGTATTAAAACAGTAGAATGTTTCACACACTTGGTGAGCTAATGATCTTTACAAAGTAGGGAGATTCTTGCTCACACTAAAACTCTTTTAGTTGAGCCAAGAATTTTACTCACAACCTCACTTTCGTACAAGATTGTTACTCCTACTCAAAATTGAATTGCACTCTAAATAGCACACTAATACAACAAAGCACTATAGCCAATTTGTACTAAAATTGCTCTTTTCTAAGGCTTGTATACAATGTATTAGATGATTTTAACAGAATATCAAAGCAGTTACTTATAAGAGCAATAAATTGTGGTTCCAACTACTTCCTAACGGCTAAATAATAAATACAGAAAAGTAGTCGTTGGGGTTTCGAACGTCCGAGATAGATAGGATGCGTTCGACACTCTGATCTTCATGCAGTTGGTGAAGAACTTCGTTCGGACGTCCGTGCATGCGGCCGTTCCATCATTCAAAAGAAGCTTCAGACAGCCATGTTCGTTCGAAGAAGACTTCGTTCGGACAGTTGCGTGCGTTCGTTTGGAGAAGCAGTAAGATCCTTGTTTCTGCCTGTTGGTTCGGACAGTGGAATGCATTCGAGAAGCTTGACATAGTTCAGACGGTTCAGTGGGTCCGAAAACCCTGTCTCTAGCAAAACAAATAATATCAGACCTGCAAAAACTTGTTTACAGAGTTAAGTGTTTATGTCATCATCAAAATAAGGTTTGGAAAACATCAATTTTCCCCTTTTTGATAATGACAAACATTCATGGAGTAATTATGTAAAAACAATCAGATATGACCAATCATTTTGCAATATAGATTACTACTGTAAAAACAATCAGATATGACCAATCATTTTGCAACCAATCATTGTGCAATATAGATTACTACTCCCTTTTTTGACATCATCAAACAAAGCTCCCCCTGAGAACGTGCAAGTATTCAACAGAAATAGCGCAGAAATGCATAAAAAAGCCCAAATATTCAACTGAAGAAAACTCAAATATTTAAAAGGACTAGTTCAAGGGAATACATAGAATGGTAAATCTCAGAACAGTCCTAACTAAAAAAAATAGAAAAAAACCAAAAACTAAAAACAAATTGTCAAAGGAACTAATTCGAGTCATTTTTCTTCTTGGAGCGCTTTTCAATCTTTTGGCGTTTGGAAGGATCATCTCTTCATCAGTGGTCTCACTGTCTTTCTCTTCTCCAATACGGCGTTGCATGATGAAATTGAACGTGTTGTAAATATCCTCATCATCGCCTTCATCTTCCTCATTGGCAGCACCTTGATTATTTGTGTCTTCTTTGTCGTCCTCATGAATATCCCCATCTTCAGCATTGTCATCACTGTCGGAAGATGAATCTAATGTATATTGTGATTGAAGGTTGACAAATTGAACTTGAGCCGAAGCAGTCATGCCTAAGGTAAGGGCCTTTTGGAGAATCACCTGACAAGTTTCAAGTCGCTTTAACTTACGATTAGTGCGACGTTGAAATGAACTGACTTGAGTGCTCAAGGAAGTTAGAAGGCCACAGATATGAGAAAGTGAGGGTTCAGAGGTAGATGGATGAGGATCATGAAATGGTGGAGGTCTTTGAGGAGGAGGAGAATGTGGAATAGCCAAACCAGAGGTAGAGGCTTGGGATTTTGAACGTTCTATATCAAAACCTGCCCTAGTTTGAACCATTGATCGTTAAAAAAAAGGAGGCCTTTTCGTTCAATATAAGATTTGTTGAAATAAGGAGGAAATTGTTTGTAGCCGCAAAAAGGAACATCGAGGAAATAAAAAATTTTGGTGAGAAATTTTCCAAAAGGAATGTTTCTTCGGGTATCAGTAAGAAAGAGTTTTCATAAGGAGTAGCAGAGATACAAAAAGTCAAGAGGAATGCCCTTGAAAACACAAAAGAATAAGTAAAGCTGCATTTTTTCGGGCTCAGTGCGATGCCCGTCGGTTGGTAATAACAAATTCGTGACAAGAGTATATAGAATGTTTAGTTCAGGAGTTAGCAAAGTGGTTTTGGCTTCCGAGGCCTGTTTGAAATTGATGTAAAAATAGCCCTAACCTCATCAATGTCAAATTGAGTATCAATAGCGGGCCATTTATCTAAAGAAATGAAATAGGAGAAATCATTTGGATTTGAGACTTCACATTCAAAAACAGTGTTAATGATGTTGAAGGAAATCTCAAGAATCTTGGTGCTGCTTACACAAGAAATTAAAGTGCGAACAGTGGGGCCTTTCTGAAGATTAGCTGTGAATTAAAGCACTATGTCATGATACACGGGTAAATCAATATGCACTAAGTGACCCCAATTTTGTTTTTCAAAGCATGATTTGACAATGGGAAGATTATACTCATCAAAAAGACTCTGAGATGCAGGACGTTGAACGATTATAGATTTACTCAGAAGAGATGTATACCGTTTGGATGCCTTGGCATCGATGAATTTTGGTAAGGTTGGATTTGAGGAGACTTGAAGATTAGCAGACGATTCTCGACGCACTGGAGCTTTCCCTTTTCTTTTTCATCCACGATTTGCTATAGAAGAACCTCTGCGGGATTTAACCATTGTGAAGGAAGGGAAGGAAGAGGAGAAAAAATTTGATTTTTTTTTAAAGATTGGTAAGAATTTGATGAAATGAGATGGTAGATGGGGGGAATTAGATATAATAATGGTGAGGAATACTTTGGAGAAGATAATCTTGTTTCCTCTCCATTTGTGGAGAGAATGAAGGAATTTGGAGGAGATTTTGAAGGAAAAAATTTCCCCAGAGAGGGTTTCGGGGGCTAGGGTGAGTCCGAAATGGGGAAGATGAACGATTTTAATCGAACAAAAAGACCATTCGGACGGCCAAAGGTTTGGTGTGCGTCCGATGAAGCGTCCGAAAGCTGATGAACGGAAGGCTGATGGAAGAGCCAGTGCGTCCAATGTTCTTTCGTATGATGGTATGCGTCTGGAAGAATTCTAGAGAGTTAGTAAAGAAAATGAATATCGTTCGAATGATTATGAGCGTCCAAGGCAGATAGGAAGTTTTCAGACGATACAAAGCGTCCGAAAGATAGTGTTGTTCTGACGATCGAGTGCGTCCAAACGAAGAGACTATGCCAAATTGATCTATAAAATCCCCAAACATTTTCTGAGAGATTCAAAGCGATCTAGAGCCAAGGGTTTTGTAAAAATATCAGCCAGTTGATCTGAAATAGGCACGAAATCAATGTCACGAATTTCCTTTTTACAAACAAGATGTCTAATAAAGTGATGCTTAACATTAATGTGTTTGGTCCTAATGTGCATAACAGGATTTTTTGTGAGATTAATTGCACTGGTGTTGTCACAGTTTATAGGCACACAATCAAAAATTACACCAAAATCTTTCAGAGTATGTTTCATCCAAAGAAGTTGAGCACAACAATTTCCAGCAGCAATGTATTCGGCTTCAGCCGTAGAAAGAGAAATAGAATTTTGTTTTTTACTAAACCAAGACACAAGACAATTTCCCAGAAAATGACACATACCATTGGTACTTTTTCTATCAATTTTACACCTAACAAAGTCTGCGTCAGAAAAACTAATTAAATCAAATGTAGAGGATTTTGGATACCACAAACCAAAATTTATTGTACCCTTTAGATATCTAAAAATTCTTTTAACAGCTATCAAGTGCGATTCTTTGGGGCAAGATTGAAATCTAGCACATAAACAGACAACAAACATGATATCTGGTCTATTACTGGCTGTTAAGTAAAGTAGGCTTCCGATCATACCTCTATAGTATTTTTCATCAACACCATTACCTCCTTCGTCTTTATCAAGTTTGGTTGAAGTCCACATAGGCGTACCAAAGGGTGTTTGCAATCTTCCATTCCAAATCATTTGATAGCTCCTTTGTATACTTGATTTGTGTAATAAAAGTTCCTTCCTTTGTTTGGTGAACTTGTAGTCTGAGGAAGAATTGTAACTTGCCCATCATACTCATCTCAAACTCTTTTTGCATTAAATGTGAAAAGTCCTTGCATAAACTTTCATTAGTTGCTCCAAAAATAATATCATCAACGTAAATTTGAACAATTAACAAACCATTTAAATATGTTTTTTGTAAAAAGAGAGGTGTCAACTACACCTCTTTTGAATCCATTTTCTATCAAGAAACCACTTAATCTTTCATATCAAGCTCTTGGAGCTTGTTTCAAACCATATAAACCTTTAGAGATTTTGAAAACATAATTTGGGAGATTGATGCTTTATTTTCAAAGCCCGGAGGTTGTTCAACGAAAACTTCTTGATCGATAAAACCATTTATGAATGCACTTTTGACATCCATTTGAAATAATTTGAAATCATTGAAACATGTAAATGCGAGAAATATGCGAATGGATTCTAATCTAGCCACGGGTGCAAAAGTTTCATCAAAGTCAATACCTTTTTCTTGAGCATAATCTTTTGCAACAAGTCTAGCTTTGTTTCTTATGATTTCACATTTCTCATTTAATTTATTTCTGAAAACCCATTTTGTTCCAATAACGGGATGAGAAGGTGGTCTTTCAACCAAGGTCAATACGTTATTTTTCTCAAATTGACTAAGTTCATCTTGCATGGCATTAACCCAAGATTCATCACTCAAAGCAACATCTACACGTTTAGGTTCAATATGAGAAAGTAATGCACAATTACTATTCAAAAGTTTATGAGAACGAGTAGTTACCCCATCGGATAGATCACCTATGATTAAATCTTGAGGGTTAGATGAGTAGAGACGAATCTCTAAGCTTTCGGAAGATCTTTTGGAGTATCCTCATTCTTTTCTTTTTCATCATCTATTTGATGGTTGTTGACATCATTGCTTGATGTGATCTCTTGAATACCTACATCTTCATCTTCACCCAAATTCATTGAGATAACATCATTAGTTTCATCAAATGTAACATGCACAACTTCTTCAATCAAGAGCGTTCTTCTATTGTAAACTCAGTATGCTTTCTTGTCACTAGAATATCTTAGAAAAATTCCTTCATTCGATTTTTTGTCAAATTTTCCAAGGTTTTCTTTGATTTTTAAAATAAAACATTTGTAACCAAAAATTTTGAAATAGCTCACAACGGGTTTTTTTACAAAAAAGGAGTTCATAAGGAGTTTTGTTTAAAAAGGATCTTAATAAAACTCGATTCATGACATAACAAGCCGTATTAACCGTTTCGGCCCAAAAGTATTGTGGTAAGTCGAATTCACTAATCATAGTTCTAGCGGTTTCTTTTCTTAGAAGAGTCCTATTTTTCCTTTCAACAACACCATTTTGTTGAGGGACTCTAACAACCAAAAATTCATGAAAAATATCGTTGTGATCACAAAAGTCGGGAAAACCTCCAAATTTAAATTCGGCACCATTGTCACTTCTTAAACGAATGATCTTTAAATTCAATAAATTTTGAATTTTGGAAAATAATTTTACAAATTTTTCAAAAGCCTCATTTTTGTGAACAAGAAATAATACCCAAGTATACCTAGAATAGTCATCTACAATAACAAAGGCATATTTGCAACCACCAAGACTAGCATATTGAGTAGGTCCAAATAAGTCTAAATGCAAAAATTCTAAAGATTTATGAGTGGACACAAAATTCTTTGGTTTAAAAGAAACTTTGACTTGTTTACCAAATTAGCATCCATCACAAATTTTATTTTTCAAAAATTTTAGTTTTGGCAAACCTATTACCAAATCCTTCTTAGCAAGTTTTTCAATCAAATTCATATTAAAATGACAGAATAGAAGTCTTCTATGCCAAAGCCAAGGATCATCTATGGAAGCTGTAAGACATTTTACATTGCTATTGCTAATTTTATCAAGATGAATCACATAAACATCATTGTGCCTAGTGCCCTTGAATAAAACAACATGATTTTTATCAAGGATAAGACATTCATGCTTGGTAAAAAATACATATAAATTTTTGTCACAAAGTTGATTTACACTTAATAAATTATAGTTCAAATTATCAACAAGAAGCACATTCTTAATCAAGCTTTCACCATTTTTACCTACATCACCAATGCCGATTGATTTTGTTTTATTGTTATCTCCAAATGTGACTTTTCCACTATTTTTGGATATGAGATTTGTGAAGAGAGAAGCATCACCCGTCATGTGCCTTCAACATCCACTATCTATGAACCACTTAGCATTGTTGGTGATGTTAAGTACCTACATAGTAAATCAATTGATAACTTTTGGTACCCATATTTTCTTGGGTCCATTTGAGTTAGTGAAATTTCATTGCTATCAATCCATGCAACTTTCATTCCAAGTTTTTCATCCTTCTTGACATAACAAATATTCTTAACATGTCCATGTTGTTGGCAATATCTACAAATAATATTTTTATTTCTATATAAAGATGATTTTGATTTTACAAAACATAAGTTATCCCTTCTAAACATGATAAAATTTTTGTTGATTAATACATTTCTATATCTTTTCAGATCAACATTTTCTTTCTTTCTAGTCAAGAGAACATTCAAATCATCCATTCTTTTCTTCAAGGAGGCTTGTTCTTCCTTGACCTTTGATCTCACATGCATTCTTTTCTTCAAGTCACGATTTTCTTGTGATAGCCTATTATTTTCATTCACAAGTTTAGAGTTAGCATTCAATAGAGCATTTGATTTTTTGACTAATTCCTTATTTCTAGCATATGATTCCTTTAAGCTATCATGCAATTTCAAAATGAAAGCTTGTAGATCATTTTCATCATTAGAGTCATATTAGAATTTACCTCAAAATCATCTCCAATGGCCATAAAGGCCATTTGTGCCGACTCCATTTCTTCTTCAACTTCTCCTTCGGAATTGCAATCATCCCATGTGATTTCAAAGTTATTGAATCTAGGTTTTCTTCCTTCCTTCTTTTTCTTAGAAGGGCACTCATTTGCAAAGATACTATAGAAGACCGCATTCAAAACATTTTTCATTTTACTTCTTCATTTCAAGCCTTGTCTTTCCTTTGAAATTATTTGAATTTGTAGCTCCGTCTCTTCTCATTCTTCGTTTGTTGATGTAATGTTTAAGAAATCCTTTGGTGATGAGTGCAAGATCTCCTTCATCAAGATCTTCATCTTCTAGATTGATGGAGCTGTTTTCATCCTCTTCTTGAGAGGTCTTTAGAGCAATGCTCCTTCTTGGCCTTGCTTCTTCATCATCCACTACTTTGGCCTTCAACTTTAATGCATAAGATGCAAGAGAATTGATTAGCGATTCAATAGGCATTGAATTTAAATTCTTGGCTTTTCCTCTATAGCAATTGTTTTGGCATCCCATTAAGGATTTTTCTATTTTTTTCACCCAAAAAATACTCCTTACCCAAGGCTTCAAGATCCTTAATGATGTTATTGAACCTACAATACATTTTGTCAATATTTTCATGTGGTTCCATCTTGAAGGATTCATACTTGGCAACAAGTAAGGATTTCTTTTGCTCACGAACATCATCACTCCCTTCATGGATTTCCTTCAATTTATCCCAGATTTCTTTAGCTGAAATGCTTCCCTTCACGTGAGTTGATTCATTTGCATCCAAGGCATTATATAGCACATTCATGGCTTTTGCATTTAGTGCCAAATTCGCCTTGTCTTGTGGAGTGAGCTCATCCCTTGTCTTTTCACTTCTTCCATTTGTGTGATCATCAATGATAGTAGCTTCAAAAGGACCTTCATTAACAACCTACCACAAGTCAATGTCAATAGATTGCAAAAAGATTTTCATCCTATCTCTCCAACTAATAAAATTTGCCTCCATTAAGCATAGGGGGCCTAGTTACGGATTGACCCTAAAAAAATAGAGCATTGTTGGTTGCCATAATAGTTCTTTTCTCAAAAGCAATTTAAGCAAAAAAATGAGACCAAGCTCTGATACCAATTGTTGGTCCCAAAGCAAAATTGCTCTCTTAGGTTGAATTAGGTTTCTAAAAATTACTTTAAGAAATATTGATCTTATTAAGATTTTCCAATAATAATTGATATGATAAAATTAATGAAATAGTAAAGTAAGAAAGAGATGGAATAAAACAACCAATACTTTCAAGCTAACAAGCTTGAAGTATTAAAACAGTCGAATGCTTCACACACTTGGTGAGCCAATGATCTTTACAAAGTAGGGAGATTCTTGCTCACACTAAAACTCTTTTAGTTGAGCCAAGAATTTTACTCACAACCTCACTTTCGTACAAGATTATTACTCCACTCAAAATTGAATTGCACTCTAAACAGCACACTAATACAACAAAGCACTATAGCCAATTTGCTTGTACTAAAATTGCTCTTTTCTAAGGCTTGTATTCAATGTATTAGATGATTTTAACAGAATATCAAAGCAGTTACTTATAAGAGCAATAAATGGTGGTTGCAACTACTTCCTAACGGCTAAAGAATAAATGCAGAAAAGTAGTCGTTGGGGTTTTGGACGTCCGAGGTAGATAGGATGCGTTCGACACTCTGATCTTCATACAGTTGGTGAAGAACTTCGTTCGAACGTCCGTGCATGCATCCGTTCCATCATTCGAAAGAAGCTTCAGACAGCCATGTTCGTCCGAAGAAGACTTCGTTCGGACAGTTGTGTGCGTTCGTTTGGAGAAGCAGTAAGATCCTTCTTTCTGCCTGTTGGTTCGGACGGTGGAATGCGTCCGAGAAGCTTGACATAGTTCGAACGGTTCAGTGCGTCCGAAAACCCTGTCTCTAGCAAAACAAATAATAGACATGCAAAAACTTGTTTACAGAGTTAAGTGTTTATGTCATCATCAAAATAAAGTTTTGGAAAACATCACTTATCAAACTGAGAAAAAAAAAATCTTGTCCTACCTTTGATTTCTTACTCTTTATTAGTAGATGTATTAACTTAGGAGTTCTTGGTTAAAGGGCAGAATCGAGAATTGGAATAATCTCCATTTATAATGCTTGGATTGATATCATGGGAATCAACTTTCTAGAATTATTAAATCTAGCATTTCAATACCCAAGTTAATTGGTACCCAACATTGAAGAGAAAGGGTATAAAAATATAACAAAAAAATCTTGATAATAATATTATTTTTTTTCCATTTACATTTCTTTTTCACCCGTCATTCTCCCTACTAGGACCACCTCTTTTCTTCCATGGCCTCTATTTCTCTTCCATCCTATCCTTTTCCCCATTTGTGACCACTGTCACCATCCCTCTTCCACGTATCCATCTCCGCAGCCCTCCCTATCCTCCTTCTCCTCCATCCCTGCAACCCTCATCCCCCTCATCCTCTTACTTTTCCATCCCTATAAGCCCCTTTTCTCTCTTCTCCTCTCACAGCCCTTTTCCCCATCCTTCCCCCCTTTCTTCCTATTGTCACTCCCTTTCTTCTCCAGTGATTTTTTTTTTTTTTTTGAAACTAATATAGATTGGTGATGGCGATAGCAATGGTGATAAAGGTTGGTTATTAATGTTAAGATGATGGTAGGTTGATTGGTGGTTATTAGTGGTGAAGTGGTGGAGGGAAAAAATAAAGGGAGAAGAAGTTATTTTTTATTGAAGAAAAAAGTAGAAGAATTTTATTTTATAAATCCATTCTATATTGACACCAAGCATCAATTATTGTAATTATACCAGGGACTTATACCCATACTAACTAATCATGTTTAATTCTGATTCTAATTTCAATTCCAGAACACAAGTCAAGCTCTCACTTATACATTTTCTCCAAATACCAAGAATACAATTAAGTCAACTATCTTGATAATGCTAGTGAATTTATATCTAAAATGTCTTGCTAAACATTTAAAATATTGAGTGCTAATTCATCCTTTCAAACTTAATAATGCTAGTAAATTTACATTTCAAACTTTTAATGTTTATTTCATGTCAATTGAAATTGTTATTGAACATCCCATTACTTGTACTCGCACACAAAATGATCTACCAGAATCATTTATTAAACGACTACAATTGATTGCAAGGCCATTCATAACAAAGCTCCCTATTTTTACTTGAGGACATGCTATTTTGCATGCAACAATATTATGCATTAGGTCAACAAGTTACCATAAATTCTCTCCTTTACAATTAATTTTTGGTAAAAAATTAAATATTTCGCATCTATGAATTTTTAGATATGTAGTATATATTCCATAACAAGATATTTATTTACAGTTAGGTTTGATAAATTAGTTTTCCTAACATGTTGGGAAGATTACGCAATTAGAAGAACAATTGAATTGGAATAAATTATCACTATCTCATCTTGATCTTGTATAAGGAAATGTTAACTTGATGTTCAGAAGATAATCATTTGTCAAATATTATAAAGATGGGTCAATTGTCAAGCACATGTACTAACCCAAGGAGAGTAACCAAATTTACTATTCAAGTAGTAAATGCTCATATTAGAATTGAAGTCCCTTGAGGACTTAGCTTTGATAATGAATTTATGGCATGCCTAAAGCGTGGCTGAAGTATCCGCTCCAAAGAAAAAAATTCTAGAAAAATAAAGGAGCAAAATTTTAAGATGATCAAACGCCCGGAAAGAAAACTTCATAAGAGCAACTCTAGGAGAGACTCGAACCATATACATGGCTCTGAAAAAAAATTCAGGAACCTGAATCAATGACAATGAAGAAATTTTAATAAATTACGTCATGTCAGGGTAAATATGGAACTGATATAAAATAATGTGTGTAAAAAGCATAGAATTGTTGAACTTGTAGTCCAAACATTAAAGCTATGGATCCAATGTATTATAAAAGGGCATTTATGCAAAAACGAAATAAGAAAAATGAAATTGTGAGATATAAAACACTTCTTGTTGCACAAAAATGTATAAACAAAAAATTGACATCGATTATGAGGATAAGTAAATATTTTTGTGGTGAATGCACTTACATTCTATATTTGGTTAGTCAAGTAATTGACGAAAACCTCAAAATGCATCTAATGTTTGTTGTGATTGCTAATTTATATGGATTACTTAATAAAAATATCTATATGAAAATTCTAAAGGATTCAAATTACCTAAAGTTCAAAATTTTAATTTTGGATAACTTTATTCAGTTAAATAGCTTTATATAGATTAAAGTAATTTAAATGCATGGGGTATAATAGCCTTAGTCAATATCTATTGAGAAAATGATAAGCACAATCCTCTATGTCCATATGCTTTTATCAAAAGATTTTGACATGAGTTTGCCAATTTTCCAATTTATGTTGATGATTTATACATTAGTGGAACACATGCATATCTTCAAAAAAAAAACTGTATATCCGTAGAAAAAAAATATTGAGATGAAAGATCTTGGGAGAATAAAGTTTTGTATCGACTTGCAGATAATCCGATATCATTTCACAAATGGAAGTTTTATCCCTCAATAAACTTATATAACCAAGGTTATGAGGTCACTTAATGTGCAAAGGGATCTTTTCCAATATTAAAAAATAATAAAAATATCTTAGTTCTAAAGTATCATATCTCAATGCAATAGGGGCAACTATTTACTCCAACACAAAGACATTAGAATGTAGTTAAAAACATATTTCGCTTTCTCCAAGGTAAAACAAGTATATGTTATATTATATTAACCTGTTAATATCATATTTGATTGGTCATGAAGATGCGTGATATATATCTGACAAATATGGTAGATCCTGTACAAGTTATTTATTTACTTGTGCATGCTCAACTATTTAATGGGGTTAACAAAATATAGTTGCTACTTCTTTTAATCACGCACAAATTTGATCAATCTTCAGGTAAGTCGAGAATGTTTCGCTGATAATAGTTACTCAACAAATTTGAAACTTATTTGGTTTACCTACCAAGAAGGAAACATGCAAAGTTTAAGTAATTGAAAAATAGGTACATTAAAGAAGATCTGACAAAACATGTTGCATCAAATTCTTCACTCATGATATTCAACAAAATGGTGAGATTGATATTCAATAAATTTGTTCAAGGGATAATCTTATAGATTTATTCACCAAAGCACTTTTGCATATTTTGAGAAATTTGTGCACAAAATTGAAATGTGAAGACTTAAGATCTCAAGTGATATTTACATGAAGGGTGAGAATGCACATTATAGTTTTTTTTACCTTTACCCAGTTTTTTTATCCACTTATTTTCCTAATAATTAAAGGTATTAAATGAGCCAATAATTTATTGCATATCATACAAAAGAATAATATACTATTTTTCCTTTATGAGGATTTTTCCGTATGAGTTTTTTCCTACTAATATTTTAACGAGTCATATTCTTTAATCCATAGACATCTAAGGGGTGTTTATGAATACATTGATTGTGATATTCATTTACATTTATAATATCATTATGTGATTAATTGGTACCATCAATGTATCTACTCATGAAATCAATGAATTATGTATATATAAGTATTTATTATTCAACAATCAAATATATTCATATGCTCCCATGTGTCCCTAAAACTAGTGGCATTGTAATCTATGTTACAAAAAGTTGACATTTCATAAGATCAATGAACAGCCAATGGTTTTTTCTTTTTTTTTTTTTCCTCAAAACAGTAGGACAATAGCAATGCTATTTTTCTACATAGGAATTTTTCTCAAAATGATAGGAAAAGTTATTCCATCATATTGTTACCAAAAGCCAGGATATGATTTACTTAGATTTACTGACAAGTAATACATAAGTAATACTGGAAGATTTTAAATGATAAGTAATACAATAGATTTACTAGATAAGTATTCCGAACTATAATAATTCTTCTCTCATCCACCATCTTCAGCTACACCACACTTATATGATTCTCATGTCTCTTTAGCCTTCTCAGCCACATCTTCATTGTCTTCTTTTGTTGTCCTGGATAATAGACATGTTTGCCAATTGTCTGTCACCTCCTAAATAACATAGGACTAGCCACACAATGGAAGGAATCGTGACCAATAGCCAAACCTTCCAACGTTCTTTGAACTATCGAGGTTTTAATATTATATCACATGAAAGTTCTAACATCTTTATGCAATAACACTAATCGACCACCATGACAATATGAGATTGGTTGCAATGAATGGAACTCCATTGTATTCGATGTAGGGGAGTAAACAAACCGAATTCGAGTAACTTAGTAAAAAACTCGAGCTTGAGTTCAAGTTGGTCGAACTCAAGTCGAGTTTGCTTGATTTCACATCTCTTGATAAGCCGATCTCGAATAAATGTATATCATACTCGAGTACTCGTCAAACTTTTCCAGCATATATATAAAATTTTAAATTTTTTATTATATATAAAATTAGTAAAATGTCTATACTATTTAGAAAATTATATCTTCACTTATGAAAAAGTCAAACTATGCGAGTTTAAAATTGTATTACTTTACTTCGTAAGAAAGCTTGAACTTTATCAAAATTTTTGAGCTAGAGCTTAAACTCTTTTCTTAATGCCCGTTTGAGCTCTAATCAAGCTCGAGCCTCATAAAAAAAGGGTCGAGCTCAAGCTTCAATAGGGCATTAATCATGCTCAAGTTAGCTCATTTACACCCCTAATTTGATTTACCTTTAATCAACAACTTTTAATCCCAATTTCCAGCTTCCATCATATAAAAATGAAGAAGGTGTTTTGCTTGCTTCCAAATGCACAACTTCCCGTAAAAATTTCTTAGATGGTAGCCTTCCATTTCTTGAAATGGTGGATATTTTACCAACCAAAATGCCTCTTTACCCAAATCAAATGATACAATTTGCAAATAACCACTGTGGTATGAATTGTATAAGAAATTTTAGTTTCAATTTCACCTACCTTAATGTCAACTTCATTCCCCACAAACCAATAAATGCAACGCAAATTCTTCCTTAGATAGACGATAGGGATAGTCATCAATCCTTTTGAACCCTTTGTTACTGCTAGCACGGGAATATATATATATATATATATATATATATAAGATCTATTATACACATAGATATATATAGTGATTCCTTCTAGATTATACACACCTCATTAGGCTTGATGTGATTATCTTCCACGACTAGAAATTTCAATTCATGTGTTGATTCACTTCACAAAATTTATAACAAAATTTGGAGAGATAAGAGGTGTCATGCCCATTACTTAACTCATATAGACTCTTGAGATCATAAATTTGAATGATTTCAAAACACAAGTGTATTTGACCTTGAAAGTAAATCCAAGAATATCAGACAGTAAATTTCATTACTATACCCGACAACCTCAACTCATTTAGTTTGTTGAATTACCAATGTACTTGTTCATGAGTACACCAAGTCACTTCATAGCTCCCAACATGTGCTTATAAATAGTGGCATTGTAACGTATGCTCAATACACTTGAAAATAATAATATACTGATAGTTGTACTATTCACTCAGTATTCCTTGTCTCTTGTTTGAGTTACTTTTACATTAACTAACAATATTATACGTGCTTTGCACGTAAAATTGGAAATGAGAAAAAAAAAAAATGATAGTTAGTATACAATATCACTTTTTTCTTCAAACCGCCCCATTTGTGTCCGCCGTTAAGTAATGTCATCTATATTTGTACAAAACATAACATAAAAAACTGACTAACACATAATTGATTTGAGTTTATCTTCGTTGTTAATGTGTAAAGAATTTGCATAAATCGGTTAGATTTGTAGTCTATAAATATTTGAAACATTTTAAATATATGAATAAAGAGTAAACATGATGTGAAATTTCTTTTAATTGAAGATAAGGAATTATATTAAAGATTTACAGTAAAGACATGATCATTAAGAAAAAAGAAGAAGAAATTAAGATAGACGATTGAAATCATAATATATGATCAGATTTTTAACTCTTTTATAATATTAATTTGTCAAATCACAGTAGTTATTTGGAATTATGAACTTTAATTAACTTTAGATATTTATGTATTTTATTTCAATAATATTGACCTATAGGTAGCTCTAAATAATTTGTTATGACAATAACAAAATCTTACGCACAAAAATAGAAATTCGCCAAACAAATTGTGTCATATTAAAGAAAGATATATAAATACAATAAGCCCCCTTAAAGTTTGGGTTATTTTGCACTAAATCCCCCTACGTTATTTTTTTCTCACTTAACCCCTTTGACTAACGGTCAAATGTAACCGGCATTATTTTTTCAAAAAGAAAAATTTACCCCTAAAAGTTAATTGCAGTAAACCCCCTTAATATTTAAGTGAGATTTCACTTTAATCCCTCAAATAAGTTTTGTATCATTTAATACTTTAGGATAAATAAAAAGTAATAATGTTGTCAATATTATTAAAAATATAAATATGCTCTAAATTAATTAATATTATAATTCTCAAATTATGCTTTCTTCAATATTTAAAACTTAAAAACATAATGAAATAATTATTTTTAAAATTTTTGTGATTAGTTATTAAAGCTGTTTCACCTAAATTATTTTAATTTGAGTGTTGGTTTATATGCATAAAGTTACTTCATATAATTTAAGTGATAGTTGAATTATATTAACAAAGGAAAAAGGTAAGAAGAAAATCATTTTAAATAAAAATAAAGAAAAGCAAAAAGAAAATAGACTGGCATAACTTTAATAGATGATTATAGGTCTCATATATTTAAAAATTTGCTTTTACATGAAAATAAAATAAACGAAAAGATTGAAAAATACATATAGTGTTAGAGAATTTTTGTATTTAAATTTTTTTACAAGTATTTAAAAAAAAAAAAAACACTAGTGTTGGTGGGCATAATTATATTTTTAGTTGCTTTGACAATATTTTTTTATATTGATTAATTACTAAAGTAGGTTAATTGACACAAAACTAGAATTAAGGACTAAAATGACAAATATAGTAAAGTTTAAACGGTTAATTTTATGTTTTCTTGTAGTGTCTAGGGGTAAAAATGTCTTTTACTTGACTTTATAATAGTCAAATTACTGATGCGTACTAACGGAAGGGGCAAAGTGAGAAAAAAATAACATTAGGTGGTTTAGTGCAAAACAGCCCAAATCTTAAGGGGGTTTTCTGTGTTTAACCCTAAAATATATTTATTCCTCAACAAATATATGAAGTGTTTATATTTTTTGATTAATAAGTCCATGGTTCAACCATGTGGACGGAAACAATTTTGAATAATATCTTCGTTTCTCGAACATCTTTTCAATTATTTAATATGTTTTTATATACTCAATTTTTTTCTCTTAGTTTGATGCTGTCCACTAATTATTTTTACACTTAAAATAATAATTATTTATCTACTATCTTAATTGAATTATTTAGGAAAACCGACTTAAACTCAAAAAAATGCCATAATCATATGATTGTTTAAAAGAAACTAATAACCATTTAAAGACAGAAGAACAATAAATAATTAATAGGAAAAAAGAGTTATAAATAATTTAAGATAGGAATCCCTTATTAGTATGGTAATGACTTTTTTAGTTATGATAAATCTTAATGATACTAATTTAATTTTCTAAAACACTTTCTGTTGGAAGTTGGTATTTGATTCAAAGTCTATTGAACATTTTGGTCATCACAAACTAAATTCTCAAATTCTAAATTCAATTTCATGATGGTTAATAAAATTTTACTAATTCTAGAAGTGTAAATTATACCAGATTTCTTACGCTATATTTTTTTTAAAAAAAGGTTATCTAATTAAGGAAGTAGAGGAAGTAAAGAAATATTCCATTTGAACATTTTCAATTGTTAATCTTGCACTTCCCAAAATAACATTTACTGGCTTTAGTATTTTATCCAATCGAAAAATAAACTTTTCTTACATAGAAATGCATTCTTGATAATTATACACTTTAAATGTGAGAGTCACGTTGTAAATTTATCCAAAGCTATCTCATCTAGACATAAAGATTACATGTTCTTTAAATAATTGGTTTTCTAGAAAATGACCAAAATTATGGAATTATGAATAGATTATTTAAAATTAATAACCGTTTGTTTTCCTAACTTATAGTAAACAATATAATTTTACATTTGACTTGTATTGTTATTAATTTATGTTATGCAATGATTCATATACACTTTCAATTTTCTAACCCTTATAGAGAAAAATCAGTTTATATATATATATATATTGAGAATTTTGAATAGATACAATTAAGTAAATATAACATTTAGATAATTAATTTGAATTTGCATAGTTAATTAAATAGTTCATGTTTTATTCCATTTTTACCATATAAATGTTGTACATCTTTAAATCCCACATTTCAATTTTTTAGATTTTCTTACAAAGAGGGGATTTGCTATACTATTGATGCGCATCATATCTAGGTATAAATTTATATAAACTTAAATCCTACAACTAACTAGTAGTAAGTAGAAGTAGGGATCGAATCCACGAGAATTGGTTAGTAATTATAGATTACTTGATTAGATTACTGTTTGAACATTTGATTAAAATAACAATGGCTTAACTAAAATTAGATTTAAAAAGACTAAAAAGCAATTTAAAGACTAGAAAAAAAAAATTTAAATGGGTTAGGGTTCAATTAGCCAATTACCGGAGTTTAATCAATCGATGGGGTCTAATGGTTCAATTAGTCTAATTAGGAGTTCATTCCTAACTATGAATCAATTGTTTGGCCTGGCTCATGATTTTAAGTCATTTATACGATAAGGAGCTATAAGAACCAGCTAAGAAAAATGACATATTCGCCCGACTACCATTCTTCCTAATCTAGTTGATGATTCATCTAGGAATTAACAATTAACACTTAACACTCATATTTGTTTTATTAAAACCCACAAAATAGGCTCAATAATTGGCTTTCTTCTCTTTCCTAACTCTCAAAACACTATCTACTACCCAATTATCTAACACTTTCACCTTTCAACTCACCAATCAATCAATATATATTGGAAATTAGCATCATCAATCCTTAACTAAAAGCTAACTGGTGCATAAAAGTAAAGATTAACACTGAATAAAGTATTTTTAAGAAAGAAATTAAATAAAACACGTAAAAAAAAAAGCTTCTTAAGAAAGAAATTAACTAACCTAAACTACAATTTACCACTTAGAAAGCATATTTAAAGAAAGCACATAAACAAATCTACCAACTACTACTAAGAAGGAAAGTAAAGAAAGCAATGAAAAATTAACTAACCTAAACTACAATTTACCACTTAGAAAGCATACTTAAAGAAAGCACATAAACAAATCTACCAACTACTACTAAGAAAGAAAGTAAAGAAAGCAATGAAAGGAAAGCAATTAAACTAAACTATATGAATTTAATACTAAGCAAAGGAAATAAACATAAACTATTGATTAGGCTTTACACTAGAATTCTTCAACCTTAAACCTGGGAATTAAAATTACAACTAAATAAATCCTAAACTAAGGAAACTCTCCCCAAATGGAGAGGAAAAGACCCTAAAACTATCCTAAACTAATCTATTTTCTACACTAGACTAATTCACCTTCAAATAAGATTTAAAAGGATTATGTAAAAAGTACTAGGAGTTGAGGATTATTGGTGCAACAAAAATTAGTCACAACTGGACTTTTTAACCCCTAGAGGATTTTAGACTGTGATGTCATTTTTTTTTCTTTAGAATTGATACCACAATATCAAATGATAGTCTCATTCCAGAAGTTTGATACCGCAGTATCAAATTTGTTCTTCAAAATCCATACCTCGGTATCAACTAGATCCGCTGCACTATTTTCTATCAAAAATCTCCATCTAACATCCAATTGATGTGATGTTTTCTCTTACCAAACCCTTACACAAAAACACACATTAATAACTATAATAAACATTTAAAATAACTCTTAAAATTGAACTAAAATACTCACAAAAACCAAAAACCAAATACGACTGAAAATTCCAACTCCTAACGGAATTAGGTTAAAGACAAGACACGTACTCTAAATACAAGAATCTAATAAAATGAGATAATTAATACTTCAATAAATTGAGATTAGAACACTAAATAAACATATACTCATACTTGTTAACATATAAAGTAAAAAATAGATAAAAACACACACTAAAATACTAAGAATACTCGAAACTACCCCCAAATTTAAGTTTTTGCTCATCCCGTGCAAAATAAAGATAAGGAATGAGAAGAACAATAAAAACGACGACTACATAAAGAAACACAAAATACATGGCACCAAACACAAAATACTTAACACTACCAAATTTATAATCACAAATCATGGAATGCAGATGTACTTTGGATCATTTGGCAACATCTCAAGAACCAGAAATAGGATATAAATTAGAAGCATTCAAAATGATCATTTTAATAATTCATTTTCTCAAAAACTAGTTCAATTGCCAAAAAAAGACTTCAACCTACCAACCATTTTCCTCAATCAAAAAGGTTTTTACAAAAGTCACTAGTTTATGAAAAACATGTTTTTCTCCATTCAAAAGGAGCAAAAGTCAATCAAACATTATTGAATAGCCACTTAGCAAATGGAAGGGTTGTTAGGACTATCTAAAATGAAAATGTCATGGAAGGAAGTATTAATCTAGTTAGGAGCAATTAATTCAGCATCAATGATGTACACAATATATCACCCTCAACTTCTTGGTATACTAGCACTTATTGGCATATTTTGATGACATTGCTTGTACTTGCCATATTTCTACTTCTAATGACATACTTCGAAGTCATGAAATTAGTGATGCTAATTCCTCTACTCTCCTTATTCTTAAGAACAAAATATGTTTTTGATACTTATCAAATAATAAGCAACCTAAGCCATGGAAGAGAAAAGAAATGCACCCAATATCATATCAATAATTAATTATTTATAAAATGGTTTCAATTCTTCCAACAGTAAATACACAAACGGTCTAACTCATCTCCAACCATTTCAAATGACACTTCTCGGAGTATGGTGGCCAAGAGAGGTGAGCAAGTTATTGATTATTCTTGATTGAACATACTCTTTTAATCTACCATTTCACACTATTGATCCTCCAAGTGTCCATTATTCTCTTCATTTGTTGGAAGTGTTGGAGTGTCTTGGTCTTCCTCATCCATCATTCTTTGGAGCTCAACAAGTTGGTTTTGTAACTTCTTGTTGGATTTGTCTTGGTTCTCAAAGAATTTAGCTCGCTCTTCAAAGAGTTTAGCTCACTCCTAAAAAAGTTTTGTTCTTTCTCCTTGGAATATGTGTATGTCTTCTTGGAGTATCATCGACTTTCCATCAATCCTGCCTTATTGAATTCTTGAGTCAGATGATGAAGGAATTGGGGTTTTATTAGTTCATAAGAAGGCTCTTGAGGTGGAGGGAGTAAATAAGGATTTTCTTGATGGCTTTCATAGGAATATGGATGTGTATACCATCCCATTTGATAGTCTAAGGTGTAGGGAGAACAACTATGAGAAACATGCTCATTGGTCATACCTAATTTCTTTGGTATGAATTCATTCCTTGCATGTTCTTGGAAAGTAAAACCTGAAAACAATCAAGCATATACAAGCAAAAAGAACTAAAACAACACAAACAAGAAAAGTAGAAAAATTTAGACTACTAGTTAGTCTAAACTATCCATCAACATGAAAATATTTTTTTCTTTTTCAAAATAAGAACATAATTACAAAAAAAAAAATGGAAAATCTTTTTGGATTTTCAAATAGGTGAAACAACTATATAAGAAAATAAAGAACTTTAAATTAGTATTCCAACCAAATTATATCAATTTTAATGAAAACCAATCCTCGACAATGATGCCAAAACTTGATGTGCATCATATCTAATTATATATTTATAAACACCTATATCCTAAATTACTAACTAGATGACATCCCGCAAGCATATAGTTTCAACTAGTAGCAAGTAGAAGTAGGGATCAAACTCACGAGATTAGGTTAGTAATGATTGATTATTTAGTTAATTGCTATTTGAAGAGTTAATTAAAAGAAAATTTAACTAAAAATAGACTGAAAACAACTAAAAACAATTTTAAGACTATAAAAATAATTTAAAGTGATTTAGGATTCCATTAGCCAATTACCGGGGTTTAATCAATTGATCGGATTTAGTGGTTCAATGGGTCTACTTAGGAGCTCACTCTTAATTATGAATCGATACCTTGGCCTGATTCATGATTCTAAGTCATTCATATAATATGGAGCTATAAAAACCAACTAAGATAATTGGCATCTTGGCCTGACTACCATTCATCGTAATCAACATTTTTATTTTGTATTAAAACCCATGAATAGGCTCCATAATTGGCCTTCATCTCTTGTCTTTTCTCATAACACCATCTACTATCCAATTATCCACCACTTTCACCATTCAACCCACAAATCAATCAATACCCATTGAAAATTGGCATCTTTATGACCTTAACTTGAAACTAACAAGTGCCCCCCCCCCCAAAAAAAAAAAGTTCTAGAAGTAAACATTAACACTAAAGAAAGAATTTTTTAAGAAAGCAATTAAAGAAAGCATGCAAAAAGAAAGTATCTTTGGATAAGTAATTAACTAACGTAACTGCAATTTACCACTAAGGAAGCATATTTAAAGAAATCCCGTAAACTAAAATCTCGATTACTACTAAAAAAGCAAGTAAAGAATGTAATTAAGCTAAAGTATACTGATTTAAAAATAAGCAAAGGGAATTAAATATAAACTAAAAGGTCTTACTCTAGGAGTATTCAATTTTCCACTGGGAAATTAAAATTACAACTAAAGAAATCATAAACTAAGAAAACTCTCCCCAAATGAAGAGAAAAAGACCCTAAAACTATTCTAAACTAATCTAATTTTTACTCTAGGCTAACAACTTCAAATGAGCCTTAAAAGAAGTATATATAGTGCTAGGATTGAGGAGTATTGGTATAACAAAAAATCAGCCACGAACGGGACTTTTTCACCCTTGAAGGATTCCAGACTACGGTGTCACTTTTTTCTTCATCAAGATTGATACTGCGGTATCAAAGGACAGTTTTGTTTCAGAAATTTGATACAGAATTCCATACAGCGCTATCAACTAGATCCACTGCACTGTTTTGCATCAAAAATTTTCGTCTGACGTTTGATGATGAGCCTTTTTCTCCTATCGAAGCATAACCTAAAAACACATATTAATAACTATAATAATAAAAAAAAAAAACTTAAAATAACTCCTAAACATTGAAACAAAAAACTCACAAAAGTCAAAAACCAAAAATGAACAAAGATGAATGGAAACTCCAACTCGAAACAAAGACAAAAACACACACTAAAACACTAAAAATGTTCAAAACTAATAACAAATTAGAATGTTAAATTTAGGGTACAATAACTTTAATTTTCTAGAATTATCAACTATATAATATAAGGGAAACGATTTACAAATCTGGAATATTTCATGACCACTTTTCGAAACCACTTCACGTAGAAATATCATAATTGAATCACTAATCTTCTAATTTTAGATACACGATCAAGTTTCATTCTTTCTTTACATCTAGTGATATATCAGTGATTTTGTCATTTTGAGGGTGGTATAGATGCATGTATAGTATCAATAGTACTGATGAGGACTTATACCTATCTTAGTTCTGTCTCCCACTTGGCACAACATAAGGGGGCCGTTTCTTTTACTCACTCTCTTAGTCCTCCTATAATTTTTTTCTCTCACGTCACTCACTCTGCTCAAGCGCTCACAGCTCCCCTCTCGCTAAACTATCCTACATCTGTTCCAATCTATCTAGACTTCTTTGATCTTGAATTATTTAAAATTTTGTAAACAATTCTTTTCCCGTCAAACTACCTTATTAGAAGCATTTCAAATTTCGTTAATGATTATCTTCATCTATTTTTAAAAATTCAATCA
Organism: Cinchona pubescens; assembly: GCA_025175665.1. Taxonomy (NCBI): domain Eukaryota; kingdom Viridiplantae; phylum Streptophyta; class Magnoliopsida; order Gentianales; family Rubiaceae; genus Cinchona; species Cinchona pubescens. Next base: position 533,110 of record JANKKI010000514.1, on the reverse strand, counting down.
TGAGATAGTTATATTTCAAATATTAAGAGACATTCTCTTTAATTTTAAACTTATTAAACAATTAAATACTTAACCATTTTTAACGTTTCTTATTTGTCACAAATAAAAAGAACCCATGCATGTGCACGAGAAAAAATAAGTAGTGTAAAAATGATTTTTGTGCAAAATAAATTTGATCTCAGACAAATTTAAGATATGTACAGGATGTTTTTGAATGTTTGAAAATATCATTACTAGTAATAAAGGTTTCCAACAAAACAACTGTGACAACTATCTATCTATCTATCTATCTATCTATCTATCTATCTATATATATATATATATATATATATATATATATATATATATATATATATATATATATATTATAGCAAAGCCCCTTTTGGGGAAAGTTATAAGGAGTTGAAATGTGGCAAATTAGGTAAAAATATTTACTTGGTAAAAATAGAGGTAAAAAAATCAACTACTCAATTAACTAATATATATATATATATATATATCTCTATCTCTTATATATATATATATATATATATTATATAAAACCCCTTTTGGATGTGTTATAAGGAGTTGAAATATGGCATATTAGGTAAAAATATTTACTTGGTAAAAATAGAGGTAAAAAATCAACTACTTAATTAACTAAATCTTACCTTTAACTAAGTTTATTTTTTTTAAAATTGCTTTATTTTATCAAATCTCTTATATTTAATTTTTTTCAAAAAGAGCTACAAAATTAAAATTAAAATATTAAAATCTATATATATATATATATATATTATAGCAAAACCCCTTTTGGGGAAAGTTATAAGGAGTTGACATGTGGCATATTAGGTAAAAAAATTTACTTGGTAAATAGAGGTAAAAAATCAACTACTTAACTAACTAAATCTTACTTTTAATTAACTTTATTTTTTAAATCCTTATTTTATCACAGCACTTATAATTAATTTTTTCCAAAAGTGCTACAAAATTAAAATCGTATTATAAATCATCATATAAGTATCATTATTAATTATAAGTTAAGAAATAAATATTTATTAATTATGAAAACCTTTTATCTATATGTCATCATTAAGAAATTAATTTTAGATGTACATTTAAGTAATAACTTTCATAAAACTTCGGAGATAATTAGCCTAATTACCTCTAAATAATATCATTTTTACAACCTAATTACATCCACTTATTATATTTATCAAAAAGAACTATAATCACTACAAGAAAATTGCAAATTTCATGGGGATTTTTGCTGCGGATTTTTTCCCCAGGTATTATATACGGATTTTACTGCAAATTTTAGTTTTTACGGTTAGGTATTAAAATTTTTCTACGGATTAAAAAATCCGCATCAAAATCCGCAGATAACAGTCCCTCGATAAAGCGGGAACGTATTATTTACAAAATTTACGCAACAAAAATCGAAGGAAAAATAAAAGGCAATAGCAAATTTGCTGCGGAATATATTTCCGCAGGAAATTTGCTGCGGAATTCCATGTCCGCAGCAAAATTGATGCGGAAAAAAAATCCGCAGCAGACATGCTGCGGATTGATTTCCGCAGCAATTCTGCTGCGGACATTAATTCCGCAGCAAGACTGCTGCGGAAATTTAATTCCGCAGCAGACCTGCTGCGGAATTAATGTCCGCAGCAGACCCTGCTGCGGAATTAATTTCCGCAGCAGACTTTCTGCGGAAGTCAATATTAATTCCGCAGCATGTCTGCTGCGGACATTAATTCCGCAGCAGGTGTGCTGCGGAATTAAATTTCCGCAGCAGTTTGCTGCGGAAATTTAAAGTAATTCCGCAGCAAATTTGCTGCGTATTTTTCTGCGGAAAATTCCGCAGGAAAATTCAATTTACATAGCAGAATCCCAGCACATTTTAGACAGATCTAATCGGGAAAAAATTATTTTTTCTCTCCATTTCCTGCACCACCAGCCACCATTCATCCTCCAACTTCCTTCCAACTACCATTCATTATTTCCAAACCTAAATTTCATCCCTTCTTCCTCATTTTTTTCTCTCCTCAAGCAATTTTGCTCCATCCTTCCTCAAGCAATTTTGCTCCATCCTTCATCTTGGATTCGATTTGTCCAGAAAAATCTCCTCTAGCTGCAACCGTGCACATCCTCAACCATTTCCAAGGTGATTGATTGATCTACCATTTCAATTTTTGTTCTTTTATCTATTTTTTTTTTAATTCTTGTTATCCATCTAGATCTAATTTTTGTTGATCTTGCATAATATGTATATTGAATTTTCCTGCAGAATTTTTTCTATTATATGTGTCAGCAGAAATGGTGCTGGGATTCTGCAGACTGTCTCCTGCGATTAGATGTGTCTAAGAGACAGGTCTAGAGGATTAATGATAATTTTTTTAAGGAATTTTTATTTTAAATTTATTTTTATTTTGCTATTTTGTTTGTTATCGTATAGATTTTTGCTATGCACTATTTTGATTTTTTTTATCTCTAATTTCTGTATGATTTTTGCTATAATTTTTGCATTTTTATTTTATTTTTATTTTTTTTATTTTGTTTGTTATCGTATAGATTTTTATTGTGTTATTTACATTTTTTTTTCAACTGTTTGTTATCCATAATTTGTCGAGGATTTTTGCTATGTTATTTTCAATTTATTTCTTATATAATGACAATATTTAACACCTATACTATCATATACTAAATTTTTACTATAATAAGCAAGTGGAAAATGTTGATGAAATTATATTCTTATATTTGTGTACTCTTCTAGAAATTAATTGTTTAACAAGAGACTAAGTAAGTCATTAGTTTGGTTAGGCAAAATGGAAGTTCCGGAGCATCGAAGGTGGATGTATAATAGGCTTCTTCCAAATCGCCGGGGATATGTGGAAGAATTTTTGGAGGGTTTGGCTGGGTTTATAAATTTTGCTTGTCAACAACCAAAATATTTAACTGAGGGAGTTATTAGATGTCCTTGTGTGAAGTGCAAAAATGAGCGACACCATGTCCCTGATATGGTGAATGTTCATATTCTGAGGAAAGGTTTTAAACCTAGATGTCAAATCTACAAACCTCAACGCCTGTCCGTCGGCTAAACGGCAACAGAGTCATATCCCATAGGATGAAGAGGAAGAGGAAGAGGAAGAGGAAGAGGAAGAGGAAGAGGAAGGCGAAGGCGAAGGCGAAGACGAAGAATAGTAGATCCATAAGTATCCTAATAGTTATATAAGAAGAATAATTTTTGTACAAGAATAATTATTTTTTGCATTTATATTCTTTTATGGTTTGAATGAGGGATTTGTTCATGTTATTTTTCCAATATTGCTTACATTGGTGCCATGTGAATTTGTCTTGCATATTCATGTAATTTTTCAAGAATCCTTATATTATTTGATGGAGCGATTAGGCGTATACGGTTGTTTACTTAGATAACTAAATGCTATATATGTATTGTATTTGAATTTGTTTCGTCGAATTGTAATTTGAGATGAAATTGCTCGAATGTGCATTGATGATCAATGCGAATTGTGTTTTGTGATGAAATTGCTGGAATTTGGCATGATGGTACAGGGGGAATGAAAAAAACAAACAATACTATCAAAAATTGATTTAATTATTAATCCTAAATAAATATATTATTGCAATCACCTTGTTAAAAAAAATTATTTTTGGCACCCAAATCCGCAGAAATTCTTGTTTGCTGCGGATTTTTCATTATAATCCGCAGCAAAATATGCAGGTAATTAACAAATTTTTAGTAGTGAATTTATTAAATCAAAAAAAATAAAAAGGTTGTAAGATAATTTTTTTTTACATCTTCTTGCAACTTTATATTTATTGTTAATTAATAATTAAATGTTAATACACATCATCCTTAAGTGATCATGCAATCGTAATAAGTTAAAATATAGTTTTAACAATATGTCTTATTTTTGTTCTCACCATTAGTTGTATTATTTTTTTTCTGTTGACTTAAAGATATACCCAATAGACTAGAAGGAAAAATAGTAAAAATTAGCCTGACTTTTATCATAGTAATTTGTAAGACTTAAATGCCAAACTATTAATGATTAACCGTTGTATTGTACAATACTAAAAAATTTTAAACACAAGTATCTTTACAACTTTAAAATAAAATAAAAAAGTTTTTAAGAGCTAGAGAAATGATGGGTCACAATCCTTTTGTTTAATATTTCATTTGCTAGCTAATAATCATATTATGTCAATCCTCCTTAATCAGTCATCATGTCAACCATCCTCCTTATTCTCATTACCTATTTTCTTTGCTCAATTAGGTTTTATTTGATAAAAATAGAGATACGTAAATTTTCACTTTTCATACACAGATAAAATTTTTTTTAAGTTTTTGTCATATCTCTACCATTTACTCTATCTTTATGTACAATCACCAAACTTTTTACAAAATTTTTTTGTTAATTTAAGTTTAACTCCTACACACATATCATGATTTGTTTCATATGGGTATATATGTTCTTGTGCATCTCGACATTCTCAAGTTCAATCAAGTCAATCTTCATCTCTGATTCATCATTGTTGCAAAATATGATTTCCTCTATTTGGAGATTCAATCTAGTTATATAGTTATTTCATTTGTTTTCTTTACTTTAGGATACATAAATTTCAAATAATACACTAATGCATATCTTTTTATATTTTTTCTTACTATACAAACTTGAGTAATAGTCAATACAAAGATAATACTACAAATATGTTTTTCTCTTCTATTTTCTCTTAATCCAGTCAGAAGTAACTTTTCTATGACAATATCAATTTGCATATATATATATATATATATATATATATATATCAATTTGCATATATATATATATATATATAATCATACTACTCTAGAAAATTGGAATTATGTTTCAAGACATAATCTTGACCAATGCACATGTATTCATGACGCTTGATTGCATGGTTGATAACTCTAGTAAACTAGAGTTATGTTCCTCTAAATTATAGCATTTTGATAGTTTAAATTCTGAAATTAGATAAGTAATTGAAGATTTTTGTTAATTTCTTTTATAAGTATTTGCATTTTCATTTTTGAATTAATTATGATAATTTTGTGCTAATTTTTAGATTAATTAAGTGCTTAATGGTGTTAATCTATTATGTAGGTTAAAAATTAAAGGTTAGAAGCTGGAAGGAATAAAGCTCAAGGGACCATATTGCAAAATGGATGAAATGAAGATTGTTAGAAGGAGAGTCGAGATCGCGGTCTCGACTGTCCCAAACCGCGATCTCGACTCGGGAATTAGTTCTACTATTTTAGAGTCGAGATTGCGGTCTCAAATGTTCCAGACCACGATCTCGACTCGCTAAATGCTAAGTTTTAAGGACAATTTTGTAAACTTCCAGCCCAAAACCCTGATTTTGCCTTGTATAATGCTGCACTATTTAAGCTAAGTAGAATTAGTTTTAGAGGGAGTTTAGATAGTTTAGAGTAGAGAGTTTTAGATAGTTTTAGATAGATTAGGATAGCTTAAACTACAAGTTACTTTTTCTAATAGAAATTTCTCTTAACTTTCATCTTAGATCTTCTTTAAAATTCTTGTCAAGTTTAAATTTTTATTAGATAATCGTAGTGTGTTCTTCGCAAGTTTCAAGTAATGTGTTGATATAATTTTTATTTGCTTTCTTATGCATTTTAGTGAAAATTTCTTTACTTTCAAATTAAGGTTTGTAGGAAAATTAGGGATCTTATCAATTTCTTGCTTTCTTTTTAAGAATTTTCAATTTCTAGCTTTAAATTTTAGTTAATTCTTAGTGGGTTTCCTTAATTCTAATCGAAAAATCCAAAAAATATTGAATTTCCTAGTTTATCTTTATCTAATTTTTACTTTAGAAATGAATGCTTTTAGTATTAAATTTTTCTTTATTCTTTAGTCTTTTAGTTGATTGATTCTTTTGTTCTAAATTTTAGTTTTAATTAGATTAAATTAGGTTAGAATTAAAATTATAGCTTTCATTAGAATAGTTCTATCATCAACCAATTGATTTAGCTTAACTACACAAATACCCTTAAACCTTGGTAATTACAATCGACAATCCTTGTGGGAACGATCCCTACTTCCCTTTGCTACTAGTTGACAACCGTATACTTGTGGGATGCCATCTCTATGTGTAGTTAGCAGTAGGATTTAGGTGTTCATTGAATTTTAACTAGATGTGTTAAAGAGGCAACAAGTTTTTGGCGCCGTTGCCGGGAATTGTCTCCGGTTTTTAGTAATATGGGTCGTGTAGATTAAGCACTTTAGTTGTTAATTTTGTTTAATTTTTATGTTTTATTGGTTGTCTTGCGGAATTGACTTGGAACTTCAATTGACTATTTTGGTTTTGTGTAGTGCATGGTAAGAAGTGCTCAAGAGCCATTCATTTGTTTAGACAAGGAAAGGGAGAAAGAGCTAAGACAAATTTGAAGGTTGAGAAGGGTACAACAAGTGCAAGAAAGGATAGAAATGGCAAATGCTAATGCTCATCAAGGGAATGTGAACATGGAGAATGAAGAAGAAGAGGTAGGTAGAAATAATGGAATGGGTGGTTATAGGAATGGAAATGACACGAATGGGAATGGAAGGCCATTAAGGGAGTATGCTTTACCTAATTTTGATGGGGCAAACTCAAGCAGAGATTGCACGGATGCCCGTGCAAGCCAACAATTTGAAATCTAGCTCGTCCTAATCCAAATGTTCCAAGCCCATGCCATGTTCGGAGGTGGACCAAATGAGGACCCTTACACACACCTCATGAATTTTGAAGAAGTCTTGGACACATTTAAGTTTAATGGAGTACTCCAGGATTGTGTTTGGACGAGGGTGTTTCCTTTTTCTCTTCGTGATAGGGCAAAGTCATGATTGCAATCCCATGCCCAATGAATATTCACCACTTGGAACCAACTTGCTCAAGAGTTCTTGGCGAAGTACTTTCCTCCTGCAAGAACTGCTGAATTAAGGAATGAGATTACATCGTTCAAACAAGATGTTGGTGAAAGCCCAGGGAAAGCTTGGGAAAGATTCAAAGAGTTGCTAAGAAAATGCCCGCATCACGCCATGCCTTTGTGGCTTCAAGTTCAAACTTTTTATAATGGTTTACTTCAAGAGATGAAATCCATCGTAGATGCCTCCGCCGACGGTTGTTGCTATCTCATATAAGACTCCGAAAGAAGCTCAAGAGTTGTTAAATAGGATGGCATACTACCACTACCATCATGGGCCGATAACTCCACCGGTGGTCCAACATCAAGCTAAGCAAGCCAATTCAAGTAGTGGAGCGTTGAATCTAAACATGCAAGACGCCCTTTTAGCTCAACAAATCATGTTCATGAATTTGATGAATAACATGGCAAAGGCATTGGAGAATCTAGGGAAACCTAGTAGTGTGAATGCGATGACTTCTTCTCCAACTCAATCAAGCATGACATGTGATTTTTGTAGAGGCGGCCATGCCAATGGGAATTGTGAGATGCCATATGGGGCTAATGAGCAAATCAATTATGTGGATAATCAATCTTCATTTCCAACGAACCAATCCGGAGCTTATGGGAACACTTACAATCCGTCTTGGAGGAATCACCCCAATTTCTCATGGAATAACACCAACAACCAATCTAATCCTCCTTACCAACCAATCCCCCACATCAAATATGCCCAACACACTCAAGTCCCGAATTCTTCATCTAGACCTTATCAACCGCCACATCAAAGAAATGTCCAACCCAACTCATATCAAAATTTTTCCAATCCTTCTTTTCAAAACCAACAACAAAGACCTCTTTTCCATTATGCAAATTCTTCCCAACCCATGTACCATGATCAATATGCTCCTAGAGATAATTTGGGTGAAGAAGGTTGGAGAAGAGAAGCCGAGTATTTGAGAAGGGAATTGGATAGGAAAGCGGAAGAGCATAAAAGAGATTATGAGAATTTGAAGGCTTCAACAAGAAATTTGGAGATTCAATTGGGACAATTGGCAAGGTTGAACAATGAGGGGCCGCTAGGAGTGCTTCCGAGTGACACCATTCCAAACCCTAAGGAGCAATGCAAGGCTATTACCCTTAGGAGTGGTAAAGAGTTGGAAGAAAGAGTTGGGAGAAATTCATTGAAGAATGGAGAACAAGAAAGGGTTGAGGATGAAGACAAAGAATGTAAATGGGAGTCTTCAATTGTGCAAGACAAAACGATGAATGAGTCTATTATGTCTAACTCACAAAGCAATGAAGGCAACGATCCTAAGCATCATGAGCCAAAGCATGTTAATGTGTCATTCCCTCAAAGGCTAAGGGATGAAGAAAAGTCAAAGAAATTCAAGAAATTTTTAGAGATTTTCAAAAAGCTAGAGATCAACATCCCTTTCATTGAGGCACTTGAGAACATGCCTACCTATGCCAAATTCATGAAACAAGTCCTTTCTTCAAAGAGAAAATTGCATGACGATGAAATTTGGTGCTTAACGGAGCATTGTAGTGCATTACTTACAAAAAAATTGCCATCAAAGCTCAAAGATCCCTGTTCATTTTCTATACCTTGTGAGATTGGAGGTTTGCAATTTGGAAGAGCATTATGTGACTTGGGAGCTTCAATAACTCTCATGCCTTTTGAAGTATTTAAGAAGCTAAATGGAAGTCAATTGAAGCCAACAAGTGCAACTTGCTTAGCGGATCGAAGCATAAAGTTTCCAAAGGGGATCATTGAAGATGTGATTGTGAAAATTGACAAACTTTATCTCCCGGCCGATTTTATTGTGCTTGAAATGGAAGAGGATGAAGATATGCCAATCATTCTTGGGAGACCTTTCCTTGCTACCGGCCGTGCACTTATTGATGTTCAAGAAGGGAAGTTGGAATTTCGAATAAAGGACGAAATTGTTACATTCAATGTTTTTAATTCATTAAACCTTCCTTCAAATTTTGAAGATGTCATGAATATTGATATGGTAGATAACTTAATTGATGATTTTTGTAGGAATGCAATGGAGAATTTCTTAATGGAGGAAGAGGTTTTGGAGTCAAATGTGCCAAATCAAGATGACGAAGAAGGAATGAAGGATGTGAGTCACATGGAGGATGAGAACTTATTGCAAAAGGAAGATGAAGAGAATCAATAAAAAGGTAAATGGGGGTCTCTGACCAACGAACCCCCCAATTTGGAGCTAAAACCCCATACTTCCTATCCACTTAATGTATGCATATCTTGGTGAAAATGAGACATATCCTGTGATTGTGAATGCATCTTTGACAAATGAGCAACTTGAAAGATTGATTGTAGTGCTTAAAAGGAATAAAAGTGTTCTTTCTTGGTCTATTGGTGATATAAAGGGAATAAGCCCTATTATGCATGCACAAAATTTTGATGAATGAAGGGAATAAGCCGGTAAGGCAACCTCAAAGGAGATTGAATCCTACTTTACAAGAAGTTGTGAGAAAGGAAGTTCATAAACTTTTGAAAGCCGGTATTATTTACCCTATTAGCGATAGTGAGTGGGTTAGTCCCACTCAAGTCGTTCCCAAAAAGGGTGGTATTATCGTAACCACAAGTGAAACCAATGAGCTTCTCCCCTCTAGATTGGTTACGGGTTGGCGAATGTGCATTAATTTTCAAAAGTTGAATGAAGCCACCCGAAAGGATCATTTTTACCTTTTATTGATCAAATGCTTGAGAGGTTGGTTCCAGATACCGATTTTGCATATTACTGTTTTCTTGATGGTTATTCCTGATACTTTCAAATTTTTATTTCCTTGGAAGACCAAGATAAAACAACTTTCACATGCCCATTTGGTACCTTTGCATATAGGAGAATGCCCTTTGGACTTTGTAATGCTCCAAGTACATTTCAAAGTTGAGTGTTTGCTATTTTTCAGGACATGGTTGAAAAGAGCATAGAGATTTTCATGGATGACTTTAGTGTTTTTGGTAGCTCATTTGATAATTGTCATGAAAATTTGTCCAAGGTATTAAAGAGGTATGTGGAAACTAATTTAGTTCTCAATTGGGAAAAATATCATTTCATGGTGAGAGAAGGAATCGTCTTGGGTCACAAGGTCTCATCAAATGGAATAGAGGTTGATAGGGCAAAGGTGGAGGTAATTGAAAAGTTACCTCCTCCGATTAATGTTAAAGGGGTAAGAAGTTTCTTAGGTCATGCGGGATTTTATAGAAGATTCATTAGGAACTTCTTATCTCATATTGCTAGACCATTGTGCTTTTTACTTTATAAAGATTGTCCATTTCATTTTGATGATTCTTTTTTGAAAGCATTCAATGAATTAAAACATGCCCTAGTGATTGCACCAGTTATTGTAGCACCAAATTGGTCTCTTCCCTTTGAGCTCATGTGTGATGCTAGTGATTATGCAATAGGTGCCGTGCTATGTCAAAAAGTCAACCAGATGTTGCATGTCATTTACTATGCTAGTAGGACCTTAATTGATGCACAAATTAATTATTCAACAACAGAAAAAGAACTACTTGCTGTAGTTTTTGCATTTGACAAGTTTAGACCATATTTGATTGGATCAAAGGTAATTGTTCATACCGATCATTCTGCATTAAAGTATTTGTTTTCTAAGCAATATGCTAAACCACGTTTATTGAGATGGATACTATTGTTGCAGGAATTTGATTGGGAGGTGGTCGACAAAAAAGGTGTGGAAAACATGGTAGCCAACCATTTGTCAAGAATTCTGAGGCATCTAGACTTGTCAATCGTGAAGAAGGGATAATCAATGAAGAATCTCCAATTGAGAAGTTGTTTGAGGTGAAAGAGGTGAGTCCATGGTATGCGAATATTGTGAATTATCTTGTGGCAAGGATAGTACCTAAGATGCTCGACATCAATGAGAGGAGGAAATTCTTTGCAGAACTTAAGCATTATTTTTGGGAAGAACCCTATTTTTTCCGAAAGTGCAATGATCAAGTCCTAAGAAGATGTGTTCCGGAATGTGAAATATCCGATATATTAAGACATTGTCATTCATATCCGGTTGGGGGGCACCAGGGAACTCAACGGACGGCTTTCAAGGTCTTACAAAGTGGTTTATGTTGGCCAACTATTTTCAAGGATTCCCGAGATTTTGTGCTCAAATGTGATGAATGTCAAAGGGTGAGTATTCAAGGAAACATGAAATGCCCCTTCATGGCATTATTGAGTTGGAGGTATTTGATGCATGGGGGATTGATTTCATGGGACCTGTTTTCCAGTCTCATACTCCAATAAGTACATTTTGGTTGCGGTGGACTATGTGTCAAAGTGGGTTGAAGCAATTGCTACTCCAACCAATGAAGCCAAGATGGTTACTAAATTCCATCGCAAGAATATCTTTTCACTGTTTGGAGTTCCTCAAGCTATCATTAGTGATGGGGGATCACATTTCAAGAATTATCAATTTGAGGCGTTAATGTCAAAATATGGGGTGAAACAAAAAGTTGCTTTAGCTTATCACCCACAAACATTGGGTCAAGTGGAGGTGTCCAATCGAGAATTGAAGAGAATCCTAGAGAAAACTGTGAATAATGCTAGAAAAGATTGGGCATAGAAGTTAGATGACACTTTGTGGGCTTATCATACGGCATTTAAAACTCCAATAGGCATGTCTCTGCACCGTATTGTGTATAGAAAAGCGTGTCACTTGCCGGTGAAACTTGAGCATAGGGCATATTGGGCCATAAAGAACTTGAATTTCGAGTTGAATGAGGGCATATGAAAAAAGGATGCTTGATTTGAATGAGTTGGATGAATTCTGAAGGGAAGCATTTGGAAATTCTTTAATCTATAAGAAAAAGACAAAGGCTTGGCATGATAAGCATATCCAAAAGAAGGAATTTAAAGTCGGTGATTTGGTGCTCCTTTATAATTCAAGACTCAAATTATTTTCGGGAAAGCTCAAGTCAAGATGGAGTGGTCCCTTTGAAGTGATCCAAACTTTTTCTTATGGAATGGTGGAGATAAAGGGGAAAGAGGGAACTTTCAAGGTCAATGGACATCGGCTTAAAGCATATTTTGGAGAAATTATTGAAGGTGGACGAGAGATTTTCCGATTAACACAAGGATGAAGGTCATGCCATAGTCAAGCTAATGACTATAAAAGAGCGCATCTTGGGAGGCAAACCAAGTGTTTAATTTAGTTCTTATTACTTTCTTTAGTGTGATTTTTAATTGCCTTGATTTTGAGTGAATTGGTTTGAATTAGAGAAAAAGAGTTTTGAGTTTTTAAGTTGAATAAATGGTGCTAAAGAATGAGTGAAAATTGTCATTCTAACTTGTGAATTTTTTTGTTTGTAGATTATCCTTGTAAATGGAGAAAAGTGGTCAAGAGTGAAGCAATTTCGGCTAAGTGTAAAAATTCACTTTGCAGAAATTGAGCTTGAGACCACGATCTCAAATTTGAGACCGCGATCTCAAAACTGGGACCGCGGTCTTGACTGCCAGAAAGTTTTAAAAAATCGACTTCTTCTTTTCTTCTCACAAACTCTTTCTATTCCTCTTCCCTCTTCCGAAAACTCTAACCCCAAATCCTCCAATTCTTCTCTCATCTTCACCAAAAATCACCAAAAACTGCACACCCACCACTAATTTCACTTTTTTTTTTCTATAGGAACATCAAAGCAACAACTTTTTGAAGATTTGTGGAAGAAATTTGGCTTCAAGGGGCATTGACATAAAGGCAATTCTTGGACAAATTTCAATTCAAAAAAAAGAATGGGTAATAGCTATTTCCTTGAATCATTAGTTGTAATTAGCAATTTTTGAAGACAATTGTGGAATTTGGTGGATTAAATAGTGAAATTTTGTGGTGTTGAATTATTGAATTGTGGACAAGTAATTGGTGCTAATTTGTGCTAGAAGAATTTTGAATTGTCAAATTGTTGAAATTCTTGGTTTGAATTGTGATTGAGTGGAATTGAAATTTTTGAACAATCTTAGGGAATTTGGATTGTGATTTTGTGGTGTTGAATTTTGGTTGAAGTTGGATTTTTGAAATTGTTGATTGAAATCCTTTTAGAATATGACGAAAGGGGTTTATGGCAGTGCTGAGAGAAGGGTGAGAATGAGAGGGAGAGGGACTGGTTCTAGAGAAAGAAAATTCGGAGTGGGGACAAGCGAAGAAGGGGGATCGGAACAACCATTTGAGGGTGGTGATCAAATTGAATCTCAATTCTCGAGTAATAGAGCTCAACAGTTATTCAAAAGTAACGAGAAGCATGAGGTAATTACCTCAGGTCCAAGAGAGGAACTTTGACCTAACCATGCATTGAGGAGTATATGAAGATTCTAGGAGAGTGATAGAAGAACAAATTAGGTCAAGGCATTGGGAGGGTTTTAACGCTCAGGGTGACCCCGGGGCTACCCAGTTAGTCAAAGAATTTCATTGCAATTTATGTGAGTTAGAAGATGGCAAGATGCGCATACGGGGGGTTTTGGTAGATGTTGGTGCCGATGTGATTAATGCGTATTTCAACATACCCCCCCGTACCTTTTAGTCAATATTTGGCATTTCTGAACAATAAAAATAAGGATATGGATACAATCAAAGATGCCATTTGTGATAGGATGGTAGAGTGGATTAAGAGTACTTCATCTGCCATGGAATTAAAATTTCCTCATCAAGGACTCTCATTAGTGGCTAAGTTGTGGTTTTATTTCATTAGTAGCCGCATTTGGGGGTCCAATGCAGTGAGCTTTATCCAGAGGGACAAGGTACTCTTAGTCTATGCCATCATGACTGGGATCACCAGTCAATATTGGTCACCTAATTAGACAGGGATTTTTAGAGAGGAGGTCAGGACGACCCATATTTTATGCCCCTAGTCTAATTCACCATCTTTGCATCATAGCGGGTTGTCCAATTGGTCCTTTGGAGTCATTGACACATCCTAAAGGAAGGATCAATCGGGAATATTCTACAGGATGGTGAGAGAATATGAGAAGCACCAACAAGAGGAGCACCCTGCCCAACCACAACCACAACCTCAGCCTCCACCACCTCAGAGAACTTCAATGATTTTGATACCCCCAGGTGTAGTATTCAATGCTCCGGTAAGTGAAGAAGAAAGGAACGATCTACAAGGGTACTGGTCGTACAGTCAATTGGTGATGCACAACAACTTGACCGTTATTGGAGAAGCTTTAAAGGTGACTTATTAGACACTTGGGTCCAGCCACCATCACCTCCAACATGGCACTTTGGTCCACCTCGTGGATAGTACTACACACCACCAGCGGCTACCACACATCATGGTAATTTAGAGATCTAGCCACGCGGGTGCGACTGGAGGGGACATGGATGATGATCATGAGGAGGCCCAACCTAGTGACGCTGAAGAAGGTCAAGACGAGATGGAATGAAGAGAAGAAGTCACCATTTGTTTGTGCTGAAAGAAGACCAGCCTTGATCATTGAACTAATTTGATGGATGATGATTATTTTCCCCATTTTCATCGGACACCATAGCTTTTAATTACTTTAGATTATGTTTGTTTTATTTTCAATTTTTGGAATTGAAGTGTTTAAGTTTTTCTTTCTTTTAAGTAGTTTGGCTAATGGCCTTAAGCTGATACCAAGTGATACATTTTGATGCTTTATGGATGAAATTTCTTTTGGATTATTAACTGACACTTGGTGAAGTTTGGTTATTGCCTAATAAGAGTAATATGGCTAAGGGCCCTAAGCTGATACCATCTTTGCATTAGTTGATGAGTTGAATGGAATATTGATTTTGTTTGAAGCTTACTTGGCGAGATGCATGGCTATTGTATGGTTGCTCTTGACATTTTTACTCAATTTTAATTCTAGGCTTAAAAGTAGGACATAGTTTAAGTAGTTTTCATTATTTTTGGATTTTGTCTTGATGTTTAATTTTGGGTGAGTGGAAGGAAGATTTATTCATCAACTTGAATAAAAGAGACAAGTTTGGGGGTGTTTGTCTTTTTGTGTATAAAATGACATTTTATATATTTTGTTGCCACTTGATGATTAATGGATGGAAAGTTGATCAATTAGGTACTCACATATGATAATTTTGATGTTCAATGTCTTGTGAGTTGATGAAGTATATGATTGATTCTTTTCAAGAATTTTTTTGTGAGTGAGTAGTTCATTTGCAATATGAAGAATTCATAAACTTGGCATTGCTATTTTTCAAAAAGAAGTGCTGAAATTTTAGGAAAATTTATTTGAAATGTTATTTCTTATCAAATCTTTTATATTAATTGGTTGATGAACTATCTTTTGGAAAGAAATGAGTTAAATGAAGTAGAAGGAATTTTGGGACATTTCATGTGTTTGCATAGGGAATGTTCTTCTAACTTGTGAAAAATTGATATTCGAGATTAATTTTTGGTACATTTCACTCCTTTTCCTTGGTTTAGGGCAGAAAAAAAAATTAGGAATAAGGCGAGTACGGGATTCCGACATGTACCCATGTTGTTTCTCCGAATTAAGTCATTAGGAATTGCGTTTTTCGTATACCAATAAGTTAAGGAGTAAATATTTGTAATAGTTATCATTAATCTCATATTTCTTATTCCTTGTTAAAGGTTTATTCCATCTAGATATGTGTGACAATTGCATTTAAGTTGATTCCTAATTGAACTTCTACTTTCATAATGCTTATTCAAGAGAGTTGATTAACTTTATAATATTTGTGATTTGAGAAGTAATGATGTTCCAAATGAAAAGAACTAAAAGTTTTGGTAACTCTTTTCGAGAATGGTAATGCTTGGTGATGTGAAATCTTGTGTAGTGAATGAATTTGTGCTTCTTTGTATTACACAATTGAAATTTCAATTTTGGATTGATTTACTCATATTCTTCATATCACGTAGTGTTGAACATTTCTTGAGAGATCACTTAATTTTTCTAAGTACAACCATGATTTATCAAGTGTCACGTCAACTTTGGAGGTGTTTAAATGTTTGAATGTTAGTAGGTTTCATTTATTGTTAATCTTTGTTCTGCTCGGGACTAGCAAAATGCTAAGTTTGGGGGTGTGATAACTCTAGTAAACTAGAGTTATTTTCCTCTAAATTATAGCATTTTGATAGTTTAAATTCCGAAATTAGATAAGTAATTGAAGATTTTTGTTAATTTCTTTCATTTGTATTTGCATTTTCATTTTTGAATTAATTATGATAATTTTGTGTTAAACTTTAGTTTAATTAAGTGCTTAATGGTGTTAATATTATGCAGGTTAAAAATTAAAGGTTAGAAGCTGGAAGGAACAAAGCTCAAGGGACCATATTGCAAAATGGATGAAATGAAGATTGCTGGAAGGAGAGGTTTTCGAGATCGCGGTTTTGACTGTTCCAGACCGCGATCTCGACTTGGGAATTAGTTCTACTATTTTAGAGTCGAGATCGCGGTCTCAAATGTTCTAGTCCGCGATCTCGACTCGCTGAATGCTAAGTTTTAAGGACAATTTTGTAAACTTCCATTCCAAAAACCCTGATTTTGCCTTGTATAATGCTGCACTATTTAAGCTACGTAGAATTAGTTTTAGAGGGAGTTTAGATAGTTTAGAGTAGAGAGTTTTAGATAGTTCTAGATAGATTAGGATAGCTTAAACTACAAGTTACTTTTTCTAATAGAAATTTCTCTTAAGTTTCATCTTAGATTTTCTTTAAAATTCTTGTCCAATTTAAATTTTTATTAGATAATCGTAGTGGGTCTTTCGCAAGTTTCAAGTAGATGTAATTTTTATTTGCTTTCTTATCCATTTTAGTGAAAATTTCTTTACTTTCAAATTAAGGTTTGTAGAAAAATTAGGGTTCTTATCAATTTCCTGCTTTCTCTGCATTTAAGAATTTTCAATTTCTAGATTTAATTTTTAGTTAATTCTTAGTGGGTTTCCTTAATTATAATCGAAAAATCCAAAAAATATTTAATTTCCTAGTTTATCTTTATCTAATTTTTACTTTAGAAATGAATGCTTTTAGTATTAAATTTTTCTTTCTTCTTTAGTCTTTTTAGTTGATTGATTCTCTTATTCTAAATTTTAGTTTTAATTAGATTAAATTAGGTTAGAATTAAAATTATAGCTTTCATTAGAATAGTTCTATCATCTACCAATTGATTTAGCTTAACTACACAAATATCCTTAAACCTTGATAATTGCAATCGACAATCCTTGTGGGAACGATCCCTACTTCCCTTTGCTACTAGTTGACAACCGTATACTTGCGGGATGCCATCTAGTTAGTAGTAGAATTTAGGTGTTCATTGAATTATAACTAGATGTGTTAAAGAGGCATCAATGGTATGTCTAAAATGGCAATGCCAAAATATGTACATGACTATCATATTAACTACAAATTTCATTTCTTCTTAATTGTAGTTTCTATTGACAATTTATATCAACAAAATTATGTTAATTTATACTAAACAAAACAATACTTTTGAATTATTGTGTTTATTTAATCATTATAAATAAAAATATGTTCATTAACATTCAACAAAATGAGTTTTATCCTTTGTTTCCACATAGAAATCAGAAGTAGGTTATCAACACAATCATATATCCAATTGATAGTAATATATTTACTATAGTATACATATCTAATTTAATTTCAACTAATATGTAAGTTATATAATTACTTTTTTATTATTTTTATGTGATAGATATATAAAAATTTTGTACGCATACTTAAGATTTAGTATATTTTTAGTTGTTTCGTAAACTAAAATATATTTTTAATTATTTTTTAATTTATATTTTCTAATTAGTAAAATTCATTGTTATTATAACTTAATTTTGTTTATATTTATATAGTTTAATTACTAAAAGTTATATATCTTTAATATTGTATTTTACTAAAATCATTTTGTTGTAGTAATTGAATGTAGATATTCATCTATGCACAGGATATTTCGCTAGTTTACCATTATTCAAAAATGTCCAACTTGAATTCAATTGAAAAATTATTGAGTTGAATATACTTGCAAATGCGATTAACTTTTTTTTAATAAGTGAAACAATAAAGACTTAAAAGCTACATGTATTTATTATCTTATCTATTATGAATAAAATTATTCTAAATTTCTAACAACTAGTTTACGCATAAGAGTTTATAAGTTTTTTTAGATGATCCTTTAATATCTAACTCAATCATCATCAATTTAGACAATTTAAGTAGTATATCTCATACTTGTAAATATAATAAATTGCTAATAAATCGATTTATTACCAGTTTATTATATTTACAAGTATGAGATATAATCGACCCAGGTAAAAGTTGAGGATTTTTCAGCGAATATAATCTAAATTCAAAATTCGTTTACCGAATCGAGTAAATCGTTTTCGTAAGTTTTTTAAACTATGCTACTTATCAATTTTTGGATGTTATAAAAACTTCCCTCATCGGCCACGAAGAGAATTTTCCACGCATTTGTCCTTTCAAATCATCCTTGATTAAGTGGTACAGTAGACAAATGCAACACGGCAATCCAAGCACAAAAGAATTTCCTCAATAACCAATCAGCAAAATGAATATGGAGAACATGATAAAAAACGTGCAAAATAGAAGCAAAACTGCCAATTCAAATGTTATAATCATCAGCAGTTAACATCAGCAACAGTTAACAAGTTGGGTAGAAAAATATTACCATAGATCTGGTCTTGGATCCCACCTGTAGACCCTGGATCAAAATTAAATATTATAAAATCTTACTTACATTAACTGATGTCATAAATTTCATAATAATGCAAATAGTTAAGTAGACCTATCTTTGATCCACTTGTCGACACTGCGGTGATGATTAAATCTTATAGAATGTATGACATCATTTTATGTAAGTAAAATTTTATAAAAATAAATAGATATTTGATCACAAGATCGAAAATAGGGTAAAAAATCAAGTTTACTTAAGTATTTTTCTCAAGAGAAATAACCCACAACTCGCGATCAAATGTAAATGAATTTTCTCCCCACAACTGTTGTTCGGCAGCATATCGATCAAGGAGCCTGCTGCTGTTTTGGGATTTTAAGCTTGTTTTAACATGATCTAAATTGGCTTTTGTTCATATTTTAGTTGCAATCATTTTAGTATTCAATTTCTTGTGTCAGCTTCCTATTTTAGGATTTCAAAACTTGTTTTGCAAAATGCTTACTGGAATTTATAAGTATTTCAAGTTATCGTTGAAAAATTTTGTTTTTAGCAGTTTAATGAAAATGTTCATCTTAAGTCCAATTATCTTTAATTATATGAAGAACTTTTCCCAATTTCGTAGTTTGATTTGAGTTTCCATATACCAATTTTAAATCCTTGATTTACATGGCAAACAAACCATAATTGTTAGAAGTCAAATTATTTTCAAGATTTAGAACGCAATTTTATCAGTTTCTTTTGTACTTTCAAATAATGTGCTCTTACTTTTCAAATCATTTTTCATCAAATGTTATTGAGATTATTATTCGTCAAATCAGTCCTCTTGACTAGAATTTCCACCAACGCAAACAAAAATTTTTTTGCTACTCACTCTACGATACGGAGTGAGTATTCTAAACATTTGAATAATTAAAAAATAATGAATTCTCTTACTTTTCAGTCAATTCATTAATTGTGATGCCCAATTTACATTGCAGAGAGTAGATAATATTTACTCCACAAAAAATGAACAATTTCATTAGAGTTTGCTTTTCTTACAAATGCTTCTTAACTTTTAATCCAATTCTAGATGTGCAACAGAAAATCGTTAAACCAAAATTCTCCCAATTAGCATGCTAATTTTATTTTTTTTTTTTGGTTTTTTTGGACAAGAATTCAGCATGCTAATTGATATTAGATAATATATGAACTCCATACTATATTAAAAGAGTAGGTTTGATTAGGTGTTTTAGATTTTTTTTCTAAAGTTAACCTTACTATATAATTTATTGACTACATCAATTATTTACCTTGAATATCATTTTTATAACTACTAAGGCTATTTATGGAAAATGTACCTAAGAAAGATAAAGGAAATATAACTAAAATTTCGTATTCATAATAGGAATTAAATTTAATTGAAATAAATTTCCTTATGCAATAGAATTTCTTAGTTAGAAAAGATTCTTTTTTTCGATGGGCTAATTTACTCGTATTTTATGACTCACCAAATACGATAATCCATTGCTCTCTTTTACACATTGTTGTTACAATTAAAATAAAATAGACATTTTATATTAAAAAGAAATGTAGTTCAATCATTATCAAAAAAATAAATATATGCTCATGATTGTCTTACAAATCAAACAGTTCATGCATATATAACAATTCCTACACTAACTATAGTGAAATAGTCCTACAAAATCTTCTGATGATTTGGACAACATGACCTCAAACAATATTTATTTTCAACAACTGAAATAAATTAGTAAAAACTGAGCTATTATACGTAGAAAGAAAGTAGCCATTATTAAAATAAAAAAATTAAAAAAAAAGTACTATAATAAAAAAAGTAAAATCTAAAATTTCACTCATAAAAAATTTTGAAAAAAATATTCATAATTATAATATAAAAGAGGTAGCATCAGAATAAGACAAAACATATATAAATCTCATGAGGTATACTCATTAAACTAGAATTCAAAAATAAAAATAATATAAATTACATTTAATACTTTTTTTGCTCTTTTTCAAAACTGCAAGATTTGTATAAAAAATAATAATGATAAGTTAATCAAATAATTTTTAAATTTTTAAGAAAGAATAGTAGAAAGAGAAAGATTTGAAAGTTTAAAAGATGTAATGGGTATTGTGCACTATAAAATAAGGATAAATTATGTATAGAAAAATATAGTAGTGTAAATGATAGTTTTTAGTCTTTTTGGTTATTAAAAATGGGTATAGGGTGTGTAACAAAGTTTTAAACTAGACAGGGTACAGAGATATCATTTGCCTTTTAATAACAATAGTAAAAAATATTTTTAGATGAATTTAGCAATTAAATAATAATTGTTTCACTGTGACTCTTTCCAATAAAATGGATAAATTGTTTAAAATTTTGATTCCCAATGAACTATTTAGGAAAATATTTTGGACATCTACAATAAAATAAAAGTATTTGAGAAAGAATTCTTATATTGAAACTATTTGCATTGCACGATATAAAATAATAGAATGAAGAAGAGATAATGGAGAAAAGCCAAAAAAAAAGAGGGGAAAAAAACTCTTGTAGCATTCTTACAGAGCAAAACTAAAATTCAAAAAAAAAAAGAAGAACAAGAGATTTAGCTAGCGATATTGATTTGAAATAATTGTTACGAGTTGAGGTAATTTCATGCATTCTACCATTCTAATTATTCAGTTAAGTTATTGTTCAATAGCTATACATGATAGCTTAACTTTCCATTCGTCATATGAAATTTGATTTAGTTGAAAAAAAAAAGCAAAAATCACAATGAAGTACGTAAAGTTAATTTAATCTAATTTAAATTATTAGACTAGTTATTACTGTCATTGTCAAGAAGATTTTGAATTGTTATCAGATTTATTATCATTGTCATTGTTATTAGATTTCTGTAGAAAAAACATGCAGATTTCATATTCGAGTTGAATTTAATCTTTGTGTTCAAGAGATATTACCCTTACACAAATTTCAACTTATAGTTTAGAGTTAGTACAATGTATTCCCTTAGATGATATTGAAATATCTAACATTTTTCTGAAAAACTGCATAACATAATCTGTTAAGCTATTTATGAGAATCTATTGAACTACGAATTGACAAAACCATAATTTTCTTATTTAGATTTGGACTCAATAAATTACATCGTTTTATAGAAAATAAATACTTCTTATTAGAAGAATATTATTTGAAGATAATAGAATTTTGTGAAAAGATATCTTTGGTATATGACTAAATCGTAATATATCTCAAATTTTTAAAACATAATCGATAGTTGTTTGTCTAATTTTAATGTATACGTGGTTGTGTTTCAACTTTAAATGATCATAGAATAAACATCTCTTAATTATCATAGTGGTCACAATTAGTTTATTTAAAAGCAGAAAGATGTAAATAGATGAAGGAATAAAAGAAAATCAAATAAGACTATGCAATTAGGAAAAACTTAAAGTAGTTAAAAAAAATTTAACTGAGATTAATCATAAAAAAATATTTTAATAATGGTCAAGTAAACATAAGTGGTTATATATGTAAAAAAATTTAGAGACAAATACAAACTCATATTGCGTAGGTTTTATTGAAACTATATTTTAAAGTAATACTTCGATGTTATTAAAAAATAAAAAAAACACATGCGAGGTAGTATTTGAAACAATCATAAAGTATACAACTTTTAGAAAAAAATTTTACAATGTTTGAAAAATGAAATTCATATTAGACAAAATACGATTATTTTTTAAATAAAGTTTATAGTGTCCCATTATCCCGATATTGCTAATAACTTTAGTTGTCAAAAAAAAAAAAAATTCTTTGATTAATCTAAACAAAAATATACAAATAATTACCATCGAAATAATTTAACTTTTAGACTAGTAGAACTAAGTCACGGGTTAAAAATTAAATATGACAAAAATTTAACGACGAATTCATTATCACCTATACGTTACTAGTCGCTCAGTCCCCATTTTTCCTCCCAGTATCAAAGGATGACATCAAAATAAAATTCCAGCCAACAGAAGATTTTGAATTTTTGACAGATTATTAATACAACCAAGTTCAATAGCGGAATTAGAAAGTTTACTTAGGGGTGATAGTGTAAATTTTGAAAACTTTTAGAGGGGCAAAATGAAATTTTTTTAATTTTCTAGGTATAATTTGCAAATTTTCCAAAACATAGGAGGGACGGTTGACTGCCCCTTCTAGCCACCTACTCCCTACGCCAACGAACAAAGTAAAATGGTACTCTTGATTTTTGTAATTTTCCCTTTTTTTTTTGCGAGGAAAAGTGGCCATAATGTTCATGATACACTCGTAAACATAAAGCATATTGAAGAATGCCCAATACAATTGGTAACAGGTTCTCATCTATGGTTTGCAATACAGGATATCCTATGCCGAAATTGAAGACTTGTCTATCGTTAGGAGAAGTGTTTTTGCTACTCACTTGGTGATTCCGCATCAAGTCACTCCACATCGTTAACATTGAAAAATAATAAAACTCTCTATTTTTTTAGTTATTTCAACGGTTGTGATAATTGTATTTCTCACTCCTCTTTGCTAATGATACTTTGTTATTCTCTAAAGCTAGTGTTGAGGAGAGTAGAATATTTATGCTTTGCTTCAGAAATATGAGTGTTGTTCTGGTCAGGTTGTAAATCTGAATAAGTTTAGCGTTTGCTTTAGTAAGAACACACCTAATATTTTAAAGATACAAATTTGTCAATCTCTTGGGAGTGTTCTTGATAAGGAAACTATAAAGTATTTGGGCCATCCTATATCCATTGGTAGAATATATGAACCAAAAAAATAGGTTTGTTTCTTTTACGAAGTAAAAACTTCTTATAAATCAGTGGTTGGAAGGAAATATTTCTGTCCCAAACTGGTACGGAAGTTCTGATTAAATCTGTTTTAATGTCAATACGTGTTTATATTATGTTTTGTTTTGGTTGCCTGTAGATTTATATAAAGAGTTGTCCAGATTAATTGCTAAATTCTAGTGGGAGGGAGATATTTCTAGTCATTCTAAGCTTTTATTGGTATATTGGAACAAACTCAAGATAAAAGTTTGGGTGGCTTGGGGTTTAAATATTTTCTAGTTTTTAATTCTGCTTTATTAGCTAAGCAGGTTGGGAGGTTATTTCCTAGCCTAATCTGCTTGTTGGTAGAGTTTTAAAAGCTAACTACTTTTCAAATTCTTCAATTCTTAATGCTTTGGAAAAGTCTCATGTCTTCTCAACAGTTAGTTAATGATAGTTCTAGACTTGGTATGGGAAATGGTCTAAAGATTAGGATTTGGGATATCTAAGATTCTTGACTTCCTATTCCTTATAGTTTTAAACCTCAAACTCCTAAACCTCATGGTTGTTCTATACAGTTTGTGTCTGAGCTCCTTCCATCATATTATTATTAAAACCAAACTTCATGTTCAGGAGGCAGAGATGTAGGATCTTTCTCAATCTAGTTTTGTTTCTGATCAAAATAAGTTTTGAAAGCTTTATAGAAGTTACTGGTTAAGAATAACATTAAACATTTCATTTGGAGGTGTCTACATATAGTTGCTATTAGAGGTTCCTTATCATCCATATTTTCTATCTCTCATGGTAGATGTTCAAGATGCAGAGAGGAGGAAGAGTTTAGAGCATTTGTTTTCCACTGTCATGCATCTCAGTTAATCTGGAAAGTTGCTCCCGTCCAAGCCTAATCTGCAGCATTTACACTCTTGTTTCTGGTTATGGTGGAAGGGCCTATTTGATCTTACTAGTAATTCTGATCTGCTTCAACAAATTGCTTTTACTGCATCCTATTAGTAGCACATTTGGAAAGCTCGAAATCTTAGAGTGTTTGATCAAACTTGGTTAATTGAAGTTGATATTGTGAGTAAAGCTCACTCAGGTTGGTTAGAGTTTCTTATTGTTTTGTACTGTTTTGGGTTCATCTCATATCCGTCTGATAATTCTGTAAGTGGAGTGCTCCTCCTTCAGGGGTCCTTAAATTCAATACTGATGCCGTGGTTGTTCAAAATGCATGCAAATCTAGTATTGGTATTGTGACGAGATTTTTCTTCCATGTCAAATTAATGGAAGTTGAGGCAGTTAGAACTGCTCTTCTCAAGCTGTTAAGGATTCAGACTCAGTTATTGAGGTTGAATCAAATTCTTTGACTCTGGAAATTCTGATGATATGGACATTGGTGTCTTTTGGCTGAAATGCTAGTGTTAGCCAAAAAGTCCACTTATTGTTCTTTCTCGTTTATTCCAAGGGTTGAAAATTAAGTTGGTCATCAGTTAGGTTCATTTGCTTTAAATAATTTTTTAGTGATATTGAATGGAAAGAATTCTTTTCCTTTGCAGCTTTTCTATAAAATACAAATTTATGCAAGCCATTTGCTACTTTTAGTTAATAAAATTCCTGTCATAATTTGAGAGAAAAAATGAGTTTTGGTTTGAAACTTCGAATAGAATAGGGCTAACGGAATTTTGTACCCTTCAACTATGCATTTTTAGCATTTTGCAGCCCAAACTATTAATTTTTCAATTCATTACCTCAAAATTCAAATTAACACTTTAGAAAAATCATTTAACTCTAGTCAATTGTAACACTAAATGACAAATATAACTTTTTAATATTTAATACACTTCCTAAAATACCTGATGAGGTGCGATTTACCTTGTGACAAAGGGTCTCTCAACAATTAAAGACTGACCAAAGCAATTTTGACATAAGCTCAAGTGATTGACCTAAAGTGCTAAATATTACAAGTGTCAGGTAACAAATTGCAGAAATTTTAATAATTTGGGGTGTAATCAGTAAGAGTGACAAACTAGGGATGCATAATACCATTAAACCAATAGAATATAAAGAAAGAAAGACGTACCAATGTGATTTGCCCTTCCTATCAATTTCTCCACTTGACATGATTGAAACACTAGCTGGGAACTTATAAGACAGAAGATTGATAGGGACAACTCGATGTTGGATTAGAGAAAATACAGAATGTAGATTCTCTCCAATTTTGAACCAATGGAAATTTTTCGAAACGTGGGAGATATATGGTATAATCTTGATCATAAATTACATGATACAAGAGAAAATTACAAATTATTCCGTGATGAGGGATTGAATATTATGATGGAAAACATTAGGTGTTTTTGAAGATATATTTACAAATTCTAAAATTTCCAGTGACAGGCATCATTGCAGAACATACAACCATTGAGATTCTGCAAAACCAGCATCTAGAATCTGAAGTATGCGCAGCATCACAATACAGTTGCTGAAGCATGTTCTGAAAGATTTGTTGCTCGATGAAGAGCATCATGGACTCCACCTCCAAACAATGATGACCTTCAATTTTCTTAATCTTTCATCCATGGCAATCCGATGCCAGAAGATGCAAAAAATCTTTTATACAGTCCAGCTCACTTTGGTTGCAACAGCCCACAAATAATTAAACAAAGCGCATGATATTTTCCTATGCGGATTGCAAAGTCACCTGTCCAGTGCCAGTTTGCTCGTACTCAGCGCAAGCCTCTGGCGTGTCTTCTTCACTAGGTGGAACCAACTGCCAAAAGAGTGGCAAATATTTGTCCCACTCCTCAAGAATGGCAGAGCCCTTGCTACTCCCAGTCTTCTCCTAGTAAAAGAGAAGTAGGTGAATCAGAAAGAGCAACAGGATGCAGAATAGCTGATTATCCGCATCAATGCACAAGAAGCAATCATGAGATTACATGCTGAAGTCAACCTAGAAGCCTCAAACTATATGCAAAAGCACTGGCAGATCCAGGATCTGAGAGTTGGAAGGCAAGATATACAGAGACTGTGTTTAGAGCATTGGAACCATGCAAAGTTTAGAAACACAGCAGACAATATGGTTCAACAATTATATATCTTAAGCAAGGAAAGGATGGTATTCCAAATACAATGAAAATCTACTTTTTATGGCATCGTAGACATTATTTCTCTAAAGTACTTATAAATAGGCATAAGGTATTCATCAAAGAAGTTCAATTTTTCACTTATAGGTGCCCATGTGTGCTTGCGATAATTCAGTAAGAGATCATGTCAACTTACAACATGGGTCTCAACAAGAGTCTTAAGCTGCATCTGGCCAACAGGAGCAAGCACTCTCTGAATCTTTACAATTTCCTTGTTCACCTGTTACAAATAATATGGAATGATCCATAGACCCAAAAACTTTTAACATTTTTGAAAAGATATATCCAGTAACAGAAGCATTAGCGAGAGAGCGAGCGAGAGAGAGAGAATATAGTAGCCGCTGTGACAGACATCAACCTTACAAGTATGAGAGCATCACAAATATAAGTCATAAACATCTAAACCACTTAATTGACTGTTAGACTTGGCACCTTCCTTGAACATCTAGGAATTCAATCCTCAAAACAGCCCTAATGTTCACGTTCAACTTTATGCCATATTTATAAGGAAAACTTTGATAACAGAAATTGAAGTCATATTCAACTTTACTGCCAAATAGTTGTTGTCCCTGCCCATAAGATTTGTTTATGCATGCAGAGCACAATCTTACATGTCTCTTTGTAAAATTCAATCACAAACCTTTGGAATAAGTGTATCGTCCTCATCTAGGATGTAAGCTAATCCTCCAGTCATACCAGCGGCAACATTTCTACCCACCCTATTAGAAGCAGTTTAAACATGTTTATCAGAGGCAAGGCAAAGCAAGTTATTATAGTCTTGTGCTTTCCTTTTCAGAATAAAGTGGAAATGAGACGAGAAGATGCTCACTTTCCGAGCACCAGGACACAACCACCAGTCATGTATTCACAACAATGGTCACCAGTGCCTTCTACAACTGCTTGTAGCAAGTGAGTTTCTCACAGCAAAACGCTCCCCAGCTTTTCCTCTAACAAAGACTTGACCACCTGTAGCCCCATACAAGCAGGTATTCCCCACTATAGTAGCATCCTCTGGACAAAACCCAGTATTCTCAGCAGGAGTTATGACCAATTCACCACCAGCCATACCCTGCAAATGAATTTTTATCTTAGATGCTACACAAGTTAGAACTATAATGACCATGTAACTATTTGGGAGCTTGCATTTGCACAGATGACATACAATTTTTTGTTTTGCTTTTTATTATATTTTTATTAAGATGCATTTTATGGTGTAATTAAGCAAAATAATCGGACAAAGGGTGTGTCCAGAAAACTATAGAATCTGACACATCTGAACAAAATATCCAAATTTTGTTCAAACATAGCCAACTTCACAAGGCCCATAATGCCTTAAAAGATAAATATCAGCAGTTAAGTTCCAAGACTTGAGCTGCATAACCATGTTCATGCATAACAAATTAATATTAACAGAATACCTTTCCCACGTAGTCATTAGCTTCTCCTACAAGCCGGATATTCATTCCAGGTGTGAGAAAACAAGCAAATGACTGCCCAGCACTTCCGGTAAATCTGCAGAAAAAGAAAACAATATGGATTTTATCGGTTTTATGCAAAAGCTAGGTTATGCACTGCTAAAATGAAATACGAGATAGTAAAGACACATGTTTTGTATGGGGAGGATCATAACAAAATGAACTAACTTTTAGGATTCCATATAATCTGAAAGTTTGTATTGTGAATCCATATCTTACGTTATATTCAGCTGCCCAGCAAATCCAGTATCACCATATCTCTTTGCAACTGCCCCTGCAACACGACCACAAACAGCTCGGTCCACATTGAATATTTCCACAGTTTTATTTACAACCTTCTCATTCTCAATCGCATCTGATATCTGTACACAAGAATAAGTAGTGTCTGAGATAGAACAATCTAACATATATAAATGTGAAAACATAACCTACTAGAGGTTTAGAGAAAAATGCACAAGCCATCAACTAAATTCCATACATCATTTAAAGAAAGCTTTCAGAAACTGAAAGTTCATGATACAACATAATGATTCGATTATGGATGTAACTGATTTATGATTGATGTATATCAAATTTTCACAGAGTATGAATTATATATGCTACTAATGTAGTATTCCCATGTATACCAATTCTTCCATATAAAAGTATGAAATACTCGCTTGGGTAGGTGCCTTAACAAGCTTCCATAAACATGTAAGAAAAAATTTTCATAGTTTTCAAAATGCTAAATGAAATCCAATATTCTTTGTTCTGGTTCATGTCACTAGTTTTCAGGTGTCGAATAATCTTGAAACCCACCAAGTTAGCTGATAATAACATTTCCGAAAGCCTGAGGGGATCATGCCTTTGATTCCTATATCTTTGTTCAGAACAAAATAAATGGACGTCACTCAAATTGATACATAGTCCTTGTCAATGCTTTTCAACATAAGAAAGTAAATGATTCCTTCTCAACATAAGACTAATATTTTCAGGCTTAAAGGACGGAGTTTCTAATTTTCTTTTAAAAAATATCTAAATCTTCAAACTTCAACCCTCAAAAAGTCAAATGTCTAACTCAGCATCAACATATTAATAACAAATGCATTACTAACACCATGCACAAGAAAAGAAAATGTAAATTAATAACCTTCAAGGCATACACGATGCTAAAAAGCTTAATTGATTCTTTTAACTAAGCAGTAATGGTTTTGTAACATTGTATTACCTCTGGATCTGACAGCAACTTATCATCCAGAACAGGACCATTGCTATGAACCTCTTGATTTCTGATAATAGTACTGCTCCACTTTGGTAATCCAACATTCTGGAATTGTAACATGGAAAATCATCACCAAATACACAATAATAAGATAACAAATTATTAGTAAAGGATGTTCGGTCAAGGGGCCACACAGAAAGAATGTAACTAAGGTTAAGATGTTGTGTCTTTATCAATGAAATGATATGTCTCGTGCTCTTAGTAGATCCGTGCGCCCAATAAGATCATCCAGTTTCTCATAACCCATTTGCGCCAACATGCCTCGTACCTATCAAAGTTTTTCAAGAATGGCATCAGCACATTGAGAAAAAGAGGAAGATTGCTAAAGTACATCTAGAGTGAGAGCAAGGCCTATAGATGAAAGTATTATTCTTTTGGCATTGCCAAAAGAGGTTCAGCCACACTTATGATTTCTACAACCAACACACATCAATCTGTCTTTGACCAACTCCAAGATTTTTTTGTTGTATGATTTAGAAAATATCGGATAATGACTGATGAATCTAATTCTTTGGTCCATTCTGTAGTAGTCTAAAATTTAAACTTGTAGGTTTGTCGTAAACATTTTCTATCTGATGTCGAAACTCTCTAGAAGGGAGAGAGAGAGAGAGAGAGAGAGAGAGAGAGATTAATAAAAAGAAAAAGCACAGAAGGTCCATAAGGAAAACTCAATGCTTGCTTTATGTTTTGTCATTTATCTGTTTTACTAAATTCTTTTTGAATAGATAATTAGTTTGAATTCTGAATATGCTTTAATTCAAATATATAGGAATTATTTTAACAATTCTTTCTTCACCGTTATACTTGGATGCAAGAGGTAAGCATTAATTAACTGTTCCCTCTCAGAGCACAATTTTCCTCATCCTCCCACCTGACTATATCCCTGCCATAAATTCTTCTTTATGTCAATAGCTAGAATTAACTAAAGTGCATAGTTTTGACGAAGGGTATTTTAAAATATACATTTCTCAAATTTTGGAGTCGCAATATTGCAACCCTTTGGAATGTCAGCTCCCATAGTTTCACAGATGTTGAATTGATGCAACTCGAAGAATGGGTGTTTTACCACCTAGTCAATAGGATCAAGCCCCAGAATAGTCGATCTCCAATATTGAAGGCGAGTCACTACACCCAGTCTCATATTTGTTGATTAACATTCATAAATGTCTTAGTTTTCTTTCAATACTTGTCTGATAATTAAAGGAAATCCAATCAGTGATGAAATTTTGGAAAATGGCTTCAATGTCTCATTCACAGCATTAATATGATTCGGAGAAGAAAATGGACTACAAACCTATTAGCCTGTTGGTTGTGTTTATAAAATGAAAAAATGTCATCCCTTAGTATGAGAAGATGCCATCAATTTAGACTAGATATAGAAGAAAGCTTACAATCTTGTGAAAAGGTGTTTCCTTCAAAATTACTTTTATCTTGGAGACCTCACTCATCACAATCAACTCTTAAATACTGTCAACGACTATTATGGCATTTCAAGCTATGGTGAAAACAGTCTAACATGTTAGTGTAAGCATCTCATACAACTATGAATAAATGACTAAGATGACAGCAACTTACCTCTTCAGCCACATATATGAAGTAGTTAACGAGGTCACCAGGCACACCAGGAAAACGAGCTCTTAGTTCTTCCCTCTAACAAAAAAATGCATTAAAAATTATAGCCTTAAATCACATATTACAAAGTATTAAAGAGTATTAAGGAAATGCAAACTGTACAAACAATTTTTACCTGACTAGCAACGCCAACAGGACAATTATTTGTGTGACAAATACGAGCCATGACACATCCAGTGGCAATCATTGCAACAGAACCAAATCCATACTCATCAGCTCCCATTGTAGCAGCCATCATAACATCAAATCCACTTTTGAAGCCTCCATCAACTCTGAGTATGACCCGTTCTCTAAGCCCATTTTCAATGAGTGTCTATATAAGAATTAAACCCAAAATACAAGAGAAACATGAGATATTCTTTCTACAAAATAAGGAAAAATACCAGTCATTCATTCTTAAAATTATTGTACAAACCTGGTGTGTTTCCGTCAGTCCCAGTTCCCAAGGACCACCAGCATGCTTAATGGAGCTTACAGGGCTGGCTCCAGTTCCCCCATCATGCCCTGATATCTGTAAACCAGAAGGCCACAAAATTAACAGAAGGTTGCAAGACCTCTTGGGAGGGAAGCATGTGAAGGCTTTATGAAGAGGGACAAAGAGAAAGTGAATAAGTAACCACAAACTTGAATGCAGAGGAAACAATCGTATTCATGGATTAGTCTATATTCCTTTTTCCCACATCAGTTTGGTACTGAGGTCTGCTAACAGTGTTAATTGTAGTCTACAGTGTTGTTCTGGTGTTCTTGTATTCACACAGTAATTGATACTTCAAGTTTTGTCCTTTGTACTTCATTTCAACATCTCTATAGCATTAAAAAACTTCATGCTTAGGAAATGACTGTATACAGGTGAGAAACTATATAATTCTCCAACTGACAAACGAGTCATATTCAAAATCTTAATAGTATTTGCCGTCAAATCAAACCATTGATGGCAAACGAAATGCTCGCATCAGCTCAAATTGCACATAAGTTTTCTTTGTCCATAAGTTCTGAGCTTCAAAAGCAAGAGTAACAGCAGCTCTTCTTGTTTGAGGTTTGCTCTCCTTATGATGGAGACGGTTTATTATAAGGTACAATGATCAAGCTTCATTACAGAATTACTATCCTATTGAACAAAGCAAGGTTTAAACCTGACAAATCATCTTGGCTAGCTCTCTCCCATTTCATTAGAATCCAGAACTACTGTTAAAAGGTGAAGAAGCTCCATCTAATTTTGTATACACCATCACAAAATATGAACTTCTTGAGATTCGGTGGAACCACATCTCTTGCCAGTGAATAGAAAACGAGGCACATAAGATACGACAAAACGCGAGAAGATATAACTGCAAAATAATGAGGTGCAAAAAATGCAAACTACAACTCAAGTTTTCTAGTGAAAGAAGAAAACTTAGTCACTAAAGTTGAAGAGGAAGAGCGAACAAAAACATAATTGAATTTGGAATAGCAGCTCCAGTATAACTGTTGCAAACATGAGACAGATGATGCCACACATCTGTCACTGTAGCCATTTCCAAAATTGTGCAAAACTCCAGCGGAGTTCTGTTAAGCAATTAGTCTCCGCAGGGGGCAGGAGGTGAGAGAGAGGGGGGGGGGGGGGACTCTTCAGCTTTTCTTGTTCAATAAACAAGGGGCCAGAAGAACGTAGGAGAGGAGTTAATTCACTATTATGCGTGATCTAGATACACACACACACAATGGAGATATTGCATAGTAGATAGACCATAAGTCAGCAATTGTTACCTGTATAATATCAGCATTACCCTTTGCAACTCCTGAAGCCACTGTACCAATACCAGCTTCTGCCACGAGCTTTACAGACACCTTAGCCTTGGGGTTGACCTATTTTTTTTTTCAATAGATTAGGAAATAGTTTCTTTTTCAGTTTGAATAGATATTTCCATTGATGATTTGAAAAAATCATATCTGGTCTATGCTGCATATGTTTACCTGATGAAGGTCAAAAATCAGCTGGGCAAGATCCTCAATAGAATAAATGTCATGGTGAGGAGGGGGAGAAATAAGAGGGACACCAGGTTTAGAATTTCGTAGTCGTGCAATATAAGCACTAACTTTTGTCCCTGGCAATTGCCCACCTTCACCAGGTCATCTTTGCACCCTGAGCAATTTTGATTTCTAATTGATCAGCATTGACTAAAAATGTTGGAGTGACACCAAAGCGTCCAGAAGCAACCTGAAAGATCAAACAGATAGCTCCAACTGTTCTTCATCCATCACCAAATAAAATCCTAATTTACACAAATAGATAATAATGACATGCTTGGATGAAACATAAGTATAGCTTTTTGACCTGCTTGATAGCACTTGTGGCAGTATCACCATTTTGAAGACCTTTAAGATGAGGCAGTGTTGGAGAATACCCATCAACAACATCAGTAAGTGGCTTCCAGCGTATTGGATCCTAAATGATGGTAAAGGTAACTAAATTAACTTGCAAATGTTTTGAAGTTGAAATGAAACTACCATAGCATTCCAGTCAGAAGGTGTGTGGAATAGGAATAATTGGATTACCTCACCACCTTCTCCTGAATTAGATTTTCCACCCAATCTATTCATTGCTATTGCAATTGCCTCATGAGTTTCCCTAGATATAGCTCCAAGTGACATTCCACCAGTGCAAAAGCGCAGCACAATAGAGGAAGCAGGCTCAACCCTTCCAACTGGAATAGGGGAACGATCACTTTTGAATTCAAGAAGATCCCGGAGAACCTATAAGAGCAATCAAAAATATTATGCAACATATTTACTGCAGTCTCCAACAGATGTCCCTCGTACTTAAAACACCAAGAAAGTAAAATGGTGGTAAAACTCTTCCAGTCATATATATAGCATAACCTTATTGAAGTTAAAAGTTTAGATCACTTGATAGCTGCTAAAATGTCACCTAAGAATAAACAACTTCTAGCTATAGCAACTCACATTTACGGGGCGTATAGCTAAATGCTGCTGATAAACTGAATATGCACTTTCACTTTTTTGTCTGACAGCTTTGTGAAGTAGTTTTGACATTTCTGGGTTGTTACCATGATACTCCCCTTCAATAAAACATAAGGAGAAAGAGTTTAGCACTTCTTTTACTTGGACGCTAGAAGTGATGATGTTTCACCTGAATGAGGACCTCAAATTTTACATGTAGTATATATGTACAAGTACATTCACACACACAGAATTATTGGTAGATATGAAGAGGCTTTTTTGGCACAAATTTCAAGCACAATAATCAATTATACAATTTACAAGGACCTTTATTAGATATGACAGAATGGTAAAGATAACCATGCAGAGTAAGACGAAATACCTCCTGGTCTGAATTGAATAAACCCGAAATTCTCAAGTCTTTTAGCAGTATCCTCGGAGAAAGCCTTCACCCAAAATGACAGTGTCTCCCTTGCTAGCTGCAGGAAAGGAAATTCTTTTGAAGTTAACAAACTTAGTCAAGGACTGTCAATTCATGCAGTGACCTGATGAATATTTCAGCACAATAGCTAAAGTGTAAGGATGTCAGTGTTGCATTTATGCTGAATGCAGCGAAGAAAGACAACATTCTTGAAGAAAATTAAATTATAAATTCACAGTAACGTTTGTTCATTAGAGTGTCCTAGTACACCACAAGAACCTACATATTTAATTGGTTTCAGATCCTCAATGACAATAAATATTTTAAACTGCCATGGTGATTGCAGACCTTAAGTTTTATAAATACACTTAAGAT
Source organism: Cinchona pubescens (assembly GCA_025175665.1). Lineage (NCBI taxonomy): Eukaryota > Viridiplantae > Streptophyta > Magnoliopsida > Gentianales > Rubiaceae > Cinchona > Cinchona pubescens. The sequence goes on along the minus strand of JANKKI010000514.1, from coordinate 498,466 downwards.
GATGTTAGTAGTTAGTGGCAATCTGGTAGAAACATGAAAGTAAACTTCAAATAGAAAAATTTCAGTCGAAGTTACTGCTATCTAGGTAAAATGGTTATACTTTGTGATAAGTGAAGTAATAGAGAAGAGCCATTTTGAATTAACAAGCATCAGTAATCCATCCTAAAGAGATTTAAATAGCTGTACAAAATGAAATGTACCCTCCAAAGAAAAGTATTTGTTAGAAACACAGTGGTAGATAAAACCATATTCCTTTACCTCATCAAGGGTTAATCCACCAATACTCGATACGCTCCCACAGAATGCTATGTCAATGACGTCTTTCCCCAATCCATAGGCTTCAAATATCTGTGCACCACAATAACTGAAACCAAGTAACTTGTATAAAGCAATATTCTTTAAAAGAACAAAAAAGGAAAGAGTAAAGAATAAAAGACAAATGCAGAAACAAAGTCATGACCTAAAATCAGTAGAAAAGTCGGGGTAAAAACTAGAATAAGAAAAGGATAATTGACGTAGCACAAGATTGGGAATCTTGTCTACAAGCGCGAGTGGAAGAATAAAGGAATATTTGGGGCTGTTCTGATGCTGTGAACAGTATCGTAGACAGTAGTTTTGGGGGCAATCAGAGAAGAAGAGAGAATCTGGGAATTTTAAGAGATGAAACAAAACAAACTAATAAATAAATTAAACTCTTCAATTCATCTTTTTTTCTCTAACAAGAATAACCCTTTAACAAGCTATTTATAAGCTGTAAAACTACCTAAAATTCAGAATCCTATTGGAAATAGAATTCCTACAACCTATTCTAAATTGATAAGAAAAAGACCTCTAAGACTATTCCTATAACAATAATAACTCTAAATAAACTCCTAATCTAAGTTACCCATGTGGGGGACTTGGATACGGGTGTCGGGTACGGATACATGTCTAGGTGTCAGATTCATTAAGTTTATAAATTGAGGATATGGGGACACTCTAAAAGAGTCGGATACGGGTGCGGAGGTGCGTCTTGTATGCTTGTATATGTTAGTGTAGTTAGCGTAGTAATGTAATTTGATGACATAAAGCAACTAAACATTATTTTATAACTCATTTTTTGAAAAATAAATATGTTTGTGTAGTATTAAAGAATAGTGGTGCACTGAGAAAAAGAAGATATTAGAAGAATATAACTATAATAAGATTTAGAGATTTGATATACAATTTTCATATGTTTCTCTTTCATATTTAATCTTCCTCCCTATCTTATTGGTCCTTTCATGTGATGAAGTCACAACCATGTTGAAGTCAATATAATTTTTGGCTTAGTTAAAAAGTCAAAGTACCCAATGGAAAGTTGACCATATGGACACGGATCCCACACCCACACCCATGTCGACACGGCAGGACACAAGTTAACTCTGGGGGTGAGAGGAGAGCCCATGTAACATAGCTTAAACACAAGCTGAAGTTTCCAGCACTAAAGACTGAAATACCCCTAGATCCTAAAATTCACAATAAGAAGATTCCTAAGACATCTAACAGCTACACAACGGAAAGCTTTAATTTTGCTTTTCCTTGAGCTGACCGCATCATTCTCCCCCAGTTGGAAAAAACTCGACCTCAAGTTTTAAAGAACTGTAGAATAAAGGACCCAAGATTCTGATATTTAGTTCATGAGATATACACATAAGCACTACCATAATAGATTCTGTTTCTTTACTTAGGTAGTAACAGATAAATTTGGGACGTCACTGTCTGAATGTCATGTGACCCTCCAAGGACAAAGTCAATTGGATCTTGAACCTGCTCGAACCTTGATGATATCACAGCCTCTTTACTAGCTATCTCCTTGATCAACATGCGAAACAATGGTTTCCATAGGCTTAATTTCTGGAAACTCTTCCATGACAAAAAGCTCATTCAGTGTCCAGCACTAAAGAAAAGACTGAAATACCCCTAGATCCTAAAATTCATGATAAGAAAACTCCCAAGACATCTAACGGCTACACAACTATGGAAAGCTTTAATTTTGCTTTCCTTTAGCTCTTTATTGACTGCATCAATAATTACCAATTAAAAACAGGAAACTACTAATACTCCCAGTTGTTTAAGCACATTGTACCCCCCACCACCCATGTGGTTTCAAAAGCTAGTTTTTGTCCCTTTGAGGTTTGGACTAAAGAGTGAAATGAACTATGGACTTCAAAGATTACAGTTTCTGCAATAAACGCAAATGATGTTAATACCACCAAGTGGGCTACTAGTGAATTGGAAACAAATGTGAATTTCCATTCTTGTAAAATTCATTTTAGCGACAGGAAAGTTTCAGTTTTGAGATGTACTTTCTATGTTTATAATTAGAGGAAATTACAGTTTTTTCACATACAAGCACTTGGAGTGCACGACATATAGAAATCATGCAATTTTGGAACATTGTAGCTATTAAATATACACGGAGGTCATGGATAATATGCTTAAACCACAAGAAGTTGTTGTACCGTAAGCAAAAAAGCACACACCTTGAAAGCAATGAGATACCCATTTTGGAGAGAATTTTGAGAAGGCCAGCTTTAACAGCCTGCAAGAGAAATTAAGCAACAACTGTTTCTTTTCAGCATATCATATGTGTCAACCAAATAACACTAAGCAACACTTTCCATATGAGAAACAAAGGGTTGATTTTGTGTATTCTCTGGATGTGAGAATCCATTTTGGATATTGATTTTGTGATGAATTTTACAGAGTGGGATAATATAAAATAGGAAATCATTATTTAGAAATACTCTTAATTCATCAAATTGTGTTTGGCAATACAACTCAAAACCTGCAAATAAGTACCTATTTGACAATATTGAACTTGCTTATCATTTACTAATAAACTGATCTATTAATGATTCTTTCAACCAAAAGCTACATCGTTCCTGTATAAGATAAACTAATTAATCTAAAATTCAATAAATTCTTATCATTTTTGAAAACATTAGAATTTATAAAATTCATTGTTATACTTGAAAATATTATTCAAAGTTAATTACACTAGTATAAAAGCTGCCTATAACCTATATATATAATAGCGTGAGTTTTCAATTTATTCAATAAGGATAATATTGAATTTTAAAGGAAGATAAAGGTTCAATAGGACATTTGAGTTTTAATATATGTTGGTCCAAGATCTGGATGGGATTCACCAAGAAGTCCATTCCCAAAAAGTCAGCCACCACCACGGCTGACACTCCTCGAAATGGACTCTGTGAGAAGTGACTTGAAAGCCCATACAGAATTTACACAAACACTTCAAAGTTTCCGAATGGACTTCCAATCTCCACGAGGGCCATTTGAATGGGACACCAAACACATGTCAACTATAAGTTCTTCTCCAATCCTTAAGTGTAAAAAGCAAAGAACCCTGTAGCTCAGAATTCCATAATGAAATAGTATTTCCTTAAGTTTACTCTTTAGCCCTCTCAATTAATGCGGTTTGCAGAGTTGTAAGGTACAAATACTGTTAAAGATCAAACAAGAATGTTGCTTTAGGATTATTATTCTAGAGGTAAGAAATTAAAATATGTTGAAGAAAACAAAAAAGGAGGATTATCCCTGGTCCTCATTCTAATGAAATTTCAGGTGATAAAATTATATTTCGGATTCTTACTATCAGAGCACAAAGCAAAACCACCTTCTTTTTGAGAAAACTACTACTCACATAAACCGACTGCACACAAGATGACAATGGTTATGAAATTGTCCTAATCAGCTGTCTATGAAAATAAATAAAGGTGCCTAACTTAAGCATATGCTTATCCTATTTGATATAAATCTCAGTCCTACAAACTTGAACCAAAGCATTCGACCAAATAAAGTACAGATTCCTTAGCACATCAAAAGATAGATTAGGACTCCTTAAATTTGATAACATTAATTAAATGTGACTTCGATATATATTTTGCAAGCAAATACAATGAGGACTTAAACAAAAAAGAGAAGTTTTGTTCACACAATGTAAACCAGCTGGAGCTAATATAGTTTTATAAGATCGCGCATCCTCCAATCTTGTTAAGTACTTGGAAAGGGTTTATATCTGTAACAAATGTGCTCTTATTCTCACTAACACAGAATTATCTGTGGCCCAAACAAGATTAGGTTAATTTTGATGCAACATAACTGCCAACCATATGAAAGAAACTATAGCTCAGCCCTGGAACAACCTAGTATTCCAAATTCTTGAACATCCTGTGCCTGATGTCCTACAATGCCAGCTTTCATATGAGACTTGGGATTGATTTTCCAGACTCGGCTTACATACACCTTGGGAAACAGGAAGAAAACAACCCAAGAAGCACGATTGCCATCACTAGGATACATGAAAAGCCAGAAGACAAGTGATGATAGTCCAACCATCCAAAAGAAGGGATGATAACAAGATCAATCTGTTATCGATACAGGAGAAGAAACTATGGACATACTTAATTGACAGCACAGAACCATTAATGGAGAAAAAATAACAAATATTTTTCCATCAGTAACATACAGACCTTGCAGAAGTTCTTTTGTGCCTGCTCAATTGTAACAGTGGGCATCTTCCCATTCCTCATCAGATTCACAGTTTTATTGCTTAAGCGCCATTGTCGACATGTCTCCAGTGCCAGGTATGGGCAGACCGCACTGTAAAGATAAATTTTGAAAAATATGTCAACTGCCTTATCAGGAACATGAAAATTAAATTTACACAATGCCTTAGAAAATGAAGGATACAATGAAACTTTCCTATGGAAAAACGACACTAGAAGGATTCCTCTACTCCATTATTATCACCCAAATAATTCACATTGAGATGGAAGCTAGCTTTAAACCGACTTCCATAGGTTTACGTATAATTTTTCCTTCTCTCCTCTTTCCTCTTCCTTCTTCCAACTTTTCAAACTTCTGCATTTTGAGGAGGATGTTCTGGAAATGGCTGGAAAAATAAAGGACTTCATCTGATGGAATAGACTAGGAGAACTTTCTTATAACTAAGCATTTTATACTGGATGGATCTATTTCTGCATATTGGGAATGACATGTCTAAGGCTGTAAATGCATTTAGATGCTTCATTAACTCACAAATTTAGAAACAAACAGGTAAACTGGCATGGTCTTAGATAATCACCACAGCTAGCAACCAAAACGAGATGGCTGTAAGGAATACCCTATTCAAAACTTCTGAACATAAAAATACAGAAGAATAAAACCAAAAGTAAATCCAAAAACAAAAGCCAGTTAACTGCCAACCCAAAGGGACATAAAAACATTGAGAAAAGTTCATAACCATATTTGCTTATAACATGATACCAACAATCATGGCATTAAATGAGAAACAGAAGTCACAAGCCAAATAGGGAACACGAACTCACCTTGCCCCATATCCAATTAAACATGCAAAGTGGTGAGTACTGAAACACTGAGGTTATTGCAGTATCAGCAACAATAGAAGCTGACATTCGCAGACCATTCTGAATCAAATGCTGGTGAACAGCACCAACAGCAAGAAGTATTGGGATTGCAGGTCGAGTTGGTTCCTAATAAGATGAAAAAATGCAATAAGAAATATAAGAATCTCCACATTCTGAAACCAAGTTTTATAAGGTCGTATTCATGGAAAAAGAAGGCAAGACACGTGTACTAGGACGAAGACAAGCCTCCAAGTAATCATTCAAAAGCGGATCAAATACTTGTCTCGCTCAAATGGAGGATTACAATACACTTAAACTGAGCAGCAAAATAATCAAGAAACTATTGAACAGAGAAGAACCTAGTAGTATCAATAAACAATTGATTCCAATAATCAGCACAAAATTCAGGAGGGGAGCATACTGCTGTAATCCATGCTAAACATCATGAAACACAAATGGAGGAAAACGGTATCTTTTTGTCTAAAATGACTGATTCGTGTGGAGCGCCCCCCCCCCCCCCATCCCCCAAGGAAGGGGGGGAGGGAAAGAGAGAGAGAGAGATTTCCACAGAGCAGCATTTGAGTGAGCAGATGAGATTCAAGAAAGAACACTAGTAAAATACCAGTACTCTACTTAATCTAAACTAGTGTAATATGTAACGACGTGGCCAATGACAAAGTTAAAGTATTTAGCATACGACAAAACAAAATGGGGCGTACCGGCTCATCAGATCTGTCAGAGAGAACAAGTAACTGGGAGCCATTTCTAACTGCTTCATCAGCTGCTTCACAAAGCTTGTACAGTGTCTTCTCCAAAGAACCATCAACCCCTTTCCTAATGTCAAAAAAGGTTCGCAAAACTTGAGCTTTCAAGACAGGATCTTTGAGCAAAGAGTCAAGCTCTCCTTCATTAAGTACAGGACTTGACAAAATCACCTGCTTTACAGTTTGAACAGAGTTGAGCATCAAAGACATAAATGGACAAAGAAATATAGAAAACAGACAACACATCTTATATCCTGTCCAATATCAGAGAAACAACAAAAAGATGTATGCAGTTAACAATGTCAGAAAAAGGAACAAGACTAAACAAACCTGAGATGCATTCTCTGGTCCAACTTCAAGTATATTACCACGCTTCCCAAGATTGACTTCAAGAGACATAACTAGTCCTTCTCTAAGAGGGTCAATAGCTGGATTTGTAACCTGACATAAATACATATTTTAAGCAAAATGTCAGCAACCAAAGGAGACATCTCCACAGAAGCTACAATAGAAGAGTAAAAGAACATATGAAAACAAAATCAACTGCAGCAGGACAAACAGTGAATAAATATTACAAGATTGGATATGTAACCCAGGATGGTCATCTGTATCAGATGCCACAAGTCATAAATTCTTCCCCAACATTCAAAGGACATGTTTTGACCTTGGGTAAAGACTACAAATCAATTGCATACAGGGAAATGTAAAGGTGCTGAGTAAAAAAAAGCTCTATGCTTGCTTAATTAGATTACTAAGAACTTTGTACAGAATTATAAATTAGCTAACCTGAGCAAACCGTTGCTTGAAGTAATCATACAGCATATGAGACTTCCGAGACAATACTGCCAATGGTATATCATCTCCCATACAAAAAGTGGGCTCCTTCCCTTGTGCAGCCATAGTTTCAATTACCATCTGGACATCCTCACTAGAATATCCATAAGCCCTGATGTCACAAAATTGAAAATTAAGGACCATTCAAAATGATAACTACAGGAATCAACAGACACATACAAAGAAACGATTTATCATGCCAGAAGCCCTGTTGTTCTTTCTGTGTTCTTATTGTTGTTAGTTGTTTTATAGAATTCCAGATTAACATCATATTCATGAGGCATCAATGAAAAAATGCATTCTCCAAGGAAACTCCATTCGTGCATTAAAACTCAAATAACAAGTTACAACCAACATGAAGTACATGCATCCCATTGTGGTAAGAAAAAACTTAAGAGGTTGTCCTGATTTCAGATCTCCCATTAGACAAGTGGTAGCCTAAACAAAGAAGCATCTAAAAGCCAAAAAAGATGACAATGATAATGACAACGATGGGATGGTTGAATGTGGCAGATGCTTACTGCTGACGCCTTAATATTGCTTCATTATCCATAACTGTTGAAGAAAGAAAGTTCGCAGGCTTCAAGGATCTCAGATTGTCATTAACCCATTTTCCATAAGGATTTGATAAAGCAACTCGTCTTTTTACCTCTGTGTTTTCATAAACCTGTTTAGATTGTCACTGTCAGAAATAATCTTGAAAACATCATACTCCTGAGACTCAAAAGATTATAGCATTGAAGCGGACAGAGATTAATTAGTTTTTTTACACTGTAACATTCTCAGTTTGACACAATAAGATAGCATTGGAAGGAATAAAACGTGAAAGATCAAAAGTTAAGCAACCTGGAATAGCTAGACTGAACTTTGGAGGAATTACCAAACCTAAAGGATGTTTTCTTCCATTATATGGTAGCTACTTCGCAATTTAAGTGGTATAAATTCATTAGGTGTTAAGGAATCCATTTTCTCAACAGAAGACAGTTTTCCGTGAATCTAAACCCCTAGTCTCGTCATATTCAAATCAAAACCAGGGTATGTATGTTCAGCCAACACGCGAACACTGTTGGATATCAAGGTTAGACAAGGTTACACAATGAATGGCTGATTCAAATATTAGATTGTATATCCAAGTCGAAAGCTAATCATCTCAAAGAGAGTTGTGCAGAAGATCAGAGATGGATACAGAGAATACACTTGAAATGGGAATGCAATGACTAAAGACTGAAGACAATACAGAAACATTCAAACCTGACCACTTGGTAGATCAACAGCTATCATCATTCCCGGACCTAAACGCCCTTTTATTGTAACTTTTGACTCATCCATTGGCAAGACACCAACCTAGACAACAAGAAAGGGAACATGGTGAATAATGAATTCACTACTCTGCTTTAACTATTTTTTGAAATGACATCAATACATAATGCATATCAATCTAGCAGTTTCCAGTTTATATGAAGACGCAGAAGATGCACAACCAATCAAGTTGACAGAAATCTTAATTAAGCATTTGGGAAAAAAAACTAGGACTCAATTGTGTCTTCAAGATTTTCTGAAGATAAAGCAGTTACTGCATGTAATCGTAACACAATGATGTGTGAATTTTTATGCTATCCATATGTCCTATTTCAGCATTATCGAGCAATGTCATCAGAACTTTTCTGAAGGCGAAGTAGTTACTCCATGTAATCACAAGTGTACAGAAAATTTAGATTCCTGTCGCTTAATTTCTTATAATCCCCTATGTGCAAAATGCATGATTGCCTTCCACAAAACTTACAGTTGCCAGAGGGTGTATTTTTTATCCAAATAGAAAACACCAGCTCATGAGTTATGATTGTATGAGTTTCACGTACGTACATTATAGGCTCAGCCTTTCCAGGTAGCCAATACATGTTTCTTCTTTACATTCCTCCATTAAACCATCCACTTAATGCAATATTTGATTTTTCTTCCGACCTGAAGTCATAGTTCATATGAAAAAACAAAATGGTTCTAGGATGAAAAAGGTAATATTTTTAGAGCAAATTAAGGTGTTAACCTGACTTAATAGTACATGACATATTAAGTCATCAAAGTATGAAAAAAGATGAGAAGTAACTATATTTAGAATTGACGGTCAACACATCTAGTGTTAAGCCTGAAAGAATAATAAACAAAGAACCTGCCTTTGCAGTTGGATTAACAAATATTTTTAATGAAAAACAACTGACAGAAAAAACCCAGCCAAGCCTAATATGCAGGTGACAGACATTCCAGATAGAGCTAGAGAGAACAGGAGTATCTTTAGAAAATGTGAAAATGATAATAAATATTAAGAAGGACAAATAAAAAAATAAAAAAAAAGAAGAGGAAAAAAGAATGAAGTAAACCCAAACAAAACATGGCTGTATTTTACACTAGGCGAATATATTAGAACCCAATGGACTGGGAGACAAGTGAACTGATTCATGTAGAAGAGATCACAGCGTCCCAACGTTATATGAAGTTTCTGCTATGTTACTAATTATGCCCAACCCATTTCCATATGGATGTGCGTGAAGAATTAAAAGATGCATGCTGGGGTGAGGTTAGTGTGTGAGTTTGTGTGTTATGTAGTGTGTGAGTTTGTGCGTTATGCATAAAAATATACACATGCATGAAATATAGCAAATAGAAATTTAATTTGATATGAAAGATATTGAAAGTTAATCAAGTTTTAGCTAAAGAAAAACAACAGGAAAAGGTTAAGAAAAACACAAGCTCAGATCAACTGAAAATGGACACCAGCAGGGCAACAACAGCGACAACAATGGAGTAATGTACAGCATTCATATAGCAAATTACCCTAGTGAAAACGGACAAGGATATTTCCTAATTCCTGCACACAAGCTGGTCAGAATGAATATTTAACACTAGCAAATAGACATCAAAGTATTCGTGTTTTAATGATTTTTTTTGTGCTCGTCCTATCACTGCTTGCATTTCATGAGTAGATGATTGGTTTGTGAACCAACAGCCAAGGAGGGTTGGCTAGTGTTCCAAGAGCCATCCTACTAATAAAGATTGCGTGCATGAGCAGCACAGTTGCATCAGAGACTACTGTTGCAGAAACACAAGATTACCAAGTTGATACACAAAATTACAAGTAAAGAAAATTGTTCAAAAGGAAAGTAAAAGTTACTTCACCTTTGGAGATTAACATACAGAGAACTCAAACACAACCAAACTACTTGCTATTAACGTTATCGAAGAATACTGTTGATTATTTCAACATCTAAAAGACCCAACATCAGATGCAAAAACACTGTGAGATATTCCTAGACTTTCCATGCTCTTGCACAAGAAGTTGAAAGTTTCGAAATTATCCAAATGCCAGCAATGATTATTGAGGTTTCAGCATGAAATCTAAACACTTTACTACTCCAGAAGGTATGGACCTTCTTTAATAGATGAGAATGACAAGAGGAATTATAAACAAATGAAAGCGCACCTCAGATTCTTGCAACATAGACAATATTGTCTTTTGTCCGCCAATACCTAGCTGGACGAAGTCCATTACGATCAAGACAAGCTCCTACTATTTTCCCATCGCTGACACACGTAAAGCAAAAAGAACATTAAGATAATACTCGAGAAATACAAAGTAACATAAGATGATCATTTAGCAAGGTTATTACAATAATTGTGCAGAATCACGTTGTGATTCACATAAAGTGTGCATGTGCAAATCCATAATACAAGTGTAGATGCATGGAAGGATACACTAAAGCAAACTCATTAATAGTTAACAATTCCACAATAATGATAACGTGAACACCAACTCTCTATCATGTTGAATCAAGCATAAAAAGCATTTTGATAATATAAGTTGTGGAACGCAGCTCAATGTCAACAGCAACTTTTAGAGTTGCCAGTCAAGAGGGTGGTGAGATTAGAACCCTAGACCTTGAGGATCATGGGAGGCCTCCTTTACCACTAGGTGACTCTCCATATCCAGTTAATGCAGCAAACTTTGTAAGAAGTTAAAGTAAGACTGAAGTATATGTCAAAGGAATTAGCTGGAATCAAATGCTAGCAGATTTTGTGCAAAGGAATTAGCTGGCAATTAAGGCCAGCAGATTTTATGCCTTGTTTTATGCTTTTTACAGCTTTGATAGCTTATTTTCTGCATTCATTTTCTGCACTTAAATGTAAGACAGATTTGTATATATATGGTAGCATTTATATTCTTTCCTTGTATTAGGATATGCTAGCTGTATGACAGATTTGTATATGATAGTTTAGCTAATTTAGGGGCTGATTATTAGCTTATCAGCTTGTATTTCTTATATATAATAAGAATTCTCCTCCAGAGGAGGGCAGGTTGTTTTGTTCAAAATCTCTTAGATTGTCATGGTATCAGAGCAAGGTTTCTAAGATCTCTGTTTTCCTTGTTTCAATTCTCAATCCTAGTAGAGTCCCTTGTCCTTGTTTATTCTTAATCAAGTTCTCTCGGCATCATGGTGTATATAGATGAACCACAGACAAGTATGAGTCTGTCTTGATTCGTTTTAATGGTAAAAACTACTCAACTTGGGCATTTCACTTCAAAATTTTTGTCAAAGGGAAAGATTTATGGGGACATATTGATGGCAGCAAACCTGCTCCAGACAAAGACAAAGAGAAGGATGAGCATGCCAAGTGGGAGGTCAAGGATGCTCAAATCATGGCATGGATTCTGGGATCTGTGTATCCGAATATCATCTTGAATCTCCAACCCTTTAAGACTGCAGCTGAAATGTGGAATTATTTGAAGAAACTCTACAGCCAACACAACACTGCTCGAAGATTTCAGCTTGAACATGAATTAGCCACTATTCAAGTGTTATGCTGAATTTGAAAGCACCAGGTCTAGTCTTATGAACCGGGAACCTGTTCCCTCTTTGGATGTATGCCTCAATGCTTTGTTTCGTGAGAAGCAGCGAATTCTCACCCAATCCACAATGGAACAACAAAGATCTACTTCAGTTCCAATGGCTTATGTAGCACAAGGCAAGCCAAAAGGTAGAGACTTGAGCACTATTCAATGTTTTTGTTGCAAGGGGTTTGGACATTATGCCTCAAACTGTTCGAAAAAGTTCTGCAACTACTGTAAAAAGGATGGCCACATACATTCTTATGTCCTATAAGAGCCTCCTAAGAAATCTGTTTCAGCATATACAGTGTCCGTTGGTTCTTCTAGTACTGGTAATTCTGCGAACATAGCACAGAGTGCTTCTACTACTCCTGCTCCACCTGTAACTCCTGAAATGATTCAACAAATGATCATTTCTGCATTCTCTGCCTTAGGACTCTCAGGTAAACCTTTCTCAACGTCATATCCTTGGTATTTTGATATATCCGCGGCCACTAACCATATGACCAACAAGGCTAATTTTCTCACCAATGTAAAGAAATACACTGGAAATCTTAAGATCTATACAGCTGATGGGAACCCTTTACCTATCACAGCCACTGGTGACATTTCTCCTTCTCTAACTAACGCTTTTGTCTCTCCTAGCCTTACAAATAATCTTATTTCTATTGGTCAGTTGGTTGACGATAATTATAAAGTGGAATTTTCTAAATCTGGTTGTATTGTGCAGGATCAACAATCAGGGAAGATGATTGCAAGGGGGCCTAAATGCCTTGGAAAAAGTAAAACTTTACCATTTCCCACTCACACACCAAATGTAGTTCAGTCTTTTGATTTGATACATAGTGATGTGTGGGGTATGGCTACCAGTTACTTCTCATGCTAATTACAAGTACTTTGTCACTTTTATTGATGATTATAGTCGTTTCACATGGATCTATTTTCTCCATTCTAAAGATGAAGTATTTTCTGTTTTTAAGCTTTTCTATGCACATATTCAAAACCAATTTTCTGCGCAAATCAAAATTCTTCGCTCTGACAATGGGGGTGAGTATATGTCTAATTCTTTCCAGGAGTTCCTACAAACTAATGGCATAATTTCTCAGCGATCTTGTCCTTCAACCCCACAACAAAATGGGGTGGCGGAGAGAAAGAATCGCCATCTTCTTGATGTTGTTCGCACCCTTTTACTAGAGTCATTTGTGCCCTCTCGGTTTTGGTGTGAAGCTCTATCCAGTGCCACAGATCCCAGAACAGAGATTATTTGGTCGCACTCCAAATTATTCTAATCTTCGTACCTTTGGTTGTGTGTGTTTTGTACATCTTCCTGCCCATGAACGCACAAAACTCACACCTCAATCATTCAATGTGCATTTCTAGGGTATTCAGATACCAAAAGGTTTTCTTTTATACACATCAGACTGTGTATAAGAGTCTCTAGAGAAATCTGTGATGTATTGAAAATCAATATTTTTGCTAATCATCATGATCCTGTTTCTTCGTCATTCTCTGTTTTACCACTGTTTACCAACTCTTCTGTAGATTCTGTACCTTCTAAACCTCTCTTGGTGTATCAGCGACGCAAGTTCAACACATTAGATCAGACTTCTACATCTCACAGGCCCCCTCCAACTCATTCCTTGACTGCTGATTCTGTTCCAACAGCCACCCTAGCTCCTCTGCAACGTTGTACTCGGGTTCATAGATCAATGATAGGTATGGTTTCACCCCTCCTCTCTCTTTGTGCGGCAGCTACCTTGTCACCTATTCCTATTCCCTCCTCATATAAACAGGCCATGGAGCATGAGTGTTGGCGACAAGCTATTGACGCAGAATTTCTGGCACTTGAAGAAAATCAGACTTGGGATGTGTATAAGAGACAGGATCTAAACTTTTCGAACCATACCCTTCATAAAACTAGAGTAAAAATCAGATATAGAGAGACTGCGTTGTTGAATTACAAACAGTATTAGGTGTTCAAGCTGGCATATCATGTGAGAAGTGTTGTGTTGGCTGTAGAGTTTCTTCAAATAATTCCACATTTCAGCTGCAGTCTTACCGCTCTTGCTGCATCTCAATCATGGTCTCTACATCAAATGGATGTTAAGAATGCATTCTTACATGGTGATCTAAAAGAGGAAGTTTACATAAAACTTCCACATGGTATGCCTACTTCCTCACCTAATACTGTTTGTAAACTAAAACGTTCTTTATATGGCTTGAAGCAGGCACCAAGGGTATGGTTCGAAAAGTTTATGTGAAGATCCACTCTTCTTGGTTTTCATTTACTCAAAGCCAGTATGATCCCTCACTTTTTCTTCAACGGACATCTAAGGGTTTAGTTATACTTCTTGTTTATGTGGATGACATAGTTATCACTGGTTCTGACAAGGATGGCATCTCTCAAATGTGTATTTGTTGACTGCAATTCTTTTTGCCGATGATTTGAGAACTGACATCTTCAAGCAGTAAGTAGATGCCTATATGTCTTTCATGTGACTTTTACAAGAAATTTTTTGCTACATCCAAAGAGGGAACAGGTTCCCGGCTGTGGTGAGAGACAGGATGTACATCCTATACACATCTATGGAAATTAAGAGTGAGACACTGGACGTGCCGAAGGAGAACTTCTTGAGGATCCTACTTTCTATCGAAAGTTGGTTGGTAGTCTTATCTATCTAACCATCACCCCCACTTGGCATAAGAGATGTCCTGTCTCTTATACACATCTAGATGTGTATAAGAGACAGATTTCGACGCATCATCAAGTACATTCATGGTACTACTAGCCGTGGGTTATTCTTTCCTAGTGGTTCTACTCTCCGGCTCCAAGCCTACGGTGATGCAGATTGGGCAGGTGTCCAGACACAAGGAAATCTACTACTTGGATGGTGTATGTTTCTTGGTGATGCTCTTGTCTCTTGGAAATGTAAGAAACAAGACTCCGTTTCCAAGTCTTCTACTGAGGCAGAGTATCGGGCCATGTCTTATACATGCTCTAGAGTGTATAAGAAGGTTTATGGTGTTCTATGTGAAAATTAGTTTCTGATAAGACAACCTACTCCCTTACATGCGGACAACACTAGTGCGATCCAAATTGCAGCCAACCCAGTCTATCACGAAAGGACAAAGCACATAGAGGTGGACTGTCATTCCATCCGGAAGAGTGATGATCATCAAGTTATTACTCTGCCACATATATCCACTACTCTACAGATTGCAGATCTCTTCACCAAATCTATGACACGTCAGCGCCATAATTTCCTTGCTGTTAGCAAATTGATGCTTGTAGATTTACCCGCATCAATTTGAGGGGGGATGTCAAAGGAATTAGCTGGAATCAAATGCTAGCAGATTTTGTGCAAAGGAATTAGCTGGCAATTAAGGCCAGCAGATTTTATGCCTTGTTTTATGCTTTTTACAGCTTTGATAGCTTATTTTCTGCATTCATTTTCTGCACTTAAATGTAAGACAGATTTGTATATATATGGTAGCATTTATATTCTTTCCTTGTATTAGGATATGCTAGCTGTATGACAGATTTGTATATGATAGTTTAGCTAATTTAGGGGCTGATTATTAGCTTATCAGCTTGTATTTCTTATATATAATAAGAATTCTCCTCCAGAGGAGGGCAGGTTGTTTTGTTCAAAATCTCTTAGATTGTCAGTATACATTCCAACATGACTCTAATGACACATATTGGCATTTAATTTATTATGCCTAACTCTTACTAATGTTACAATGAACCAAAAACAAATTTCCAAGAAGATGCTCAAATACGCATGGTATTTTAGATAATATTTCATACCTAAATCATAAAACATTGACTATTTCAGTGAACGTGTATGGAAAAAATTAATCAACTTATAAACAAACTGCAGCTAATCTCTATTTACTGATGGACATCTATAACAAAAAGGATTTTTAGGATTATGTAGACAGTCACAAAGGAAGATATCACAACATTGACACCTTAAAAGAAATCATTAAAATAATCAAAGATATATTCAGAAGACCAAGAGCCTTATATACAACTATGCTTCCTGGAGGCTTAGGTTTAGAAGGCTAATTAACAGAAAACAAGTGCATGAAAATTAAGATTGTTAAATATAAATATCCCACATTGGTTAGCCTAAAAATCCTGAACTAATTAATAAGGTTCATGGGCTACTCCACTCTTTGCCAATTGGTTTCGAGATGGAAGCTCATGTTCTTTAACATGGTACAGAGCTAGCCTTAGGCTTTCTCTCAACCACATGCATCTTCAGTTCTTTCATCTAGCCCATTCCAATGGGTTCTCTCTATCCCCAAGAGTTTAACCAACCCAAAGTCACAGGTTCTCTCTCTAGCCCCGAGCACTCTCTATCCCCAGGAGCTCAACAAACCCAAGTCACGAGTTCTCTTTCTAGCCCCAGGCACTCAATGAGCTCAAGTCACGTGTGAGAGGTGATGTTAAATGTAAATATCCCACAGTGGCTAGCCGGATACAAGAGATACCCATAAACAAAAATTTTAAGTATTTAAATTTAGTTCTTCAGAGTGATGATGGTATAGATAGAGATGTTACACATTAGATACAAATGGGTTGCATAAAATGGAGAATGGCGTCAGGAATATTATGCGACTGCAAATTCCTTTAAGACTTAAAGGTAAATTCTATAGAACAGTAGACTAGCAATGCTTTATAGGTCTGAATGTTGTGCACTGAATTACGCATATGAACAAAAGATGAGAGTAGTAAAAATGTGAATGTTAAGATAGATGTGCGAGTATACTAGGATGATGGGACAAGATACGAAATGAGCATATTCGGGATAATATTGGAGTTATACCTATCGATGTCAAGATGAGAGAAACACGCTTAAGGTAGTTATGTCTTGTGCTAAGACGGTAGAGGCACATGTTAGGCGAGTAGATTTTACATAGTAGTCAACGTAAGAGCGGTAGGGAAAATACCGAAAAAGACTTGGTGGGTAACTTGTGAGAAAGACATAGCCCATCTAGGAATTAATGAGATTATGGTTCATGACAAAGCGCAATAGCGTAATAGGATTCATGTAGCCAACCCCACTTAGTGGAAATAAGGCTTGGTTTGTTCGTTTGTTTGGTTAACCAAAAGTTTCTGGACTAATTAATAAAGTTCATGGACCATTCCACTCATTGTCAATTTGTTTTGAGATGGAAACCCATATTATTTAACAAAGATAAATGAAAATTTCATGTGGATAAGGACAAGAGCACAATACAGTTGTATCTCAAGACTTCTGCACATGAAGCATCGTTTGCTGCATATGCAGCAGTCAGAAATACTAGGTCGTAATAGTTACAGAATATCATGATATTTCCGAAAACATGCACCAAATCATCATAAAATTCAAATATCAGAACTCTAAGTACAATGCTTGATTAAAACTAAGACATGTGTTTGGTTACTGCAACATACAGTACAACAAATTTTATGCTAGAAAGTGTCACCTAAATAAGAGTAAAGCAGGTCCATCCCAAGCTTCCATTTGACCCTTGTAGTAATCATAAAAATCAACAACCTACAGGGAGAAAAGACAAAGTCAGATCAACTACATCTTTAAGTTGAAATTTAATATATTCCAGTGTAGCAGAAAAGGAACAACGGAAACTACTTTGAGATGGCCAATACTAGAAGCAGCAGAACATAGAATTATTGGTTGCATAAGACCTATCCCATGGGTTCTAGATCATAGGGCAATTCTTGATATCCTAGATATTAGTACCTCAGGATATTTTATCATCAATGTTGGATGGTTTTTGTAATGCCTCTGGCACAAGGATCATTAGAGCTTCCTCAGCAGTACGACCACTTCTTATCAACAACTGTGAACAGGAAACAGAAATGGTAATCAACTAATAAGAACATGTCATAATTCTAGGAAAAAAGAACCAGACAAAAGTTTGATGTGTGCATTGTAAACAGTGTAGAAATGTAGAAACAATTATAAAAGGAATGTCCAGGTTCAATGTATCAAAATTGTTATACAGAATAATAGTAAGAAAACAAAGTTTAATCCAATTTAATCAGTTATACAGGAGAAAGAAGCTAAAAACAACTTAATGATTGTCACCCACATAGATCAACAAGATAGTTGCAAAAATACTCCCAATTTACTCATAGAACTAGATATTCATAAAGAAACTTGAAAGCAATTGCCGCTCTCACTGTTGACAAAATTTTCAACCAAATGTAGATTAGTATTTCAGTACTTATTGATGCATTTTTCCTGTTAGTCAGGAATTCAATTTGAAGCAGCAATGCCAGGTAACATTCCATGAACAAGTAAAACCATATAAATGTAAAGAAGTAGAAAACATACTTCTGCTGTACTATCAAGATTTGCAGAGTCAGATGCCTTTGGGTTCCCAAAAGGACGAATTTCATTCTCACGACCACGCCAAACAGGAGACTTCAATGAGGCTTCCCTAGATTGCATCCAATTCAAATTCCCCTGAATAAAATATGTTAAATCAATAAAATAAACGTGGGAGAAATCTTTTAATGGGGAAAATAAAAATTGGAAAAGTTAAGTATATTTTTCAAATTGCATTGAGACCTGTATAGTGTTGATCTCTCCATTATGACCAAGAAACCTCATAGGTTGAGCTAGAGGCCATCTAGGACTAGTATTTGTACTGTATCTGCGGTGGTAAATAGCAAATGGTGATTTATAGAGTTCATTCTGTAGGTCAAAATAAAATCTGCCAAGAACTTCTGAACGTAGCATTCCCTTGTAAACTATAGTTTGGTTGGACAATGAGCAGAAGTGTCAAAGTTCACTCCCCCATGTTTCAGAGTTGGCTGCTCTTTCAATTAATTTCCGACATATGTACAGTTCTCTTTCAATGTCATCAACATTTTCTTCTTTAACAATTCTAACGAAAACCTGCTGTATGTTGGGCATGGTTTCTCTTGCATAAAAGCCAACTATAGAAGTATCTACAGGAACTGGTCTCCATGCAAGCACTTCAAGACCCTCTTGTTCAAAAATATTATCAATAACTGCACAAGTGAAACACAATCAGAATTGGGAGTATTTCCTCAAAATGTGAAACAACAATCACAATTCATAGCTAACCAACAACCCCAGCAGTTGAAATGGCATTGTAGAATAGATCAAAGCATCTTCGAAACAAATGATAAGCCTATTTACCACCTTAATTGCTATAGAAACTCATCTAAAACACCTGATTGCATCTTACACCGAATTGTGAAAATAGACACAATCGGGCGTACACTAGCATCAAAGAGTACGTTATGATGAAAATTGGAGGAGTATTAATGACAATAATTATTCAAACAATATTATGTTTTAGGAAAAAGACCAATTTAGCCCTTATTTTTGGGGTATCGACCAATTTGGTCCCTTATTTATCATAGGAGACCAATTTTGGTCCCTCATCTTTAAACAAATTAACCAATCTAAGGCCTATAATGGAAAAATCATGGACAAATTAATGGACCAAGACACATGATAATCAGGTGGCCGTTAACCTACCGTAGATGTGTTGTCAATGACTTCATTAGTTTGTCCACAATTTCCGTCATAAGCCTTAAATTAGTTAATTTTTTTTAAGGATGAGGGACCAAATGGGTCTTTTTCATAGATAAGGAACCAAATTGGTTGATACCCTAAAGATAAGGGACCAAATTGGTCTTTTTCCCTTATGTTTTAAGTATGTTTATCTCCCTTGTATGTCGATCAGACTACCAATAGACCGTCACAGTTTCAAAAGATTTAATTCAACCCCCTGGACTAAACAGATTACAGAAGGTGAATTAAATTTAGCTTGTAAAAAGTAAACTTCCTCCAGTCAAAATTGGTATACCAGAGTATAGCAGAGTGCTATTTTTAAAGGTTTTAAAAAATTATGAAACAGAAAAACCATAAAGGAAAAGAAAGAACGGGGCCATCTTCTGTGACAAGAGAAAGAAACAAAAAATGGCCAAAAAAAAAAAAAGGATCTGCTCCTCCATCTCCCCACCCACATCCCAGCTAATTAAAAAAGCTGGTTTCTTCCCAATCCCCCAAACTACCCAATGTCTCCTACCACAGCTCCCCAACTCTGGCTAGTTCCTTCTTCCAATCTCTACAGCCACAAGAGCCCAAATTCCAAGACCCATCTCTCCACTCCCACACAAGAACACCCACGGCCCCACCCCCAACCTTCACCCATTTGCTCCCACATTTCAAGCCCCAACCAATCCAAACAACCTCACACTCCCCTCATTCCACAAGCCACCATCCCTCGCCTCTTGCCTCTTGCCTCTTGCCTCTTGCCTCTCTTCTTCCTGGCAGCAGCACAACCCACACTCCCAATCCCCAACACTGCCAAACCACCAACCGCATCCCCAGCTCCCCCCTCCCATGATCGCCCATTCCCCCACAAGGGAAGCTCCTACACCTCCTTGTCTCTTCAACTGCTCCATCTCTCTCACCTGACATCCTCCTTCACCTCCTCTCCCTCAGCCACTATATCCAAATCCATCTCTTTACCCTTACATCTTGCACTTACGAATGAAGTGTGAGCATCAAGCCAGAGTATAGGTGCATATCTGAGTTAGCGTATAAGTGTATATTTGTCAGTTACCATTGTGTGTACTTTTGCTAGTGCATGATTGCAGATAACTGTCATAAGAAGAGAAAGAATCATGAGGAAGAGGACGGGAAAGAATGGTGATCCCCATACTGAGCTTACATCCTCTATTTTTAGCTTTTCTGAAGATGATATTTACATATAAGATTGTTAACTTTGTCAAATAAGTGCTTTGACCTCTCGAATATAAATATGTATCATTTCTTTCTAACAAAAGAAAACTTCTCTATGTGTTTCCTGTATTCATTAAATCCTTGTTGGAAATACTGACTACGCTTCGTAAGAATTTATAACAACTTGCCATCAGAAAAAGAAGGAACACCAATTCCAAGACACATAAGCCTTCAACCCTAGTTATCCACACAACTGTAACACAATTATGTACTAAGAATAACATGAAAACTCTAATTTTCTTACTTCCATTCCATGTTTGATTAGTTCTCAAGCAGACTCCATTTTTCCCTTTTTCCAGTAGATAAGAACTATTGCAGACTCTTAAATGATCAGTATCATTTTACCCTAGCTGCTCAAGTATCAACTGGAGTTGTCCTTACAAGAATGTTCTGTTCATTCATTACAAGTCAAATTTTCTTATGTATTTCATATGTTACGCTATCACTTCCAATATGTGGATAATATAATATCCACAATTTTCCAACTTAACCTGAATTTTTGTTCATTAGACAGTATGTTAATATGTGTTCTCAATTTCAAAGCTATTGTAAAACTGACCTAATTTTGCTTTTTCCATTAGGTCATCGTCCTTGGGAAGAAAAATCATTCCAACACCTGTGTGCAACATATCAAAGGCAGCAATCCCTTGCTTGGCAGCCCAAACATTAAAAAATTCCCAAGGAATAGATGTCATCAATCCAGAACCATCACCAGAATCATTATCTGCTCCACAACCTCCACGATGTTCCATACATCCAAGGGCTATAAGAGCATCCTTGATTATCTGATGTAACGCTTTATTTTCCAAATTGGCAATAAATCCAACTCCACATGCCCCTCTTTCTGATATTATGTCATCCAAGTTTGCAACCTGAAAACAAGAAAACCAAATAACAAAAAACAAATATACCACGTTTAAGTAGTTTGTAGTGAAAGTTCACAATACAACACACAAATTCCTGTTGCAGGACATTTTTTAATAAACTTCCTCACCATTATATCACAAGATAATGATCATATTAGCATAGTGAGAGCTTTTATTTGAATAATATCAAATTACCCCTTTCATATGACTTTTGAAGGAAAAATAGAAGATTACTAAAGCACCAACGAAACAAAAATGTTGCTTTAAACATCTGCAAAACACTTAATTGACTCATCACTACATGATTGAGATCATTGATTGCAAAATGCCAACTAATATCAACCACAAATACATTGTCTAGTGCATCACGCATTATTATAAAATAAATGGAATCTTAAGTAAAAACCATTGCAAGGAATCAGCAAAATAACAAAAATAAAAAATGAATCTACAGAAGTCAGCCTTGGAACCATCTCACAGAAACATACAAAATAATGGAAAACAAAATCTGATTAACTTATTGAACTATTAACTGTTCTTGTAGTGACTTTTTGCAAAATAACCACAATGAATACTATCAGCCAATCATTGCCACCACATGGAAGATACCAGCCTGGCTGTTTTGGTCACGTGAATTCGGGTGCTCCAGAATTGGGGAGCATTGTGAGCTAATAACAGCGTCTACATTGAGTAGTCATGTGAACTTACTACACAGTCAGGAAATTCAATAAGCACAAAGATATTCTGTCTCCTAGTTTTCCTGTAACAGAATGCTGTTCCTACCAAAGGAGACATACTTGTCTTCAGGGAGGGCGAGGGGGAACTATCTAGAGTCTACAAAGCCTATGCCCTTTCTCCATCTTTATGTAATATCAAATCACAAGTAAAAAGACATCCAGGTTAGGATGAGGAAACACACAGGGAATTTAGTGACTACAAAAAGGTCAAACTTAATAAGTAATACTTCATCCATTACTGGAGTCTTAGGTCCTCTAGGAAAGGCTATTCACAGCTTCACTGCACATACTCGCAAAAGGTTATTTGATGTATACAAACCCATGACCTCTCAATCCACAACATATTCTTTTAACAGTGAAGAACTACCGCAGCAAGAGATGCTCCAAATCCCTGAAACCATCATAACCCTCTTATCCAAATTCAGGGAAAATGAAAAAAGATAAAGTAAAAGAAAAGATAAAAAAAAGGAATAGGCATTACTACAAAAAATATTCATTTCATCCTTCTATATAATGAAACTAAAAAATTCATACTTGGCCCTAGTAATTGTCATTGATAAGAAACCATGGCAAAAAGCATCAACACAAACAGTTTCAGCAGCTCTTAGTGATCAGCCTCCAGTTTAACCTCATAAATGAATGAAATATCAAACCTGTAGATCTGCCTCCTCCAACATATGTTATCTTTCGTTGGACCCAATAACTT
Organism: Cinchona pubescens; assembly: GCA_025175665.1. Taxonomy (NCBI): domain Eukaryota; kingdom Viridiplantae; phylum Streptophyta; class Magnoliopsida; order Gentianales; family Rubiaceae; genus Cinchona; species Cinchona pubescens. The sequence goes on along the minus strand of JANKKI010000514.1, from coordinate 475,465 downwards.
TATGAAACAAACAAGAGAATCTCTTACAAACCTCATATTTCTATAATGTTGTTTATGTTAGCTGATTTGGAAGCATCCATAAATATATTTCACCAAATACTGATGCTTCACTTTGTTTTGAGTCTTTCATCATATTCTTTCCACCATAAACTTATCAGCACCTCTACTTGAGTTTTTTTATGTTAACGGAATGCTCTATGCAATGAGTTTTTTCTGTTGTACATAAGCTTTATGTCATGCCTTCATATACAACAATTGACTTTGTTTCTTTGCCCATTATTGTTCCTTTATTCTGTTAGAGAGCCCCAAAGAATGTCGAAATTGGAAATTCAAACTTGATAGACAACGGCCAAGGTGGTGAGGTATAATGATTCTAAGTATTTTTCAACCACTCTATTTTTTAACATAAAAAGCTCTGAAGACCAATTTTTTATTTAAATTTCAAAGTGAAATGTAGAATTTGCAGCAAATACAAATTAATCTGCTACCTCTAAAGCCATGTTGATTACATTTATATACTTTCAATGTTACAGCTCACGAGGATTCCTTAGGAAAGAGAAAGGGATCCCTAAAAAGAAAAAACTCTCTGGATGTCTGACTCTATAACAAAACAAGAAGGAAAACAACCCTGCATTTCTTTTTCTTGTTCTTGAGGTGAATCAGCACTCAACAAGAACAGTGAAAAGTTGTACAACACTAGCACATTTCGTTGTTCAATTGCTTATTCCCAATTGAAAGGAAAGAAAATTCTAAGATTGTGATGAATTTAGAAATTGTTCTTATGCCACATCGTATAAATTTAGGATGCACTCATAACACCAAATCGAAAAGTTGTACAAAACTAGCATATTTGGGTTTTATGGGTTTGACGGGTATGGTGGGGGGGCCCAGGCCTTGATGGATATGGAGCTTGGAGGTGATGAGAAGAAGGATTGTGTTTTTTATAACCCACTTGACCTCACATTCCGGAATATTAAGAAAAGAAGAAACAAGTTTCGATTTACCTCATATTCAGTGTATACAAACTCACTGAGCTTGCATATGCTAACTGCGAGGATCCCCTTCACTGAATCGGCACTCAAAATGACCCTTTTTGTAGAACAACTTTCAAATTCATCACAATCTTAAAAAATGCTCCAGTTTATAGATACCAAATCAAAAACATCTACTGAAAGACATTCAAGCAGATTTTGCAATTAACATTTTCAACATACTTATCCTGGCAATAGGCTGGACTCATTTTCAGCTGCTTCAAGGAACACACTAGACCTTCTAATTGTATCTCTTCTTCAAGCTTTTAACTTGTTAAAGAACACGGAAGAATGTATTCGTGTTAGATGTCCTATTAATGCTAAACTATCAAAGCTATCAGACTAAGTCCAAAATGAAGAATAAAATAGCAAATTCAGGTACAGTATGAGCGTCCTGTTATATACAAACATCAACTTACTCCATGTAGAAAAAAGACATGAAATTTCTGTCCTCTATCGTGCTGTAACTAAAATTTCTAACACAAATTTCTGTATGAAATCTGTGCAAACAAACTCTTCAAAACAAGTATATGAACACACCCCTCTGCCATCTATAAGTATAAAATGCTTAGCAGGTTTAGCAACATATTAGCAAGCAGAAACCAGTGTCTTCTTTCTTTCGGACATGCAATTATATCCCCATACCTCCAAATGTTTGTAGTTTCAGTTTATCCCTACTCCAGCAGTCTCAAGAATATGGAGCAATTCAGGTTATTCATTTCATGGTTTCCCACAGATCTTGCTTAACCTCACTCACAGATCGAATCAGCATGTAGGATGATCATGGAACCCACACTCCACGCAAATACAACAACTAGCGACCCATATTGCATTACAGTGATGAGAACACTCCATTGACTACCCCAGAATGCAAGCCCTAAGATATAAACTTCTACCTCAAATTCATTTGAGCTTCACTGTTTAGGATTACACAGGTATGTGCATCTTGATGGAATTGGTTCCATTTCATCTAAACAATCAAAGAACTATATTCCTCTTTTGCTACATTTATCTCAATGTGATTCCAAGAATGGTACTAAGGTGTACTATTGTCAGAAGTAGAAATATTTTTTTCTTTATTCTTGAAAACTGCAATGGAGCTAAAAATTCATGTAACATTATTCCACAGAGCGACCGAGTAAACATCTACCTAAAGCCACTTCCACCGACCATAAAACATCCAGAGAACTAATATTTCAGCTCAAACTGAAATACAAGATGATGGCGGCTTCAGATCCAATATGATTTCTAAACGTATCCCAAAGGCTTCAACATTCTCTCGCTTCACATCCAGAAGTAACCATTTTGGAGAACTCCATGCCCCGCAATATACGGCCTATTGATCCTTTACTAATTGCTTCCCCATGTTCAGGAGCTGTATTTACCACTAAAGAAGTATCACACTGAACTAAAACCCATAAAATTTCCACAATAGAACTTGATCAGAGTAAGAAAAGCATCAAAATCCAACTGAAGCCAACAAAAAGATCAAATCTTGTCCATAAGTTGAAGGAGATCATTCACATTTACCACTCAACATGTAGGCCAAGCCTTCAACCAAAGAAAGGAAACTTCTCTCTAAGCAACAGCGTAGTTTCCCTCATTTGAGACAGGATATTAAAAAGAACATTGTTTCTCCTCATTATCTTCTTGTTAAATAACCATCTTTTTGGAATAAGCAATCCGAAGAACATTATTTCTCCTCCATATCTTGCCCTAAATAATGGAATTTAAGTCACTATCCAGCACAACTAATCCACTAAATCCAAATTAACCACTGAAAACTATCCATCCAATCTCTTCAATCTTAACCACACATACCTCATCAATCAATTAGGTGGTCATATTTTCATGGCAATATAAGATTTTCAAATCCATTTAGCAGCATGGTAACAATAATCATATTTCAGATGTCACCTAACAGAAACCTACCTACCCGTCCAAAATCTAATTTTTTAAAGCTTACAAATTTTTCCAAACTAAAAAAGAAAATTCCTGAAAAAGCCAAATGCAAAATAACTAACTTAGTACTGGCAGACTGATGCCCCACCAATATATACTTTTTCATTTTTGTACCTACATGTTTATTGGGTTCCCAATTATGTGATAAAATTTCCAAAAAAAAAAAAAAAATTAACAAATTATTAACTGCTCCATTGCTCCATTATGCTACTAGTTCAAAACTTATTCTTACTTTTTCAGTGGCTTACAAAACGGCTTCGCCAATCACATATTTAAACCCAAAAAAAAAATGGAATCACAAAAGACCAAAAATCAATTTAAATTCCAAGACACAACAAATTTTATTAAAACATTCAAACTTACACCACTTGACCTTCTACTAGCAATTTTCCCTCAAAATAAAAAACCGAGTAAAATAGAATAAAATAGAGTTTAGTATCAAACCTTGGGCTTTGAATGATCATCAGAGACTTTAGAAGAAGAAGTTCCAATCCGTTCAATATCAAGAACAGCTCTAATAGTTGACGAAGACCAATTCTTCCCTGACAGACCACGAGTCGAACGGGTGGTGGACGAAACTCCAACTCTCCGGCGAGACCTTTTAGAGGAAAAAGACTTAAAACCCAATCCAACAAAATCAACAAAAACCATGTCCCTTGAATTGCCCAGCTGCCCATTTGAGTATAGCAGTGGTGGGACTTGTCCCACTACTGACTGCACTACAGACATATTTGGGAAATTCTACAACCAAGATTACTGCGTGTTAATGTGTGAAAATGGAAGGAGGGGAGGGGCAGTGGGGTGGGTGGAGAATGTGTGGAGTGAAGGGAAGATGTGGAGATAAAAGGAACAGGGATCGGGTTGGATTGGGAGGCTCTGGTTTTTCTTGGGGGAAAATGTATACGGTCGTGTAGGGGGAGTTCGCTTTCGACTTTCGTTGCTGACGAAGACGATGTTTTTGTTTTTGTTCAGTACTCCTATTTTTGTTTTGTTTAGTACGAAAATGACCTCCAATATCTCGCAAATTTGAAATTATTTTTAAAATTATTTTACATAATAAAGTATTGAATCATTAATTTTTAATTTAAATACTTAATAATTTTTTATTTTTTATTTTTTATTTTTTATTTTTTATTTTTTTTTAAATTTAATTTAATAATATTTAAATTATTAATAATATTTAAATTATTTTATTATTTTATTATTTTATTATTTTATTATTTTATATAAATACCATAGTTTAGTCTTTTCTAGATGCCAAAGAGAAAAGAATGAGGGATGAGGACTTAGGAGTAGTTGACTTGTAGTGCTGGTTCGACTACTGATAGGGCAGAGTGTGTGTTGTGTCTGCATGTTTGGGCCAAGGGTCAGATGTATAAAATATGTACATGTGGAGAAGGATGACGTGTTTGGTGTGGAGAACGGTTTTTTTTATTTTTTTATTTACTAATTAAAATATAAATGGCCCGTATGGTTTGTATTAATTGTAATAATTTTTTCAACTGTTCACATTTTTTGTTACATAGATTGAACAGTGCATTTATACAATACTAGTGATCAAGATATACTTGATATGTGTGTATCATTTCATCAAAAAATTTTATTTTGTTAATTACATGTATATGATTGTTTATTTACAGTTAATATTTAAAATTTTAATAAAAAATTTTGACACTTAGTAAAAATATTATGTAATAATACATGAAAGTAAGAATAAAGTGTAAATGAATAGGTACAATATGTAAGAAACTAAATAACAATTGCGATTTACATATAAAGTTGAAAAGTTGAAATATAATTAAAGGGAAGTGATTTTACTCGTTGTACTTATCTCACATGTCAAACTCATTAGATATAATCCATTGTTAGTAGACTAACTTCTTCAAATAATGTCTGGGCAGTTTGGTGAGCTATGCACCTAAATTCATATTATAGTTTTAAAAAAAAAGAAAAAAAGTGGATGTAAATTTGTTGTCTACATGTATATACAACTATGTAGTATGCGTGTATGTAGTTTAAAAAGATTACCTTGTAACAATTTTGCAATCGTTTTTATATTATTTAACGTCCTTTAACCACATTCTTTCTTATTCTTTGTAATACTTGAATCAAAATATACAAAATTAATAGTAACATGAAGTATTTATGAAATATATATTTAAGTTGATATTCAAATTTTTTGTATGTAAAAAGTTGGAATATAGTGTGTTATTTGTATGTCTGCATCATCTGATTTTCATAGATGCTTCTTGTGGTGAAGGGTATGTAATATAGTATTACTTTAAGTATGTCATCAAATATATTGTTATACAATCTTTTTTGTAAAGTATTAAGCATGAACAGGGTACATACCAAAAAAATGTTGACTCATTCATTTTCCTTCTCTATATAATATAAAAATTGTTAAAATAATGATTGATTATGCAGTTGCACGTATTATAAAATTCATTTTTTATAAAAAATAATATTAGCATACTTATGTTAAATCCCATCATTCTACCAAGCAATTCTTTTTATTGTTAAATAGTTTTAAATATGCAATACTTGTTAAAAGATATAAAAGTTACCTGTGTTGGTTTTGTTTTCTTAGTACTCATAATATGATTCATCCAAATTCTATAACAATTATTCCAACAATAGTTTTCCAACCCAAATTTAATTTCTACAACTTTTTTTCCTTTATTTTTAAAGTTCAATATGTCAGTAGAATATTCACATGAATTTAAATAAATACATAATAAGAATGATTTTGGTGTAGTCAATAAATTTGTAATTTCTAATATTCAATTTTACTTTTGTCAGTTCGTACTTTTGGTTGTATTTGTTCCTTCCATGAATATCAATTGTCCATTTGTTCCTCTAGGTAATATAAAATTTCATCATTTGGTCAAACGTATAACATTTTTGCAGTACCTGTATATATAAAAAAGTTGAATTCATTAATTTTAAAAATAATAATTTAATTGAAGAGTAAATGGGTATACAATGTAGATATGTTTAATAAATAGGAGTTAATACGTGATCGGGGTTAGGGATGCAAAATATAGACATGTGTGGTTACCTATGGAATAATCCACGTTGTATCAGGCAGTAGAATTTCTTTGTACACAATATTCGTTGCGTATACTCTATTTTTTCATTCTATTTTTTCATTTTTTACCAAAACCTCTGTAGTGCTTTCAGATACACCTCTTGAAAGGTTTACATATAGCTAGCCATTATTGAAAACATGATTGCAGAGAAAAATTCCAATGTTGGAAAGTATTTGTCCTTGGGCTTTGTTGTTGAACCCCAGTTATGATAATCATGTTTTGATGATGACCAAATCGCACCTAATGGTTTGAAAAGTGTGCAGAAAAACAAAACAACCAGAAGACTCTACGGACGCAAATGACTGTCCGAAAGACAGAGTTTCGGATGATGGTAATCGTCCGACACAAAGAAATTGAAGCAAGTCTCGGACGAAGAACAGCGTCCGATCATATTTCCAGAAGACTCTACTTCGATCGGACGCATGTTCGGACGCATCCTCGGATGTCCCAACGAATACCCTCAGAGAACGAACGCAGTGTCGGACGCAAGGCTTAGCAGCGGCAGTCCGAACTGTCCAACGGCTAGTGTGTTCGGACGCACTCTTGCTGCATCGGCCGTCCGAAAGGTCCAACGGCTAGTTTTCCAGTAAACAGAACATAGCCGTTGGCAAGTTGTTGGAAGCAGATATTTGGCAACTATAAATACCCCTAGGTCTGAATTAATTAAAGGGGACTTCTACATTGATTACAAATAACTCTTGAGCTATTTGGAAGAAATAGTGGGAACAAGTGTTGTAATAGTGTAGGTAATAATCTTTGTGAAAAGAGCTTAGAAGTGTAAGAGTTCTTCAAGTGTAAAAGTGGAGAGATAACGATTGTAACAAATGGAGGTTGTGAGTGTAAAACTCTTAGCTCAACTAAAGGTAATTAGTGTGAGCAAGAGTGACCCTCATTTGTGTACAAGAGGTTATTGTCTCACCTACTTTGAAGAGACTTTTAGTGGCTAAACTTCAAGTTGTAAACTTGGTAGTTGCCTTGTAAGAAGCTCTTTGAAGTTGAAAGCTCCAAGCTTGAGAAGCTTGGGAGTTTGGTTTGATTCTCTTAATCTCAATATTCTTATTTGTTCTTTAAGCTTAAATTGTTGAATATCTATTGTATTCATTTGTGCTTAAGTTTTCATTTGGTGCATAAAGTTTGAATTTCCATTAAGCACTTAAAAATGTTTGTTTTTAGATACAACCTAATTCACCCCCCTCTTAGGTTGCTTTTGGGGCCAACATTTGTAAATTATAAGTGTAAAATTCAAATGAATTGGAATAGACATCTTTATTATTTCCTCTTTAGTACAAAAGATAGTCCACTATTTTCAACACTACTCAATGGAATTCGGTGTAAGAATACTATACTGCCTGCAAAATATCCGATTGCCACAATTGCGTCTATGAAAGTGATTTTCAAATCGTGGCATATCAGCCAAGTGCCATTGCAAATATCCAACTCAAGATTAAAATTTCTCAGTAATATTACTAGGCATCCACATTTGAGAAGTAATTTATGTGGTGGCATACCACTTGAACAAAGAAAATTTAAGAACTCTTGTTGATATATGTTGTAGTTGTCACCAACAACTGAATCCCAAGATATGTATTCTATTTCTTGTCCAGTAAATGATTATACACAATGTGATTAAGGTTATCTAGATCTATATATATATATATATATATATATATATATATATATATATATATATATTTTCGTGATTATTCTTCTTCCCACAATGTAATTTGTGTCATTTGCATGATTTGTCATGTTTGGAAATACTGAATCAAGTCTGAAAAAAAAAATTGAGTTATCACTTTTCCAAAATACTACTATTTGTAGAGGCAATTTTATTAAATCACCTTTGACCGTAACCTCTGAACTATTACCAATATTCAATAAAAACTTAGAGAACTATGAGTCATTAAATGATCTCGTATTTTGCTTTAGACGCAAGAATTGGATCTCATGCCAAAATGTAAATTTTGATACACATACAACAATTTGTTGATTTCTCGATATTATTTCACAAGGGGTAGAACTTGTCTAAAGTCGTCTCTTAAAATAATGATTCCAAAAGGTAGATCAGAATCTAAAATATCCCTTAATGCTTGTCAAATGTTTAAAATATATATCGATTAGTCATTGGAGTTCCATCCCATATTATAGCTGTAGTACACCTCAATAACTCAGTAAGATCGCACTACTTACTTATATCACACACATTAGTAGCATCAGGATCAAGTAGTATTTTGAATCTTGAGTGTGTCGTTCTTCGACTGGATAACAAAGTTGCTATAATTGGAGCACCTTTTGTTGCTGTGACAATAACAATATGACATTTTTTTCCTTAGATAAGCCAAAATAACACAGAATAAGAATGTTTTACCTGTTCCTCCAAGATTATCTATAAAGAATTACTATTCTTCCGTTCAATGGTCAAAATAACAACTTCAAATGCCCTCTTTTGGTCTATATTCAAATGGTCTATTGATCGGATAGCCTCATCAAATATGTCAACTAAGAGTTCATCTTAAACAGCTTTTGGTGGAGTTGTTGAGTGAACATCATTTTTTTCGATCAATTGATGGTAAATCAAACTCCAAAATATCCTTATTGTATTTGTGAAGCATTCTCCTCAATTCTTGTAGTAGCCTATGGATTGCAATGATGTTGTTTGGTTGATATGAAAATTTTGGATGGTCAACCATGCAGGTAAAAAATTCATCCCAAATCTCATGCACACCAGTTGGTTCACAAAGAACAAACATTGAAACAAACAGTTTTCTAAATGCAAAAGGTATACAAGATATACAAAACTTGCCTCACGTAATCATAAGCCACATAATTGACATTTTTCAAAAGATCTCTCATCTCAATTTCTTCCTTGAAGGAATTGCACAAAATCTTGTTAACAGTTAATAGATCTTCAACTAATAAGAGACTTTTGACAAAATTAAGCAAGATATGGAGATAAAACTTTTCTCCTTCAAAAGGTGATACGATATAAGTCTTTCTAATAACGTTATCATTGGAACTCTCTCAATCCAAGTTTTTATTTTTCGATGCCAGACAAAGTGTTCATGAAATTCACTATATATGTAAAATGGTACCTATTTTCCCTATTTAGCTGCTAAAACTCGTAACTCCTGATTCTTTATGAAAAACTCAGTTAGCATTATTTTTGAGTTTTTCTCATCGTTTACTATATCTTCAACTCTTTGTTGTGATATTAATTATACAGCTTGCATACTTGGCAAATGAATTCATAATCTAAAAACTAATAGATACATGTTACTCATTTCAAATTCAAATTAAACTTTTTATAAGGTTTCAGGTACAGAGATTCATCTTCCATCAACAAATTGTTGCAATTCATCATTATTTGGAACTGGCCATACTCAATCTTTACTCGATCAAGACCCTTGAACACATATTTATACAAACACTTAACACATATTACAATGCTAGCAATCTCAATATTAATATGACAATCTTACTTCAAAAGTAGCCAGCGTTATACCCCACGAGCCAACTGTTGTCAACCCAAACTTAACCATTATTGTCGAGTGGTACGGGTGTCGAATTGCGCCTTCTATAAATTAGAAATGAATCGTCAGCAATTCAGGTATTTAAAGAGAAAAATTTTGGAATATTTCTTTTGCATTTACCATCTCTCATGCATGGATTATTTTGATTTCTATTTTCGGAAGGACTATGTATCATATAGTTCAGAACAGCTTCATGCAATCTAGATTCAGTATGCTTAAATGATATTTCTGCTCTTACAACCCTGTCAAAATCTCCTGGAGTTTTGAGCTAGCTATCACTCTCAGCCAATATGACCACTATGTGTGCATGTGGTAAATCTCTTTTTTGATATTTAATTACATAAGTATAAGCTAATATTTTTTCAAATACACTTTTTTATATTATATCGTCCTTGAAATCATTGAATTTTGCAAGAAAATTGTGTTAAAAGATTTGGACGATCTTGGGAAGCCTGGCATGACATCAATCATTCCTTTATTTTAAGCTAATTTGGATTGCATGTCATAGTAAACATTAGATCTGACTTGCCAAATTTTTGTACTAATGCCATGGCATCTTGATAGCGTTGGTACATATCTCGAGAACTCTCAACAAAAGAAGAGGGCAAAACAATTTTTTGACCAAAATTTCCTAATATGAGGTTTAGATTTAGATTCAATGAAAAAAAATTAAATGAAGGAAGAAATTTTTTTTTTACAAAAAAATTAATTGCAAACTTGCATCTATTTTCGCAGTTTATACTGCATCCTGCAATTCTTGATACAGTTCAGATCTAATTGCATGAGACCTTGATTTGTACAGACTCATTGTAACTTGTGTGCCTCTATCTTGATATAATTATTGACTACATATTGCCGTAAAAGACGTGCTGCTCGAAGTAAAATAGATGTATATATGTTATATTATATGAATTGAGATATTATATTTAGTAGTTAAGATGGATATTTACTTGCAACATGTAGACGTAAAATTCACAACATATTACTTTCCTTCCATTAGTATTTCGTGTATTTACATCCCATCCATAAATTCTAAATGGCAAAAGAAAGAGGTACTGTAGAGTATCATAATAGCCAGCAATATCAAGAAAATTTAGTAACTATCCTTTATTTGCTTGAACAATTATATCTCTGCTGTTTAACTGTTCCATCTCTTCACCACTAACAATAGTTGTAACTTATGATATTGTGAGTAAAATGTATTGGTGATGATTAGGTGGTTGCTACTTAATAATAAGTTTGCAATTCGAAAAATCTTGACGTTGGCCTAATTGTCTGAGAATCTTCACACCGAATAGATTATGTTCATCAAGAATTCTCTTGATTTTTTTCTACCATTTCTCTATACAAGTTTGGATTCTGGGTAATGCTATAACCAATTTCATGATCAGCATCCCATATATAATTTTGAATATATCTACTTAGAATATTTGTGCCTGGTAGTATACTTTCAATTTTGTGATATATGGAGTTTTGAATTCTTAACGAAAACATGCCACCACCTTTGTAAATATTTTTACCAAGGTGTATACCTATGGATGTTAATGAATAGATTTGATTCAATGATTTCAATTGTTGTCGGAAGTACTTTCCTTCAAGTGTTGGAAATATGTATAATTCGAATAATTCAAGAGAACATGGAATAGATGGTAAGCTTATTTTTCCATTTGAATAACATGATTTTGATGTTTCACCAAAAACCAATTTAGCTTGACAGTAGGGGCAAATTCGTAGTGATTGCAATTAAAATCTTGGATTCTCTAAACCTTCATGATGATTTTGTAGTATGTTATATAGGCTATTCCTCCGACTTATTCAACTTTGAGTATGCATAGTTGAAGGATCTGTTTTCATATGAGACATTAGTAGATTTTTAAATTGGATTAACATAGATTCTGTACTGATATTTGCTTACGATTGGGAATGTTTAGATATCAAGTGTTTCTCGTGAAATCTTTTTTTTTTTTTACTATTACTAAGTGTGAAGAATGATAATGAAAAAGAATGATTTTTTGGTTGTAAGAATTAGAGATAATAGGTATAGCAACAATAGTATGAGTATGAAAATGCAAATAAATTATTAAATTATTTCAGGTAGTAGCATATCTTAAATTAGTGGGGCATTGACATTTTCAACATTTGTCTTCCTTCATTTGCGGGTTCTTGATAATCAGTTGAAGCGTGAAAAGTAAATGAACTTATAAGAAAAAATATTGAATACATGGTAAACTATTTTTGTTAGATTAATATATATGAAGTCAACCGTGATTAAAATAAGTAATTAATATGTACTATTAAAATTAGTATCATGCATATGTATGTATTGCTCGACTTATGCTGTCTCGTTCAAATGTAGAAGACATTCGATTTAATCCATGGATATGAGTTATTGGCATGAATTGAGTTATTCCTCGGATAGTTGTGATTTCAGAGACTGTAACATTATAAACAATGTTGGTAAAAAAAAGACAATTTTTTGATTGTAACAATTAGAGATATTAGGTAACTTTTAGTTTATTTATTGTTGTATCAATTGAATTATCTTAAGAATTTTTACAAATAGACAAAATAAGGAACTTAAATTAGCTTTACATTTTTTGATATTGGTAGTTGATGGAAGTGGGTCATTTGGAAGTCTCATCGTGGATGATATAAAGTGATTTCCCGAATGATTGGATTCATTGGCTGCAACATAAATGAATATATATATTAAGTGTAAGAATAATACAAATGCACAATTGGTAAAGTAGTAAAGTAGCACATAATTTAAGTAGAAGATTTATAATTTGTCATTTGTCAAAGACAGCTGATGTTATATTATGATTAGATCAATGTCGTGATAAATATTAGCTCCTTTGTTCATTGGTCATGGAATAACGCCGATGTTATTCACGAATACGACATTGTCCTCGTTGTTCCGCAAGCATGGATGTTTTTCACAATTTGTTTGTGGTTTTGATGGATTCACATTTATTGTTTTTGAAATATTGGTTGTTAATGCCAATTGTCTTCTTTTATAATTGGCACGTCAGCATGCTAGATATTGTTTCCTTAGTTACTCTGAAGTCATTGGTTGTCGTCTCCCGCAGTCAATATGTGTGGTAGTGATTTGTTCTTACTCACTAATTAATGTTTGTTCTTGTTGTTGAGGAAGCAAGATTGTTGTCCCAGAATTGACTGTTGGAGGCAAATATTTTCTTCTATAATATTCACGTCAACGTACTAGATATTGCTTTCATTACTTAGAAGTCATTGATTTTCTTCTATTATACTTTGCGATTTTCCATCTTTGTCATTGTTCGGCTCGTTGTTGGTCTACAACAGTTGTAGATTGTTGCATTGGAGATGAATCTATATCTAAAAGACAATTTAGAATAATATTAAGAGAAATGAATTGTAAATGTTTTAACAATAATGTAGATATATAATAAGACAATTTATTATTGTTTGTAATTGATAATTATAAAGTATTTCAATGGATTTGATATCAAGTAATTTTTAGTTAAGTCATCATGTTTTGATTTTGTAGATTTATTTTTATGATTTGGTTATATTTTAGTAAGAAATTTTGGAAAAAGGTTCTTTTTTTTTCTTTTTTTTTTTTTGTGGTTGATGTGTAGTTTAGATTCTGATTTTTTGTAAATGATTTACAAAAAGTGCATGTTGAGATTTAACTAAAAGAGTATAAATTATCATTGCATGCATATTGCGTATTAAACTTGTAGAACGGTATAGTGGATATTTGATTTTTTTTAATATATTAGAAATGTTTTAAATAGGGAAACCTTTATATAAAGTTGGCTGCATAGGTCATGTTCGACATGGTGTTTGCGAACATGATTTAATTGTATAATGTATTGGTAAATTTAATTCAACGGTTGGTTTCTTTTCCATATTTGATTAATATTAACGTTGGTTAGTACTTTATTTGTTAGTACAAATATGCGTTGTCCTGTTCTATCATTTTGTAATATTGAATTGATTTTTTGTTTGACATATATATTTTTTTATGCATTTTATCTCTATTTCTTATTTCTTTTTTTTTTTTGTTATATTTGGGTTTGTTTTATTTTTTGTTTGAAACAACAATATAATATTTTTAATTTTACATCTATAAATTTATGTATTCCCAATTTTTTTTAATTAAGTTTAATTAAGTCTCATTTATAGGCCAAAGAATTGAAATTGGAAAAGATTGCACTTTCCGTAATTAACTTTTTATTCTCCAATTAAATGAAAATCATTTCAAAATACAAAATCCAAATTTTTTTACTTTTAACTCCAAACAAAGCAACCCAAGACAAAAAAAACAAAACAAAACAAACTACAAATACAATTAAATAATGATTAAATACATAATAATTCCTAAAGCCATATATATATATATATGTGTGTGTGTGTGTGTGTATAAAAGAAGTGTCACCTTCACTGGTGTTGTTTCAATTGAAAATGAAAAAATTTTAAATAAATTTTGCATTCTGCTTACAAAATTTACCGATTTTTTCGGGTGTTGACAAAGTAAAAAATACGAAACTATACGAATCATTTCATGTTTGACTGTAGAAATTGAAAACCTAGACCAAAACTGAAAGCCAGCGGTGTAAATTGTAATATGTGTACTATAAATATGAATAAATTACTTATTTGAGAAAGTCACTAATACATGTATGTGGGTATATACTGTTAGGAAGATAGGGAATAGCAATAAGAAGCAAAAGCATATGAAAACATTCACATGCGACCAAACATCAAAATTAAAAAAAAAAATCGTGGTAAATGGAGACCTTATAAAGTTAAAGAAGATTTTAGGAAGGTAATTAATGAAGAAGAGATAGCAGTTTTCTAAAAAATAACCACTATCAAAATATTAATGGAAAACTAACGTGAAAGTTAGCAAAAATAAAATAAAAAATAAAAATAGCCACTATCTGATAGTAGTAGGTGTGATGGATTTTTTTATATTATTATTATTATATATATATATTTTATAATTAGGTAGGAATGTAAAGGGAGAGACCACCATATCAAGGTGGCTCTCCCTTTCTAACGTGAGATGAGAAATTAGCAAAAAATAAAATAAAAATCACTATCAGATAGTGGTAATTACCTTGTGTGATAGGTTTTTTTATTTTATTATTATATTATTTTTTTATAATTAGGTAGGAAACCAAAGAGAGAGACCACCACACTAAGGTGGCTCTCTCTTTATATACATAGTAAGATAATAAAATCACAAGCAAGAATAAATAAAATTCAACCAAATATTAAAATTAAGAGTAGTGATTCAATAGTATTTTGGTACATGATTGGTTTTGACAATTAGTCATGAATTTGTACCCTTGTAAATAATTAACCTAAATTGAAAAGGTGTCAGCCTTTGGTCACCACACCATTTTTTGGTCAATTTTGTCATCTGTCGCTATTCATTATTTCAGTTACTTGCACCATTATTTCAATTATTCACCATTTTTACACTATTCACATTATCCATACTATTTATGTTTTTTCACAACTATTTTGTAATTCTTTTTTTTTTTTTTTTTTTTTTTTTGCAATTCATTGCTATTCACAGGTATATGAATTTTTTCTAGGATAGAAAAATAGGAGAAAAGTTTGGAAATCTAAACTTACTTTCAAATGTCCGATGTATGGGGAGGAAATAGAATTTGAAATAATTGTAAGTTCAAAACGGTTTGGAAGTCCAAACTATTAGTGACAAAATTGTATTTTAAAATGGTTATATTATTCAGACTTCCGAATTTTGATTAATCGTCTAATCACATGGGTCCGAGCTATATCTAGAAGTTGATAACCCTAGGAAACTAGAATTTTCTATTGCTAAATTTGAATGGTTTTGCCTTCCTATCAGCATTTTTTTTTGTGTTTAAGGGTCAGTGTAGTGTTGTGTATTTCTATTTCAACTTATTAATATGTGTTCAATTTAGTATTTTGGTGTTTATTTAGTATTATTTGTCTTATATTAGTATACTAATGTATTTAGGGTTTGGGTTTAACTTTTAACCTAATTTTGCTGGGAATTATGGTTTTTATGGGTCTTTGTTCATCTTTGATTTTTTGTTTTTACAAGAATTTTTTGAATTGTTTACTAGTTATTAATTTAAGTGTTTTGATATAGATATTAATGTGTATTTAAATGTAAGATTTGATTGGAGAAAACAACGCTGCAATCAGATGAGGAATGGACAAAATTGGGCGTAGTGTTGAAGATGATTCAAACCAAACCACAATATGGTCTTTTCAAGGCTTAAAAATTAAACTGTGGTCTGATAAATTCTGAGAGGATCTAGACCACGATTATGATTTTAAGCCATGGAAAGTGTGACTGCAGTCTCGGGTTATTTCAGTGGCAATTTCGTTCAGTTCTGGGCAAATGTTGGCTTAACTTTGCTTCCTCAACCTTAGTACTATAAATAGCACATTTAAAACTTTTTTTTAGGGAAGTTAGTGACTAGGAGGAGTTCTTTTTCTCCTTCCCACTTGTGTAGGAATTTTAGCTTTCTTCTCTACTTTCTTCTTAGGCTTGTTTTCAATTCAAGCGTGTACTTGTTTTGCAACTCTGTAAGCTTTCATTTATATTTATGTACTTTTGTAGCTTTCATTTTCATGTTCATTTAAGTTGTCAAGTTTTCTTTTAATGTTTTCATCTACCTAACTTTCAATACTTTTAAATTCTTGCACTCGTTTTCTAGAATCCATGCCTATTTTATTTAATCGCTTTCCCATCATTTTATTTGCTTTCTTGTTGTTCAATATGCATTAATTAGTCTTGGGTTAGAATTTTGTGAAGCCAATTTCATATGGGTAGAGGTTAGTGGATTGATTAATTGGTAAATGAACTAATTAAACAATACTCATGAACTTAATAGTTAATTAGTGTCAAATAGTAGTAAGTGAAAGTGGGGTCGGTCCTACAAGGATTGGATATCAATTATTGATTATTTGGTTAAAATGATATTTGAAGGATTAAGTTCAAAAGGAAGTTCAAATTAATTATTTAACAACTAGAAATAAGTAAAAAGAGAGGACTATAATTTATAGTAGCCAATTTCTTGAGTTTTGGCTAATTAGGTCAATCAATTGATTCCATTAACCAAATTAGAGGTTGATTTCCAAATTTAACCTAATCCCAATCCCTTAAGAAGTTGGCTCTATCAATTTAATTTTCCTAAATGTGAATCTCTTCTACTACCTAGACTAGTCAAACTTGGTTAATTACCCATAAATTATAACAACCAACTAGATAAATTTGTTCGCCACTTGTAGGATGTCAACTAGTTAGTAATAGGATTTAGGTGAATTATAAATGTATAACTAGATGTGAATGTGCATCAAGTTTTTATCGCCGTTACCGGGGAATGGTTGCAATATTGGTATAATGTAATTGCTGTTAGAATACTGGAATGTAGTTCATTTGTGTTTATATAGTTGTTTTACTTATTTGGAAAAAAAAATCAAAAAGTTTTTACCTTTTAGTTCTTGTGTTTCTTGTATTTGAAAAAGTTAAAAAGATTTTCACTTTAATGGATAGTTTAGACAAGCAAGTAGTCTAAATGTTCCTATCTTTTTTGTTTGTTTTGTCTTTAGTCTTTTCTTGGTTTTATTATTTATAGTGTCTAGTTGCAAAGAACATGTAAAACATGAGTTGGAAATATTCATGCCAAGGATATCATAATCTTTATAGTGATGAAGGCATGACCAATGAGCATGTTTCTTGTTGTTATTATTCTACTTACCCCTTAAACTATGATTTGGGATGGTAAAACCATCTAGATCCTTATTGTTGAAACTTTCAAAATAAATTCAATCATTATCCACTTCAAGAGCAAAGAAAATTGGTTGTTAGTGAAAATCTTCATGAACGAATGAAACATATTACTCAAGAGATGGAGGCCCAGCTCACAATTGAGATGACTATGAGGAGGCCCACCTTGTATATCAACCGCCACCAATTTAAGAGGTAAAGGAGCCAAGATTTGAAAACATTGTGAATACCTTCATGGATAATAAAGGTAAATCCATGTAAGCATGGAAGCCTATTATGCTGAAATCATGAGATATTTAGTGCATGAAATTCAAGGAACTCCTATGGTCCTCCAGACTCAAATTGAACATCAAGCCTTATCAACCTACAATGAAGAGAATAATGCAAGGTTGAAGATAATGATGATGACTGTCATGGAGTAAACAAGCAGCCGTGTATACTGTATTCAAACTTAATTTAATGTATCAACACAAAATTTGGTGGGTGAAACCCAAAATTACCCCCATGGACCACCCAAACTCTATAGAATGGTATGCTGATAGAGGAGCAAATGCAGAACCATTAAATCAAGACTTGCCAATATTGATGGAATAATGCAAGTTTGGGAGGAATAACCAACATGGAAAGTAAATGTAAAGAGTTAATAGGCTGTGAAAGTACTCAAACTGGGTGTAATAGACCTTTTGGACTTGAATTCTCAACAACAGTGTTATTCACCACTTGTTTTGAAGTATCACCGATATACCCTTTGGATGACTATGAGATTACCCTAGTGATTGAATAAAGAGGTACCATTTGATGATTTCGTGGAAAATAAAAGCCATTTAAAGGAATAGATCATGATGGATACATGCTAGAGGGAGTTGGAGACATATTTACTTATGTAAGAGATCCTGTCGTCCTTGGATACTCCAAATGTCAAGATCAACGGAATAAATTTACAAAGGATTTCAACATTCTTGGAAATCCTTCTTGGCTTTATTAGGGAGTATTTCTTTCCCTTACCTTTTATAATATTTTATTTTGGTTTACATGTTCTAGTTTAAGAACCCGATAACTTAATAAAATCTTGTAACCTATTGTTAGTTTAGTTTGTGCTTTAGTGTTGTGAATTGACTTTCAATTGTGTTTGTATATTTAAATGTTAGTGTAGTTGATGATACATCTAGATGGGATATAAGAGACAGCTAAAATTCATGCGATTTTCATTTAAAAGTAGACTAGATTTTGTCAATTTGTAGAGTGATGATTACTAGTTTTTGATACATTGTCTTCACTGAGTATTTGAGTGATTTGATGGATTCTTATGGAAGCTTGGCTTAACATAGCTATTTTTCTTGGTTGTTGTAATCTTTTTTATACTAATTGTTCAAAAATTGAGTTAGGAAGATGAGTTGGGCAGATATCACTCTTATTGTGTTAAACCTCGTTACCTTTAGTTATTGTTATTTGTTTTTTAATCAGTTTAGTTGAACCCCGTGAAATCCTGATGATTCCTACTTAAATTTGTTATCTTTGTTGAAAGAAAGATAGTAAATTCCTTGAATTTGGGACCTTGCAGATCCACTATTTTTCTTATTAAAATATCCACCCCCGCTCTGTAGCATAGAGAATTAAGTACACATGAATATTAATAAGTACTTGGAGGTACAGCGTGTGAAAAAAATATCACGTGTCAAGTGAAAGTGCAGTGATATATGTCTAGCTCCCTTAAAGAGCCTTATTTTTTATTCACAATGATAAGGGGATACAAGATCTACTACTTTAATTCCTATTTTGAAAATATATAATTTTGTATTTAACTATATATGGAAAAAAATTTTGTCCAATTTGAACCTGTACCAAAGGTCTATGACTCTTTCCTATGATTGTGGTTTGGTAAGATTTTGCATTTATAGGAATTTGTTGGATTTGCTCATTTAGTTGGTAAAGTTTTTATTGCGTTTATTCGGTGATTGCCATTACTAGAAATGAAATCATGTTTTTGAGTTAAAATTGTATGTTTCATTGCATTCACATTTACTTGGAGTAATGTTGTCTGTTATCTACATGAGTTTTTTGATTGTCCAAGCATACTTGAGAGTCATTAATTTTTGTCAAATCATTTTTTTGGAAAAAAAAAATGTTAAAAAATGGTTGCAAATGAGCTGGGGCCATCATGCTTGTTTTGTATAAAGAAGTATTAGATCTACCTTATGAGAATTTAATTTTGGATATGGCCTTGGGTGCATTTCATTTCTCTTTCTTGGCTTAGGATTTCTTGTGATTAAAAATGAAAGAAAACAAAAATAGAAAAGAAAAGAAAAGAAAAGAAAGAACAAAATTGTGTTTGTTTCTAAGAATAAGGCAAGTAGAGGAATCGCTATCACCAATGTCGTGACTTGGAAATATGCCATCAGAAATAGGTCAATAAGGGAAGTAGAAGAAAAGTTTTGAAATAAGCCATTAGGACTAGACTGCCAACTAGGGGAGGTGCTACATTGTGCACTATACATCATCCTATCAAGTTAAATACTCCAAACTAGATTAATGCTTCTTTTATGTGTCTTGAGCATTTTATTTGTTTTTTGCCCCAACAATCCTACCATTACTAAACTAGCTTGAGTCAAGAATAACTTTGGTTAATTTGAGTGGGATTAAACTTGTTTTGCAAGAACGGAACATAACTTATCTATGCAAAAACCTTTTCGATTGAGGAAAATGCTTGGTTGTTTGTAACTTTTATTTGCGATAGAAACTTTGTTTTCGATAAAAACTGTTGATTTAAATGACAGTTTTGAATGATTTGAGCTCATGTGCTATTGGTCGTTTATGAAAAGTTACCAAAATGACCAAAGTATATTAGATTCCATTATGTGTTGTAAACTTGGTGATATTAGGTGTTTAGTGTATGATAAGTGTCACATGTTATGTGCTTGTGTTCTTATGTGTTTAATGTCTTTATGTTGCTTATACTTTATTCTTATCTTTGTTTGATTTGGATGAGCAAATGCTTCACTTTTGGTTTGTGATAACCCAAGGAAACTAGGGTTCTCTACGGGCAAATTTGAACGATTTTGCCCTACTTTCAAGCATTTTTAGTATTTAAGTGTGAAGTTTTGTTATTTCTATTTCTTTGTGTTAGTATGTCTTTAATTTAGTGTTTTGGTGTCTATTTAGTGTTATTTATCAAGTTATATTAGTATACTCTTGTATTTAGGGTTGTATTTAAAAGTTTTAACCTAATTCTAAAAAAAGTTAAGGTTTTTATGCGTCTGTTCATCTTTGATTTTTAGTTTTTGTGAGTGATTTGTTTAAGTGTTTGGATTTCATATTAAGTGTTTTATTATAGATATTAATGTGTATTTATCTGTAGGGTTTGATTGGAGAAAATGCCGCGACAATTAGATGAGAAATGAATAAAATTGGGTGTGGAGTTGAAGATGATTCAGTCCAAACAATAGCCTGGTCTTTCTAAGGCTTAAAACCAGACCCTGGTCTAGCAAATTCTGAGAAAATTCAGACTGCAGTCAGGATTTTTAAGTCATGGAAAGTGTAACCGAAGTCTGTGGTTATTCTAGGGGCAATTTCGTCCGATTTAGCACAAATGTTGGCTGAACCTTTTTTTCCTCAACTCTAACACTGTAAATAGCATATTTAAGCATCTTTTATTTGAAAGTTAGAGACAAGGAGGAGTTTTTTTTTTCTCCTGCCTACTTGGAGGAATTTGAACTTTCTTCTTAGACTGGTTTTCAATTCAAGTGTGCACTTGTTTTACAACTTTGTAAGTGTTTATTTATGTTTAATATACTTGATTAGCTTTTGTTTTCATGTTCGTTTAAGTTGTCAAGTCTTCTTTTAATACTTTTATCTACTTACCTTTCAATGACTTTACTTTCTTGCACTAGTTTTCTAGAATACATGCCTAGTTTATTAATTCCTTTCCCATCATTTTATTTGCTTTCTTGTTATTCATTATGCATTAATTAGTCTTACATGAGGGTTTTGTGAAGCCAATTTCATATCTGTAGATGTTAGTGAGTTGATTAAGTGGTAAAATTGACTAATTAGACAATACTAATGGGTTTAATAGTTAATTACAGGAATTGATTACTATATTAGTTAATTTGGGTTAATTGAGGGGACATGGGAATCAAATATGTATTATAGACTTGGATTACTATCGGATTATGTTAGAATTATACTTGGATCTTGGCAGACTAATTCACCTAGTTGGTAGTTAGAATTTATGAGTAATTAATCAAGTTTGATTAATGTAGGTAGTAGAAGGGATTCACATTTAAGCTAATTATATTGATAGATTTAATTATCAAAGGATTGAAATTAGGGTACATGAGTGAATCAACGTTTATTTGCAATATTTACTACCTAAACACTTCTTTCAATTCTTTGTTATTTTTCAAATTACTCAAACAATGTCTTGAATAATGCACCAAGTAATGCTATATATAGGGACTGAATGTTTTCTTCTATTTTATTTTCAAGAATTACAATTATAGGATATTAGCAAGATATTTGTCTTTTTTTTTTTTTTTTTTTTTTTTAATAATTTGAGAACCAGCTTATAAGGTAATAGGGTTACAATGGACTCGTTATGTGCAGCCAAATTGTGAAACCCACGTTTGTTACGCATAATGACATAAAATGGAAAGACATCTCTAATTTATTCATTCAGCTTCATATACATATACATATACATATATATATATATATATATATATATATATATGAGATATACAGTTCACTCTTAGTACCTGACGATATGGACAAGTTCTTTGCTTGATATGTATGCAAGTTCACACTGACTTGGATAATCTATTCTTCCTCCAAGTGTACAACTTCCAAATTTGAATTTGAATCACTCACCTCATCATCTTAGATTGTTTTCATTATTTCAACTTATTTTAAATCACAATTTTAGATTTCAAGTATAATCACTTACACTGGCTAGGATATCTAATTTAGTTTCAAATAATTTATCACATAACATTAGTGGAAATTTGGCCCCTAGAATCACAGAAAACAAATTGTTATGAATTTCAAACACATCTTATCTAAAAAGTAGACCAAATAATTCGTCACAAAATAAGTATAATGTTTCCGTAGAATTACACTACAATAGGATTGTTATGAATTTCAAATATATATGTATTTTGTCTAAAGAAATAGAAGTAGTTTATATTGTAAAAAATTTAAGTTTTTTATTTTAATTTTATCCAATCTCTCCCTAAAATAAGGGACAACATGCTAGATTTTAAAACTTAAATATGGTAACTTTATCATTAAATAACAGGAGTAAGTAATCTTAGACTGTATATATATAAGATTCATGCATTCTTATTGAATACATACAATTTAGTAGTTTCGGCTAGATGCCATTGACGCCTTTGTGATAATCCAATTCCATCTTTTAGCTTTTTATCTTATTAAGAATATGGTTGTGGATTGCGGAATTCATAGGTAGAAGGTAATTGTTGATCATTCACTACTAGAGAAGTTATCTCACTTTGTACAGTACCATGATTATTCAAATTAATTTTTTATTTTCTTTTTTGATATGCATTTTTTCTTTAATTTTTAATTTGTATTTTTTATCCAATACAAGCTCTTCCTGGAAGTATATGATAATATATTAGATTTTATTTGCTGAAATAATATAATCTCGAACAAAGCACGGATAAAAAAAATCAATTTTAATGAATAGTTGCTATCATTATTGAACTATGTACGATGTATAAGTTTGATTCTGCATCCCTTTCCTCTTCCATAAACGAGCATGGGCATTATGTTATAATAGTAAATTACTCAATTAATAATTACCATTTATGTAAATCGTGTTTGATGGTTTAATTGAACTTAAAGTGCATGTATACGTTATTTATTTTCATATTAAAATAAAATATTCCAAAATTAATCTAATTGTAATAAATTCATTCATGCACACATTATAAAGTAAATAATTATTAAAAATAAAACTATTCTCGTTCAATGAACGGGTACAAAACTAGTTGAATATGATATAGAAAGGTCATTCCAATGGAAAAATTCATTCAAACTAGATCTTGGAAACCTCATTCCTCAATATAACTTGATGAAAGTTCTTTCCAACATCAATTTGGAAAGAGAAATATGGGATATCAAGTGTATTCAAATTTTATTCAACTTTTTTCTTTGCATAGTTGACATTTTGGTATTAATTGAATACACTTCTTTCAAATATATATATGGTATTGTATAGTTAGCTAAATAGTTAAAATATAATTATTTGAACATAAACAAAAATTTTATATGTAATTTGATAATTTGTTTATCTTTACAAAGACATTAAATTCTCATAATAGTAGAGATAGTACACAACAATAAAAACAAAAAAGGGAAAATTTGTTATATTAAGATCCATTCCATTCAATCATCTAAAAAAGCGATACCAAACAATAAGATTCTAATTTAGGTTACCAGTTACCAAATAGTTGAATTAGAATAGACATTCTGCATATTTTGAGGAAACATATTCTGCTTGAAATGATATTTTTAGTTTATGCCATTTTAGTGTATCAAACGTAAACTTGTAATTTAAACATTAGGGAACCACTTCAAAAATTTTCAGGAACCACTTAAACATTAGGGAACTAGTGAACACTTTCAACTCGAATAAACTTAACACTAATCAAGTTAGCAAATGGAGCTTAATTGAGCTTGACGGAGTTTAATCAAAGTTAATCCTAGATGATTACTATCTATTAATTATTTTTACTCCATTTTTTTAAATAGAAGGAAATCAAACATCTCACACAAATGAATGCAATATGTGTGTATGTGTATGTGTCTGTAGATGTAGGTATGCAAATTTTGCGAGTAGCTCGCAAGTTTGACACTCAAACATAATACTCAAGTTCAAACTTGAAAGAAAAGGGCAGATTGACTAAGCTCGACACGAGTTTTACTCAAGCAAATAGTGAGTAGATTTGTTTACTCTTTTACTTGAATTACCAAATGCGACTCATTTGTTGACCTAATATGTTTTTTTCAAGAAAAATAATAAAATTGGGGACAAATATTAGCATGCGGAAATTTATAGTTATTAAACCTTAAAGAAAATAAATAGAAAAAACTATATTCAAAAAAATAGAAAATTTGGGACAAAAAAGCAAGGATTTACAATTGACTAGGAATTTAAAGCTACAAGGTTTGAATCTCCACCCTCATTTGTGTGTTCAAAAAAGAAATTAAAAAAGAAGAAAGCAAATTAGAAATATAGGTAACAAATCCACAAAATAAAATTCGAAGCAACATTTCCATGCAATTTCACTCGTCACTGATGGTTACTTGCTATCTTAAATTTATGTCTAATAGGATGAGTCATAGATTTTGTGTATTCAATAACATGTATGATGTTTTTTCCCTTATTGGAAAGGCAAATTCATGGTATAATAAAATTTTTAATAAAATAGGAAAATCAATTCTGAGTTTTTATGTGAAATTTTCCAACCATAAATTCCGTATAAGTGAACTTTAAACTTTGAATGATACGTTCTCTTAATTAATATAGAGCATGAAATGTTTCAACATTTAAGACAAATATTTATTTAGGATCCTACATAAATAAAGGTCAGAGTACATGATCCTTTAAAACGAGTAAACATGTTGCCATGTGTGTACAAAGGTGTATGAACAGAACAACGTTCCTCTGTAAAACTTGTTTTTTTTTTTTTGCACAAGAAAATCATATCTATTTGTATTTGATGGCGATATTTATTGCCTTATTTGATAGGAACAAATAGAAAACACTGAATGCAAATATATTACGTAAGTTTGGATAAATAAAAGTTATTTTTGACAATGAAATATACAGTTTGTGACATTTGGGATTTTCTTTGGTTAACAATGAAGAATTGCTCTTAATCATTTTCAATTTGAACACAAAGTTTTAATAATTATGTCTTCTATAAACAAATCACATTTTATTTATTTATAGTCTTATTTGACCCGCAGCAAATAGAAAAATATTGAATGTAGATATATTATGTTAGTTTGGGTAATTAAAATTTATTTTGCCAAGTGAAAGATACAGTTTCTAATAATGGTAATTTTCATTGGTAAACAGTACATTAATTCATCTTCTTCCTATCTAAACACAAAGTTTTGATAGTCATGTCTTTCGTAAAAAATCATATTTTATTTATTTATGGCCATAATTGTCCCAGAGCAAATAGAAAAATATCTGAGTGCAAATACAGTTTGTGATATTGTGGTTTTCTTTGTTATATAGTGAATTAATTTCTCTTACTCCTATCCAATTTAAACACAGAGTTCCAACAGTCATGTCTTCCCTAAAAAAATACATTTTACTTGTTGGAGGTTCAAAAACATCTCCTCTCTCCATTCTAGTATACCAATGTTCATTTTTATGAAAAAAAACTAGTGATCATATTAGAAAAACCACCTTAATAGTACTATTTTATATTTGTATTTTTTAACCTTTAATTAAAAAAAAAGTACAAAAAAGTCCACCAAAAATTTAAAATGCACCATTTTGGTTCTTAAACATAATTTCAGCTATATCTTGGCTTAAAAAAGTTACATACACACCACAGACCATATTTTTAAGGACAAAACTAGAAACCTATATTTCTCTCTCGTTTAACAATACTTATATAGTCTTTCGTATTTCATATACATGTTTATTTAGTCGCTCACATTTAAAATTATGCAATTCTGTTTCTCACAATATTTAAATTTGCCATTTTTTCTAAATACAATTCCAACCATATTTTAGTCTCGTCAGTTGTGTGCACATCACAATTAAAATTGATAATACTTAATTTCTAAATACTACCACCTCAATACCTTCCTAATTACTATCACTCTCTCTTCACAAGCCCAATCACCATTATTTTCTCTAAACCAAAACCCCTCATCTCTAGCCACTTTCTATCAGCCATAGTTCCTCTATTTCTAGGTAGGGGTATAAATAACAGGTATAAATTAGATATTCTAGTGTTCAATCTTTTTAAATTATTTTAACGAGTTAAAAATTTTATTCAAACTTGCCTTGTTTATCTTTTTAGCTAAACTTAACG
This sequence comes from Cinchona pubescens, assembly GCA_025175665.1. Taxonomy (NCBI): domain Eukaryota; kingdom Viridiplantae; phylum Streptophyta; class Magnoliopsida; order Gentianales; family Rubiaceae; genus Cinchona; species Cinchona pubescens. Next base: position 448,987 of record JANKKI010000514.1, on the reverse strand, counting down.
AATCTTTTATGTAGTTGAACTCGAATTGAGCTTGAATAGCTTGGACATTTTACATGTAGGTTTAACACTTTTAGCTTGTCAAGTCGAGTTTGAGTTAAACATAAAAAATTAACGAACGCTAATATTGTTCAAGTTTGGTTTGATTATTGATGAACTAAACTCGAACAAGCTTTTAGTGAGCCGAGTTTGATTCGAATATAGACTAATTTGAGTCACTTACAGCCCTATTTCCAGTCCTTCTCTTGTAACCTCCCCGTCCCGTATCCCTGATCGTCTAGCAACCTCCTTCCTCTTTATCATTCTATCCAACTCATCCAGCCTAATTTCGGGCCAAAGATTTTCTTTGAGCATTTTATCAAGCACGTTATGTGCACAAATTAAAACCCTTTCATTTAGGGAATTTATTTAACAATCAAGGACAAATTTTTCTAGCCAAATATTTTTTTAGTTGAACTTCTAGCAAAAACATTTACTTATAGTGGTTGGGGATACACATCTAGTGTCTATGCGAAAATGATGCATTTTGAGTTTGATGGTAAATAAATATAAACATGAAATAATGGAAGGACTATTTAACTAATCTTAAATGGGAGAGAATGGTGAGTTTATGATTTTGCCCCTAAGTTATTTAGCTTGTGTCCCTATGATGAATACGTAGACTATTTCAGGTCAAACTATAGTCAAAATAGGTCTAGGGACCAAAATGATGAGTTTTGACTTATGAATGATGAAAATGCATCAATTTAAATGTGAGGAATCAAAAAATATAAATATGAAATATAAATGACTATTAAGGTCATTTTTCTTAATATATTTATTATGTACATATTAAAAATAAACACAACACAAGTGTTTAAAGAGTATTTTTTTAGTAACACAAATTTTAATGATATGTTCATAAAATATGTAAAAGGTGAACTGAACCTTTATCTGTATCACTAGTTTAGTCCAAACGTACCAATGTGGTATTTCACAGATTTTGTTAAATATAATTTAGTTCCTGATGTTATTCATTTCAACCAATTTGATTTTCATGTGAAATGCTTAAATTTAATTCCTTTTAGATTACACAATCTAATAAATATAATTAATATTAAAGACATGTTCAACATATTTAAAACTAGATGTGTACTTCTTTTATCATATTCCTTTAGAAAGAAACAAGTGATTGAGAAACTTCTTATAATATATGTATGAATGTGTGCTAGTAAATTTTCCATATAATTGATATTTTCTTCTAAACTAGCAATGATCTCAAGTTTCTTAGTCTAGCTAGCTCAATTCCATACTTTTAAAAATGGGACAAATGTTTTCATGGTGAAAACATTAACATGCTACTGCAATTACTATTATGAATAATACTATTCTAGACGATTTTTTCTGGCCAAATTCTAGATGACTTCATTCGTTTCTCTTTTTTCATCCTTATTCTCTCTCCTTTCATAACCCTCCTTTCTCCAAATTTTGATCCCAAAACCACCGTTTGTCCCTTTATCTTCTCTCACCTCTCTCGTCATCTTTTCTTGTACTTTCCCTTCCTAGTCTTCTCTTTCTTCCACTTTTCCCCTTGCCTCTAAATGGGTCAATGGTGATATACTAGTGTCTAGTGTTCTGTGTTGGTAGTGGCATTTGTGTAGGTCTAATAATGTATGGTATTGGTGGCCGTGATTGTAACTGGTGTCGGTGGTGTTTTGGAGATTTGTGTAGTAATGGTAGTGTTTTGTATTGCCGAAAGTGGTAGTTTATTATGGTGATGGTGTTTTATGTTTTGATTGAGTTGTAGTGATGGTGTTTTTGGTTAGTGTTGACCACTGGTAGTGGTATAAAGGAGATATATGTAGTGGTGATGTACTGTGATAATAGTGGCCGGTGGTGTTAGTGGAGTAGAGATAGTGGTGGTGGTTGTCTGTTGCTGTAGTATTATTGGGAGAGAGAAAATTAAATTACCACTCAATACTATAAAGGAAGTAAAAGTTTGCCATGTCAGTCGCATACATATTCGTCCTATAATTATTGGTTAGTGTAGAAGTATTCTACTATTATTCTCCATTAATGTTATTCTAAGGTGTTTAATTTAATAGAGCACAAAATATCTTAATTTTCAAGTCAAATAAGTATATAACTGCATAATTATATGATCAATTATATCTCTGTGAATTCTTCTATCATTATCCCATTAGGGTTAAATACAGTAAACCCCTTTAAGGTTTGGGCTGTTTTATACTAAACTCCTAACATTATTTTTTCTCACTTTACCCCTTTAACTAAAGTCAAATGTAACTCTGACGTTAGTTTTTTCAAAAAAATCAAATTTATCCCTGAAGGTTAACTATGGTAAACCCCCTTAAGATTTAAGTGAGATTTCACTTTAGTCCCTCATGTAAGTTTGGTATTATTTAATGTTTTGAGATAAATATATAAGCAATAATACTGTCAATATTGTTAAAAATATAAGTATGCTCCAAATTAATTAATATTCTAATTCTCAAATTATGTTTTCTTCAATATTAAAACTTAAAAGCCAGTGAAATAATTAACTTTAAATTTTTTGATGAATTATTAAAGCTATTTCATCTAAATTATTTTAATTTGAGTTTTAGTTTATATGTATAAAGTTATTTTGTATAATTTAAGTGATAGTTAAATTATATTAACAAGGGAAAAAAGTAAGAAGAATTTTTTTTAAGTAATTACATAAAGAAAAGTGAAAAGTAAAGAGAATGATGGAACTTTAATAGATGATTACGGGTCTGATATATTTAAAATTTTTCTGTTGCATGAATATAAAATATGATGAAAAGATCGAATAAAATACCGATAAGGAATTTTTGTATTTAATTTTTTTTACAACACAAGTATTTTAAAAAACCACTGGTATTGGTGGCCATCATTATATTTTTAGTTATTTGACAATATTTTTATATTGATTAATGACTAAAGTAGGTTAATTGATACAAAAGTAGAACTATAGACTAAAATGACAAATATAATAAACTTTGAGGGTTTAATTTTATGTTTTCTTGTAGTATTTAGGGGTAAAAATGTCTTTCTTGACATTTGAATAGTCAAATTGATTATGTGTACTAACTGAAAGGTAAAGTGTGAAAAAAATAATGTCAGGGGGTTTAGTGCAAAACAACCCAAACCTTAAAGGGGTTTACTGTATTTAACCGTTATCCTAAATATATAAAGATGGGACTGTTACCTTCGCGGTGAAATGTCCTGTATGCTTTTTTGGAATTTATAGTAATCCTTAAGGGTGTTTTTGGCATTGGAAATACTGGCTGATTGATTATATTTCCGCATTATAGGACAATCATTGTGTTTGTTTTTATAGATTGGCTGAAATACTCCTGGTGGTCTTTTTAACCCACAACCAGATAAAAGAAAAAGTAATGTTGTTGGTGGTATTTATGGCTTTTCAAAGGCAAGCAACTGCTAATGGGTGGCTTGAGTGCATGAAATTGTAAACCCATAGTTGTTGCTATAAATTTTTGCATGTTCTCTCCACTAATGGTTTTGATTCATTCCACTTTTTGCTTCTTATTTACTCTGAATTTAGGAAGGCCATGGAGTTTAGCTTTTTTGCTAGCAGCTTTGTAGCTATTTGATTCTCTACTAGCTTCATTGTGTGGCTGTTATCTTTTGTTTCTTGCGTGAATTGGCTGCCCAAAATGCATTTCATTTATTAGATATAAATACACAGAAAAACTTGGTAGGATTTTATCAAGGCTATGGTTGTTTGTTTTTTCTTTGGTGCATTCATCCAGGTGAGGTTCTTTCCGTTCCTTGGCTACATTTTTTGGCTATTGAGATTAGTATATGTGGTTTTGTATGGATAGTAGTTTGGGCATGGTGACAATTTGAATTGTTCTTTAGCAATCTGTGTATCTTCCAATGTCCGATGCATTGCATTTTTCTATTTTGACAATTGTAGAACCTCTACATGCAATTTTAGAGCACATGCATGTTGCTATAGGTGTGTTTCAATATTTAAGCTGTGAATTGTTGTGGATTTAGTACTATTAACTTCATATGTTGCAATAGATAGAAGTTGTTGGGTTTGAGTTTGCAAAAAATATATGATTGTCTTTAGTATGGTGATGCAGAAATATATGAGACTCATCCATTGTTATATGATCTAATTTCTGCAATATCATTTAAGATTAGAACCTTTATGCAGGACAGATTTTTAAAATTTTCAAGTATTACTTATAATCTTTTGCCTTTAGCTTAGTAATAACTTAATATATGTGCTTTAACATAGTAAGTTACCAAGCCTCTATATTTGATTGTTTTGGATATTGTGCCACGCATGGATGCATGAACTTGAAATGATTAATATATTTTTAAGAACATATTTTGAGTTTGAGAATTTAAATTTGTTAAAATGTTGTGATAATTTTATATATTTAGGATCATATGAATGGTGCTTAGATCATAGTTATGTTTTTTCGTATTCATGTGATTGTAATATAGATTGTGGCTATTTTGATAAGATCAGAACATATATATTGCATATGCGTGCTTCTGCATTTCAGTATTTAAATTACCAAGCTTTGATTGCAACATATTATTGATAATTCTTATGCTTTGTTAGCTTAGGAAGAGTTTGTGAGGATTATGCAGAAGACTTCTTTATATCATGGATTTTATATTACAAAGGTTTAGTTTTGTTCAATTATAATGTATTACTATAACACCTGTTCATGTTCTTTTTGCAAATATTGGGAAAATTGTGGTCCATTTAACGTTCAAAACAGTTTACTACCTCCAAGTAAGTTATTTTCCTTTTTTGCTCTATGCATCTTTTCTATTGTTTCTGCTTCAATTCTTATTAATTGCTGCATTGTACTTCCATATAGTTAATTCAACCTAATATATGTGGTAGATATAATTAAAAGCACTTCCTTGCTTGTATCTTAGTAAATCCAAAAATTGTAGTTTTAAATGTATATATAAAAAACAAGCTCTAATCATGGAACCTAAAAGAAAGCATGCAAATTTAAAAGACCTCTATGATGCAAGAAATCAACAACATTATACTCAATTATTTGTATTAAGATCAAATAAAGAAGAGGCTTTTGTTAAAGGTATTTCTACAATAGCATTAGTAGCAATAAATATATTTCCACCAATGTGTGAAGAAGTGGACAAAGTTATGGGAAATATTGCATCAGTTGGCTATTCTGAAGCATCAAGTCTTGGCTTGTGAAAATGCTGTTGAAGCTCAAATCATTTCCATGTATGATCAGACTTGCCAATCAGTTGCATTAGGTTCTAATGTCAAGTGTGTTAGAATACTAACTTTAGTGACTTCTTGGCCACTTGATATTCTAACATTATTATTTTCACACTTTGATTGTAGGACAAATTACTATATGAATAAATTGGATAAATATAAATACATGATTTATTAATCTGGAAGGAAGCGATTGAGTTTCATCTAATATATCGTTGGGAAAAATGAGTCTTAAGTAGTATCATTGAAAAGTTTAATCGGTTTAAAGGTTTTCCCATTTGATTGGACTCTATAATGGGAGGAGTCCTAAAGTTCCTCTATAAATACCTCTTGGTCTCTCATCCTATTGTAACATAATTGTGTAGTTCCATCCATCACTAAACATATAGTAGTATAAACAGAGAGAAGACCAAAGGTGCATGACATTATTTAGGACGATTTGAGTTTCAGTATCATGAAGTACTACTAGATTTACGGCTCAAGGTAAGTTTTATCTAATTTACAAATCGTAAATAAAGAATTCTATTCAATTTATGTTTACTTGTGGTATCAAATTACTAGGGTTAGAGATTTATGATTTGTAGGTCCATGATAGTTTATAAAGTCTAAGAATACTATGATAGACACACATATACTTCAAACAAATTTGACCAGCACTGAATTCATATGTGTAAAGTTTATTAATTATTGTAAAATGTCACTAATAGCCACTCGTTTGCTCAATTGTTATTTGAGGCTTTATAGATTTTGATTCCATTGGATGAATTTAAATCTGGAATATATGTCATGTAGTCTTGTTATATTATGTGATGCTCAAGACCGAGATTAATTCATTTGTCTATTTAGATCCTCACATCGTAAAATGACATCTCGTGTATGAATGGTTAATTGTGATGTATCTTTTCTAGTTATTTTAATTATGTGGCTTCACCCATGTAACATTCGGACTTGATATGGTGCTATGATACGTGCTTTATGATCTATTTTGATTAGTCTCCAAATCTTAGTTATGTCTTATGTATATGTATGTGATTTAATAATAGAAAACTTATTCTACTGTATTGATGTCTTCCTTTTAAATATGTAGGGCTTTTTTTAATTGGTAAGACTTAAAGTAGAGAAAAACAATGAGAATTTTTATAGTATTCATTTAAATTACATTTTTGCAGCAATATTCAAGTTGATTTTTGAATAAATTTAATATTAATTTATCAACTTGAATTGGGAGTTGATTTTGCAAGTTACTGTTATATTTTCCTAAGTCTTCTCACCGAAACTTGCATGGCATGTCTTCTAAATTATGCCTTCGGATTGTGAGGACTTGAGGTCTGTATTGAGATTATTTAATGTCTTATTTATCCTCTTATGGCATGTTTAGTTATTGGTTCTATTTTATTAAATCAAGGATATGTTACTGCATTTTGAAGGTTGCGATCTATTTACAATTTGATTTTGACAATATTGTTGTACTGATGCAGTGATTAGTAAGTCAAATAATGGACAACCTTTATGTTTTACTTTTTAAAGTTTTTTCCATATGACATGCACATAGCAGTTTTATTTAAAAAAAGTTTGTTGCTCAATTTTTAATGGACCTGAATTATTTAAACAGATTGAGCACTGATTTATAAGCCTATGCTATATAAAGGAACTCAAAGAATTATGATGTGTATATGGCAGGAACATAAATCACATTATGAATAGTTGAGAAAAATATTATAAGACAAAAATAGAGAAAGTAGTAGTGAAGGACATCATAATCTAATTTATACACATCTAGATGTGTATAAGAGACAGGGCATAAGCTAGTCATAATTTGAACACTCCTATAAAGATAAGATTTTTAGAAAATCTTTAAAGATAAGATTTTGATAAAAATCAACAAAAGAAGACAAGACATAAAAGAAGACAAGCATCAGCAAAGAAGACAAGACATCAGAAGACAAAGACAAACACTGAAGAATCATGAAAAGCAAAAGTTTTCGCAGACAAAGATCACGTGAAGATAAATCAGTGCTCAATCTGTTTAAATAATTCAGGTCCATTAAAAATTGAGCAACAAACTTTTTTTAAATAAAACTGCTATGCTTTATGTCTCTTATACACATCTAGATTCTATAAGAGACAGGAAAGGGAACACCCCAAACTCTAAAAATACGTATTTAATTACATCGAGTAATCGAAGACTCGTCCTTCTATAATTAAAACCATAGTTAATGTTTGATAAACTTATAATATGTTAATGAACTGAAAAGATTATTAAATTTATATGAATTTCTTATATAGAATGAATAATTGTTTGTGGGTTAGTAGTAGGAAGTTTTTAAATTAAAGGTTTAACGCTTTTATTTTTATGAACAATAATTACAATATTTTAGAAGAAATATTTTATTACTGCCTTTTAAAGATTTAGACGATTTAAATAATTTAAAACAAGTTTTTATTAATATAAGATCAAATAGTAGATTAAATATAAGAAATTTATCAAATAGAATAGACTTAGAACAGTACGAATTTATTATAGTGAAAGAAGAAGAAAACAAGATCCAACTTAGTAATTTAGTTTTACAATATATAGATCATAAAATACAAAGAATAGAATTAAGAAGAAATCAAAATAGAAATAATACAGATAGATTAGAATTAAGTTTCTTATTAGATTTAAACAATCCAGGCTAAGAGGTAATCTAGTATATCGGCTGGAATACCCTCAAGCGTTTATGATCTATATATTGTAAAACTAAATTACTAAGTTGGATCTTGTAGATTCTTCTTTTCTAATCTCTTATAGCACATCTAGTCTGTCTCTTATACAGTGCTAATGTGTATAAGAGACAGGATCTTAGTACGTCGCGTTGTTAAGTAACAAAAGAAGAAGCCAACGTAGATCCAGATCTAGAATCGGGCAATTGAGGGTATAGCACTAGCACTAACTAGATTACTGTCTCTTATACACATCTAATTGTTTAAATCTAATCTTAAAAAAGAAGATCTGTATTATTTCTATTTTGAGTTCTTCTTAATTCTATTCTTTGTATAGTATGATCTATATATAAGTAAATGTGTATCAAATAGAATAGAAATAGAACAGTGTAAACGTAATTAATAAAAACTTGTTTTAAATTATTTAAATCGTCTAAATCTTTAAAAGGTAGTAATAAAAATATTTCTTCTAAAATATTGTAATTATTGTTCATAAAATTATTTAGGACGATTAAACCTTTAATTTAAAAACTTCCTACTCTGACTAACCCACAAACAATTATTCATTCTATATAAGAAATTCATATAAATTTAATAATCTTTTCATTCATTAACATATTCTAAGTATACACATCATTAAAGATCTAGGTAATTATAGAAGGACGGGTCTTCACATACACTATTCAATAACTGTCTCTTATACACATCTAGATGTGTATAAGAGACAGTTATATTAGTTTGGGTGTTCCTTCTAAACCCCAAGAGGTCTGAATCGCTATGCCCAGAGGCTTTTTTATCTTACAAGGAAAAAACTTTAAAATATTTTACAAGGATTGATTATTCTAAAGAAGGAAGGAGTGGCATTTGCTTTGTGTTTTCTCTTGTGGCTTTTTTCGATATCTTCTTAATAACTAGACTACTCTATTTATAGAGAGTCTGACTTCAAATGCGACTTCAAAACTTCTTCAAAGAGTCTTTGTCTTTAAAGTTAATCTTTTATCTTCACGTGATCTTTGTCTCTAAAACTTTTGCTTTTTTCATGATTCTTCCGAGTGTTTGTCTTTGTCTTCTTTTGCGATGTCTTGTCTTCTTTACCGATGTCTTGTCTTTGTCTTCTTTGCCGATGTCTTGTCTTCTTTTACCGATGTCTTGTCTTCTTTGTTTTTTTTTATCAAAATCTTATCTTTAAAGATTTTCTAAAAATCTTTATCCTTATGTGTCCAAATTATGTCTAGCTATGGAATCGAATGACATTCCACTGTCTGAAATTATATTATTTTGTCCTTCACTACTACTTTCTCTATTTTCGTCTTTAATATTTTTCTCAAAATATTCTTTCAAAATTTTTTCTATAGTCTCTTCTATTTTTATTTCTTTTTGAGATCTTTTCTTTTTCTTTTTCTTGTCTAATTTTACTCCTTTCTAAAAATATCCTAATTTCCACTATGTTAAAGGAATTTTTACTTGCTTGGGAACAAGACTTATTATAGGCATTCTTATAAGAATCTCTCTCAATATTTAATTTTTGTATTTCTTTTTCTAAATCAGAAATTTTTTCTATCAAAACACTCTTTTCTCCCTCAATTATATCACAATGCTCATTAGTCTTTTTTATGGTCTGGGCTAGAATTTGACAATGATCACAAAAAAGGATTTTTTCTGAATCATGGACAACTTTGTACTGGGTCTGAATGTCAGAAACTGTTCTAAGGCTTGGGCTTACAAAATAATTTGGCCCAATATTTTTTCTTGCAAAATCATAAGCTTCATTCAAATTATTGTAAGAAGGATATTTCTCATCAAAAAGACTTTCTGAGGTTTATTAAATGCAATCCAGATGTATCTAAAAGACAGATCCTAATCTGTATAAGAGACATATATAAAATTTTAACAGACTTAGAACATTTTACGAAGTTTATTTAGTAGAAAAGAAGAAGAAAACAAGATCCAATTTAGTAATTTAAAATTACAATTAATAGATCATAAAATATTTAAGAATAGAATTAAGAAGAAATCAATATATAGAACAATACCTTGAAGAATAAGAAGATTAGGAAGTACCACATTGTAAAGAGTAATTTATTGATAACTTAAAGTTTTAATCCATAAATTACTGCTAAACTTTTTAGATCTATAAGTAGTTATAATATTAATTTTGAGCATATTAAAGGAAAAGATAACAGTTTAGCAGATCAGTTGAGTAGATCAATATTAGAACTGTCTCTTATACACATCTAAAGCTCCCTTTTCACATCCATCTGTTTCTATTATAATATAATCCGAATCTAATGGTAAATTTAAATCTGGTAGTTTTTTGACTAATTCTTTAATTTTTTGAACTATTTTTATATCTTCTTGATTAAAAAACTTTTGCCCATTTTTTCCCGTTTTTGAATATAGAGGTCCTGCTATTTTACCTAGATCTTTAATAAAAGGTCTAGCATAATTTACTAATCCTAAAAATTTTTGAATTTCTTTTATACCTTCTAATTTATCAGGCATTTCTAAAACTTTTTTAGAAATATGTTCTTGTAGTCTAATTTTACCTTCTCCTATTCTTATTCCTAAAAAATTTAGTATATATCCTTTACATAATTCCATCTTTTTCTTACTAATTATTATTCCATTTTTTATAAATTCTAAAAATACAATCTTTAAATGTCCTAAATGTTCTTGTATAGTTAAACTAAAAACTAAAATATCATCTATATATACTATAACAAAATTTTTATATTTTAAAAATATATCATCCATTTTTCTTTGAAAAATAGATGGAGCATTCTTTATTCCAAATGGCATAACCAACCATTCGAAATGACCTTCTGGACAAGTAAAAGCTGTCCATTTTATGCTATCTGGATGCATTTTAATTTGCCAAAAACCAGATTTACAATCAAATTTACTATAAATTCTTTTTCCTTGAATTCTATTTATTAATTCATTCTTATTAGGAATGTTATATGCATCTAATAAGAGTAGATGATCATTTAACCTAGATAGTTTATTAAAATTCTTGATAGTCCTCTAACTATTTCGTTATGACAACTTACTATAAAAGTCTGATCTATGTTCGATTCGATTTTCTAGGCACACAAAGAAGTCAATCTGTCTCTTATACACATTTGAAAATCTTCTATATCTTGATTAGAAGCTTCTATATTTGCTTTAATTATATATTCTGAATCAGCAAAAACTAAGTAAGCATAGATCTTATTATTTTCCCAATATTTTAAAGGATTATCACCCATTATTTCTAATTTATCAAGTTTTAAAAGAATTTCATCTATATCTTTTTGATTTTTAATTAATCCTATATTTAAATAAGCTTTGTTTAAATTTATAAACTCATAGTCTATTTCTTGTTCGTTTTCTATAAATATATATTCTTCTATTTCTTCTATATATGTTTCAAAATAAGGGTCTATGTATTCTTCCAGTTTAAAAATTTCTTCTTGTAAAGAAGAAATATCCTTCTTACAACAAGTAGTATTATCGATACGTTTTCGCAACATTTATTATTTATAGAAGAACAGTCTTTAATAGAGATGTGTATAAGAGACAGGAGATAAGGATGGTTGGGTATCTCTTTTTAAACTTCTTAAAACTGTAGTTTTATTTTTAAATTGTTTGGAGTTTGAATTATTTGTTTATGAAATTGAATAATATCAGACCATAAAAATAGACCTAATGAGCATAAGTCTATAATCCCAAGCAAGAAAAGATTTGGGTGAGACGAGAAAAAATTCCTCTCTAGAATTTCAAAAAAATTATAATTATTACTATATGTATTACAAATTTGTAGAAAACAAATCTTACTATTTTCTAGATAAGTATCATAGGTGAAAGTTGTACCATCCATTTGAGTTGCTTTTATTGGATTATTTGTTTTCTTATAATATTTATCTGGAATTATTTTACTATTTATTACACACTTAGTAGCTCCTGAATCTATTAATGCTAAACACTCTATTTCATACTCATTATCAATTCTTATTTTACAAATTTATTATATACTTGTTATAGTTTTATCTTCATTACATAAATAATCTTTTTCATAATTTAATAAATCTTGATTTTTATCATTTATAAATATTACCTTTTGTTTTAATTTTTCTAAATTATTTATTCTATCTTCTAATAAAATTATTTTATCTTCTAAATTTAATACTTTCCTTTCTAAAATTCTTAATTCTATTGTAGAAGTTTGAAAATTATAATCATCTTTTATTAGTACTATATCATATTTTAATTCTATGCATTTTATACATGCTTCTAATGAAACATCTTAAACATTTTAAAGGTTTTAGTAATTTGGATACCAATTACAAATATAACAAGATTTATTTTCTGATCCTGTATTAATTTTCCAATTATGATTACATTCTATATTTTCTACAATATTCATTAATTCTATATTTTTAAAATCTTTTTCAATTAGTTCTAATTGTTCATAATATCTATTATAAGATAAATCTGTTTTTACTAAATTATTAATAATAGTATCATCTTCATTAAAGAAAATAATAAATATAATACATGTTACTAGAAAGTGTAAAAAGAATTACAGGTCTTATATGACAGTTAAGAATCCAAAATGTTTATTATAATTTGTTCTTGCTAAATGATCTCGTATTTCCACAAGTAAAACATTCTAATCGTGCTTTATAATTTCTTTCTGGCCTAAATTTTCTAACATGTTTATTTTTATCTAAATATGGTTTTTTAGCTGGTGATCTTCTTAAAAAATAGAACTGTCTCTTATACACATCTAGATGTGTATAAGAGACAGAATTTATTTTTTCTTTGTGAAATAGATAAAATCAAAGATATAGGACAGTATTTTCCAAATAGAAGTAGCAAAGTCAGACTCCATAATTCTTATCCATAGATATGAAAGAGAAGAAATGCAGTATAAAAGAAAAAATGTATTCTTTAATCGATTGTTCTTCTAGTAAATCGAAATATTACTTTCTAATTCTTCTTCAATTTTATTTTATAGATATATCTATTAATCCATAATATTCTAATTTTTTATCTAATTTTTCCAGAGGTCTATTAAATCTTCTGATATTGCAATAATATTTCTATTATTATCATAAATTAAAACTTCATAATCTTCTATTTGTTTTTGTAAATATAAATGATCTCCTAAATCTGATAATTCTCTTTTACTTAAATTCATATTTAATTCTGCTGGATAAATTATCCTATATTGATCTTTAGCTAAATCTTCTTTTATCATAAATTCTTTATCTTCAATTTCTTCTATTTCACATAGTTCTAAATTCTCATCATTTTCTTCATTAACATCTTCTAACTTAATTTCATTTTTATATTCATTAAATCTAATTGAAACTTCTCCTTTATTGTTTGTATACATTAAACTCTGATTTGGTTGAAAAATTTGTTTATCTTTTTAAATTTTTCTAAATTCCATTCTAAACTGCATATTCTTCTTGACTTATTTTTATTGGTTTTAATAACTTTATTCCTTTATTTCCCATTAATTCTACTACATTTTCTATTTTTACCTTAAATCGAGTATTACTTTTTCCGTAAGTTTTCCTAAAATCCTATACAAACTAATAAATTATTACCTATCATTTCTTCATATCCTTTAGTCCGAATTCCTATCTTTATATGTTTTCCAAATTCTTCGTATTAATTATAAAACTGACTACAAGAAATATACCTCCATTTAATGACATATCTATTTCAAGAACTCCTATTATAGATTTCTTTGTATCGACCATCTATCATCATATATTACTAATAATACTTTAGTTCCTAAAAACTTTCTTGTTAATCCTTTAACTCCTATAACTATTAATCCCATATGCATTAGACTTAATTTTTCACTTTTAATTGTCTAATCGTAGATTGATCAATTAAATTTATTTTTAATTCTTGATCTTTTACACAACTTATTTGTTGTTCTCTATAGTGTCTATATAATTTTGCTTTTTCGATCTATTTCCTTTAACATATAAAGTTTTTGGTTTTAATAAACTAAGTCGATTATTAAATGTTTAGAATGTTAGATAAAAGCATGTATATGATTGATAGAATCTGATCAATTATACACATCTAATGTTTCAATTAGATGAAGATTATTGATATTAGATAAAGATAGATGTGTATAAGAGACAGGACTTAATTGGAAGAAAAATTCTCCTATTTCGAGAGGGTTCGCTTCTTCCGAAAAAATTGCCATTCTTTTAATTTATTTTTCCTTTTAGGAGCTGTCTCTTATACACATATAGATGTGTGTAAGAGATTTAGATAAAAATAAACATGTTTGAAAATTCAGACCTTATATATTTTTCTTCCTTTAATAAAAGATTATCTATTACACATTGTAATGTTAATAATATACACATCTAGATGTGTTTAAGAGACAGATTATCTGATCACTTTGAGAAGATGGATTTATATTACTAAAACCTTTAGGATCTAAATGATATTTTTCTAAATATTTTAGAGCTTCTAAATAATTTAAATCATATTCATCATTGTTATTCTTATCTGTCATGAAAGAGTAATTCTTTTTATTTCTTCTAGTAAATATTTTATATTTATTATATCTTTTTGTTTTACTTTTTCTATATGTTGATATATTAATATAATCTATATTTTCTAGAATTCTATTTTGGTTTTTAATTATATTTTTAATAATTAAATCTTTCTGTCTTAATTCTTCTCTTAACTCTTTTTCTTTAAATTCTAATTTTTCTCCTAAATTTATTACTAAATCTATTAATAAATTAATTTGTGAATTTTCTGAATATAATGAGTGTGTATGATTTAAGTGATTAATATCTCTACACTTAATCTGATTATTTTCAAAAGTTCTTATCTTAGAATATAAATTTATTCTAAGATCTAAATATTCTAATCGTGAATAATCTATACTGCTAATAATGATAATTCACTATTATCTATTTTTATATTATTTTTTATAAAATTAATATGTTCTTCTTCGTATTTTAATCTTAATATTAATTCTCTAAAATAATCTGTTTTAGTGTATAGATAACAATCTAAGTCTTCTGGATCCCCTCTATATACTAAAATCAGATTTTTCTTTAGAATTTTTAATTTCTTTAATTATTTCTGAAATCTTATCTCTGTTCTTTTTATGTATATTTAGTTGACTTATACAGTATTCTCTATGTATTTTTATTAAGAAAATAGTCTGTTTTAAATCTGGCATTAATATCTAGAAAAGAAGGAAAAAGCTCTGATACCAAGAGTTGGAGGGGGTTAGTGCTAGTGCTAAGTGCTAATTGAGATTGTAAATCTTAGTACGTGGCGTTGTTAAAAACACCTCGGGCCAACTAGATTAGATCTAGAATACTGGCGCTTGAGGGTATTCCAGCCGATATACTAGATTACCTCTTAGTCTGGATTGTTTAAATCTAATCTTAATTCTAATCTATCTTTATTATTAGTAAGACTTAAAGTAGAGAAAAGACAATGAGAATTTTTATAGTATTCATTTAAATTACATTTGTATAGCAATATTCAAGTTGATTTTTGAATAAATTTAATATTAATGACATAATTTGAAGTTTCATGAGATTAAGAATTACTAATAATGATAGTTGGGAATTAATCTAGATTTAAACAATGCATGGCATGTCTCTTATAATTATCTAGCCTTGTATAATAGAGGAATGAGGTATGTATTGAGATTATTTAATGTCTTATTTATCCTCTTATGGCATGTTTAGAATTGGTTCTATTTTATATAAATCAAGGATATGTTACTGCATTTTGAAGGTTGCGATCTATTTACAATTTGATTTTGACAATATTGTTGTACTGATGCAGGTAAGTCAAATAAATGATATTATGGAAAAATAGATCATTATGAAGTTTTACATTTATGACATCTCTTATAGACATCTTATTTAAATAAGAGACAGTTGCTCAATTTTTAATGGACCTGAATTATTTAAACAGATTGAGCACTGATTTATAAGCCTATGCTATAGAAAGGAACTCAAAGAATTATGATGTGTATATGGCAGGAACATAAATCACATTATGATATAATCCTTTCTGGTTTAGTCTCTTCTCTTAGTTATTTTGAAGCGACATAGCATCTTTGAATCTTTATTTAGACCAACATTAAAATAATTTAGCAATTAAAACATGTTGTTATTTGCTAGTCAAAACAATTATGGATACATGTATAATTTTGGGATTAGAGTTTCCATTTTTGTGATTATAATGAAAGACTCAAATCAAACTCATATAATTCCACATTTGGACAATTGAATCAAATAACCATTACAAGCATAATAGCAAAGGTCAATTAGTCATACCCAGGTAGCCCAATTAAAGATAAAGTTTGTATACTGGTTATTATGCTTATGACAAATCATGATTATAAACTTTTAAAATTTTTCCAAAGGTATTTCATTTCTATATTCATGTAGGATAATTATGTTACCCAAAAGAATATAATATCTCTATTAAGGTTGTATATATATGTATAAGTGAATAACTATTTCTTCCCTTTACGGGATGAATCATTGGCATGTTGTTGTTCTAACCCAAAGGTAGAATACGGTGATGCAGTTGATGCTCTTTTATGTAATAGCTCTCATGACTAAATTGTGTATTTTCAACTATTACTCTAGCAAGTCCTTTAAGAATTGCATCCAACATTTCAGAACTGAATGGGTCTAATTATTCTGATTGGTGTGAACAAGTACTAATTACACTAGGATGTTTGAATTTAGATTTATGTCTTCAAATTGATGAACCTTTCTACTCCTAATAGCACACAACCTGAGTGAACACTCTTTATGAAATCTGGGAGCATTCTAACCACTTGAGTTTGATGATCATCAAAATCAAAATTGCAAAACATAAAAGGAAATCACTTCTTAAATTTGAAAAGTGTCACGCCCCAAAAACGGGACCGTAACACGCAGCGCTAATGGCACACCGGTCCAAAGCGCAAGGCACAAACGAACAAAGCAACAAACTTAACCGCAATGTAATATAACCATCTAGCCATTTATCCACTATAAAACCGAATATTTCATTTTACACAAAAATACGAATTACAAAATTCCTTCTTAGTACAAAAGATGCTACAACAAAAACAAAGTTCATCAATATGATTACCTATCTTTTACATGTCATTCAACATTTCTAGATGTGTATAAGAGACAGGGGGTTTTATTAAAATTCAGAATCTGGAGAAAATCTAAAAGCTGCTAACGCGGTGGAGAGTCAAAAACGAGCACCTAATCTGAAAAATTATAATCACGTGGGGTGAGCATAACTAGCTCAGTGGATATCATAAAAGCTCTTCAAATGGGGCCAAGCATTTCGATAAAAAGAAAACATAAAGATAATAACATTTGTAAAAACCATAGTCATGAAGCAGTTTCTAAAATGTTTCATGCCATTTAAAAGTCAATAAACCATAATCATAAGTAGTTTCTAAAATGTATCATGCCATTTAAACGTCAGGCATGATTCTCAAACATAGTCATTACCTATATGTCTGTAGATTGAGCATAACATTTAGATGTGTATAAGAGACAGCCATACCTCATGAGATTCCCCTTTTTCAATTGTGTGTAATTTATTTTTGACTATGGTTTTAGTCATCCATGGGACGCCATGGTGACTAGTCAGATCTAGTAATCTCCACACCTACTAGTGTGACCGGGAGGTCAAGTTATCCCATCACAAGAGGTCGCTCAAATAGTTCATAACATTCACAGCAGTCACCATGGCGTCCCATGGATGACTATAGAACCGGTTCTCCCCAAATCAAACATTTCCAAACACATCCAAAATTATATACCTAGGTCACCTATGAGCCAAAACAGTTATAAAATGCTTTCATATCAAAAGAGTTTGCAAACATATCAATTGATTAACATAAAATAGCTTGGTCCCGATTTCATATGTAATAATTCCAAAACTTGGTAAAAGTGCAGTTCCAAACATCATACACATTTTAAAATCCATCCAAACATATTTCGAAAGTCGTTAAACAAAATACAAGTGGAAGAGGGTCTATGTTACCCACCTATCAAAGCAAAACTGCACAATGATCACTGAATGCGATCGCGGCTTATACACATCTAGAGTTTTGGTTCCTAAACACGAGGACAGGCTTATGCCAGAGATGTAGAAGTTAAAGAATGACTAGGGAAGCGAAAATGACGCGAAACGATAGAAAACGACACCAATAGCTCTTTGGTCAAAAATGACCTTTTCACAATATCTGACCATCTTCGACAAGCTAAAACCCCATTCAAAACACTTAGTTAACCCGGTCAGACTCAGACATGCCTAGATTAGGAGATAATAAGCTCGCTTTCCGAAAACCGAAAACTTCGCCTCTTCCTAGGCTATAATTAGGCTATCCTCCCGCCAATCAGAAATTGTGGAAAGGTATTCAAGGGACCTTGGTTACAACCCAACTCAAAACAACATATTCAACCAACCAACAAAATCCATTTCCAAGGTATTCAAGGGACCTTGGTTACAACCCAACTCAAAACAACATATTCAACCAACAAAATCCATAAACGGAAAGATTTAACAAGCTATGGCCGGGACTATATCAATAGCATTCCACAACAATGGAAAACACCTAAAATCATCAAAAGATCATTAAAGACCCTTTAAACATAACCAATTATCCAAATTATCCTAGTTGCGCCAAACTTCCGCTTACTTACAAAATGAAGGGAAATCAATTCCACTTGGTTTCAAGTCTCAATTCCTATCCAAACTAACCTTAAAACACTCTTAAAACATCATTATGTGCATAGACATAAGCATTCATAGCATAACATTCTAGGGCACATATGGAAGACAAAACCCTAACTCATAATCTTAAAATTTGTAATCTAACCATGGAAAGTTGTTAAAAATCAACCCCAATCACTTCCCAACCTCCAAAACACTAAAAACAACCCATAACATACATAAATCAACACATATAAGGCTGCAAAGAGGGTTTATTTTCAACCATAAGAATCCTACAAAACTTGAAATTAAAGCTTGGATCATAAAGCCCATAAGCCATAAATGCTAAAATACATAAAATCTTACCTTCCAAGTGATTCCTACTTGAAATCCAAGTGTTGTTTTTGCGGGAAAAAGGAGAAGAGAATTTCGGCCAGCTGCTGGAGAAAATGAGGAAGAAACAAGCAAGAAGAAGACTTAACAAGGTTCCAAAGTTGACCCAAATAGTACCCAAGTTGACTATTTAACCCAAAAACTAATTTTTGCTACTAAATTAACATTATAAATCAGCCATCAAACAACACTCACACACCACAATGCACTAATTACACTTAGTAGAACTTTTGACCCGTTTACCCGCCGGTACCGAAATCGCGTTAACCGAAAAATTTGCCGAATTGAAAAACGAATAAGTTGAAGTACTTAATTTGAAAAATAATATGAAAAACATTTTAAACCAGTTAAAAATCAAAGAACAAGGCTATTAAAATACTGGGTTTCACAAAAAGGCACATGAATTTTTAGTTTTAGTTGAGCAACAATTTCAAACAGTTGATAAAACTTTGCCAACTACTCTTATGGCTACATTGATTGCTAAGAAATATGACGGGGTAAGTGGTGTTTGTGAACATACAATCACGTAATTGAGCAACATTGATGAACAACTTAAACAATGGGTATGTCAATTTCTGAACCATTTTTGGTGCAATTCACTCACAATTCTCTTCTTCCAAAATTTAGTCCATTCAAAATTAACTATAACACTCAAAAGGATAAGTGGACAATCAGTCAACTTATCTCTACGTGGTTCAAGCGGAAGAAAAGTTGAAAAAAGAAGTGTAAACTGTTCATCTAGTATCATCAGGTCATAATGCAAATAAAGGGAGATATATTGAAAAAGGGGCATCTAACCATAATTGTCTTGGTAGAAAATGCCATTTTTGCAAGATGAAGGGACATATGCTAAAAGATCGCCTGAAACGTAAGACATGGTTTCAAAAGAAAGGTAATTTCCTTTCATTTGTATGTTATGAAATCAATTTAGATGATATTCCTTTTAGTACTTGGTGGCTTGACTCTGGTGCAACTTTTCTTGTTTCTAATAATATGCAGGATGCCTTACAACCCGCCAACCACTCAGATAAAGGAAAGGACAATACTAATGAGAAACAAAATGAGAGCAAAGTTGAAGCCACTAGGACATATAGACTAGTTCTTAAATCTGGCATTTCATTAGGAAAAATTCATTACACACCATTGGATGACTGAAAAGTAATGGGACCCCTTTGTATTTTAGTCATTTCAATGGCTATAATACTCATTCCACATTACCTAGTGAGTAGCCAAGATTTACTCTTTCATTAGATCTTCCCAATACTTGTTATGTTCCTTCTTTTTCTAGGAATTTAAATTCAATGTCTCGTCTTTATTTGGATGGTTACAAATTTCATTTTGGAATCCAATCTTTTACTATGACTAAAAATAATATTTTTATTGGTAGTGGCATTTTAATTAATGGGTTATATAAGATGGATCATATTTTAAATTTTTTTACAATCTCTTATTTCCCTATATATGAATGTTAATGTTTGCATCAAATGTAGTCGTGATAATTAAACTTTATTTTGTTATGGCATAAGCACTTAGATGTCATATTTCTAAAGAAAGACTTGAGGTGCTTGTAAAAGATGGAGTTTTACCAACTCTTGATTTTACAAATTTTGGTATTTCTATAAATTGCATTAAAGGCAGGCAAACTAAAGTATCAAGAAAAATGCAATTATAAATTCAGGACTACTTGAAGTGATACACACAGAGATTTATAGACCATTTCCTCCTTGTGTAATTGGTGAAAAATATTTTATCACATTTATTGATGATTTTTCACGTTATGAAAATATCTATCAAATTAAGGAAAAATCTGATGCTTTGAATAAATTTCAAATTTTCAAAGTAGAGGTTGAAAATGAATTAGATAGAAAAATTAAAATTGTGAGATCCTATAGAGGTGGTGAGTATTATGGAAAATATGATGAAACCGGTTGTAATTTCTGACCATTTGCTAGATTTCTTCAAGATAATAGAATTATAACTCATTACACAATGTCGGGAATGCTTTAGCAGAATGGTGTAGTTGAATGGCTTAATCGAACTACCTATTGGATATGGTTCAAAGTATGATTAGTGACAGTACTCTACCTGATTTTTTATGGAATAAAGCCATTAAGACAACTATGTATCTCTTAAATGGAGTTTCTACTAAAATAGTTGTAAAACCCCCATATGAATTAAGGATTGGCTGGAAATCAAATTTAAATCATATACATGTTTGGGGTTGTCCTACTGAAGCAAGGCATTATAATCTACATGAAAGAAAATTAGATCCTCGGACCATTAGTTGTTATTTTATTGGTTATCCAAGAAGGTCCAAAAGATGTTGATTTTATTGAATTAATCATCACAATCGAATAATGGAATCTAATAATGTTTCTTGAAAATGGGTTTTGTAATGGGAATCATGACAAAAGAGAAGTTGTGTTGGTTCCAAATTTAGAGGAATCTGTTGAAATGAACAACTTACCCATTACTGCATCTACATGGGTAGAAAATATTTCTAATACTTCACCTCTTGATAAAGCACATGATTCCATTACACCCATTATGATACACATATTAGTGATCATCCAGATAACTTACAAAGGTCAAACAGAGCTAAGGCTAATACAATTTCAGATGATTATTTGGTGTATTTACAAGAACATAGTATATCATCCTTGATTATGATCCATTAATATTTTTACAAGTCATAAATAGTAGTAAATCCATTGATTAGATGGATGCTATAAAAAATAAAATAGTATCCATAAAAGCTAACCTAGATTGACAACTGGTTAAATTACCTGAGGTTCTCATACCTATTCAATATAAATGGGTATTCAAAACTAAACAAGACTCTAAAGATAATATTCACTATTATAAAGCCTGACTAGTAGCTAAAAGATTTATTCAATGACACTTTTTTCTGTATCCAAGAAAGAATCCTTCTGAATTATTATGGCTTTGGTAGCTCATTTTAGAGCTACATCAAAATGATATAACAAATGGTATTCTTGAATAAAAATCTAGATGAAGAAATTATATGAGACAACCTAAGGTTTTGAGGAGGAGATGTGAGGAAAAAGAAACTGAGTATGCAAGCTTAAGAGATCAATTTTGGACTTAAACAAGCTTCCTGCTAATGGTATATTAAGTTTCATGAAACCACAAAAACCTTTAGATTTCAAGAAAATAAATTTGATGATTGTATATATCTAAAGGTTAGTAGAGTAAGTTCATATTTTTGATATTATATGTTGATGATATTCTACTTGCTACTAATGATTTAGGTCTGTTACATGAAACTGAAGATTTCCTTTCTAGGAGCTTTGAAATAAAAGATATGAATAATACGTCTTTCATACTTGGTATTGAGATCCTTAGAGATTGATATAAGAGAATTCTTGGTTTATCTCAGAAGTCTTATATAAATAAAGTTCTTGAAAGGTTTCAAATGCAAAATTGTTCAGGAACTCCATCCCTAGTTATTAAATATGATAAAGTTCGTCAAAGTCAATGTCCTTCAAATGAAATTGAGCTACATTAAATAGAAAATGTGTCATATTCCGCTGCTGCAAGAAGTGATTAATGTATGCTCAAACTTGCACGTGACACGATAGTAATTTTGCAGTTGGTATGGTCGACAGAGTTCACAGCAATGAAGGACGTGATCACTAGATAGCTGTTAAAAAGGTGATGCGTTATCTTCAAGGTACCAAAGATTTAATGCTCATCTATAAGTATAGTGATTATCTGTAAGTTGTGGGATATTCTGATTCAAATTTCATGGGTTGTGTGGATAGTATGAAATCCACTTTTGAATATATTTTCATGTTTGCTAGTGGAGCTGTATCATGGAAAAGTACCAAATAATCTATAACTGCTTCTTTCACAATGAAACCAAAATTTATAGCATGTCATGAGGCTACTTTTCAAGCTGTTTGGTTGCGGAATTTTATTGAAGGACTCAACATTATGGATTCTATATCTAGCCCCATAAAGATGTATTGTGAAAATTCCATGGATGTTTTCTTTTCCAAAAAAATAAGTGCTCTAGTAAATCTAAGCACGATGAGTTGAAATATCATATCTTGTTTGAGAAAAAATTTAGCAATAAAAGGTGTCCATGGAACATATATAGACTGTCAATGTGCTTGTAGATCCATTAACAAAAGCATTGGCGGTAAAGAAATTTTTTGAACATGTAAGTTCTATGGGTCTCAATAAATTTTGAGTATATATTTATTTATTATTTTGGACACATATTTGATTAAATATTATTTCCTGATTTGTGCACGTTATTGATTTACGAAATATCACTCAGGATGTAATATTTTGGACTATTGATAGACATTACGAATTTTATTGTCTATTTTCTTCCTCATTTAGTTTATCTGTCTCATGTCATTAAATTTGTGATCTATGGAAGGAAGTATGTACATTATATGATATACAACCAGCATGATCCATTTCAATGATTGCGTGGGATGGACATAGATTAAAATTTATGACCACTTTATTAAATATGTATTAATATTTATATGATCATTTGTCCAAGTGGAAAAAATGTTAGAATATTAACTTTAGTGGATTTCATTGACCACTTGATATTCTAATATCATTATTTTCAAACTTTAATTGTAAGACAAATTACTATATGAATAAATTGGATATATATAAATATATGATATATTAGTCTAGAAATAAGCAGAGTTTCATCTGATATATTGTTGGGATAAATGAGTCTTATGATTAGTACAATCACTGAAGTGTTTAATCAGTTAAAAGATCTCATTTGATTGGACTCTATGATGGGAGGAGTCATAAGATTCCTCAATAAATAGCTTTTGGTCCCTTTCCTTATTGCAACGCAATTGTGTAGTTCCGCCCATCACTAAACACAGTAGTATAAATAGTCAGGGCAGAGAAGATCAAAACTATTTGACATTATTTTGGACGATTTGGGTTTCAATATCATGAGGTACTACTAGATGGCTCCAGATATGTTTTATGTGATTTACAAATCGTAAATAAAGATTCTGTTCAATTTGTTTTTATAAAGTGTTCCTCTGAAACTCAGAACATTTCTATTTATGATGAATTAACAATATGGAATCTTTTTTGATATTAACTGTGAAATAGTAAATTGGATTATCAATTTCTAGCAAATTCAGGGAAAGCCTACTTACGAAATTGTGTGAAGTACTAAAAGTAAATTCATACTCAACTTTTTTGTGCAACTTACAAAATGTGCCAAACCTACATAATTATAGAATAATGCTTGAGTCAAATCTTGTGTCTACCAATGAACCCATAATAAGCTTACAATGTCTCAAGTTGGAGCAATTTGGATCGAAACAGAAAATTCAGAAGAACATAAATCTCATTACATTCAAGTCTACACAAAAGTGGATAACATCATATTGTTAAACATTATTATTGTTGATATGATTTAGTGCAATATCCTCTAATATTCATAAATGGAGAGCTACGTTGGGATTCAGACATAGAATGGCTCCCATATTTTACAAAATCTTCTTTTGCAACTTGCTCAGGAGATCAAGTTAACAACTCTAATATGTTAATTGATGTAAATCAAATCATCAAGATTAGAAAGCAAAGATATAAGTTTCAAATATGCTTCATGTCTTTTGTTTATTTATTACAGAAAAGTAGCTATGATGTACATTTACTTGGGTTTCTAATACAAACTCTTATCATTGGCTATATTTGGTAATGCAGTTGCTGAGAATAAAAAGAAAAAATATCAGACAGTTTCATGTAGAGAATACTATTGTTAATTATAAATTACAAATCAGAGTTGGAGATCAGTCAATTCTATTGCATATTACAAGACTTTTTAGCAATTTGTTGTTGACATGTATATTAAAGTGGAAAGCGCATGTCTGGATTTTTACAAAAACCATAACAAATAGAATCGCCTTCGCACAGAACTTTATCAAGGCTTAGTAGATAACATTTCTCAAGCTAAAGCTTGCTCCTCCAATGTTGGTAAGCTAGTACTCCTACCTACTTCATTCATAGGTGGACATAAAGACATATGACGGCGGTATGTGGATTCTATGATATTAGTCCAAAAGTATGGGAAGCCTTATAAGATATCTTCTTGACTATAAAATGTAATCCAAGCTAGCTAGATAAAAAACAATCTATTTTTTAAACCCACCTCTCCCTATTACACTCTAGTGATTCGAACACATGACTAATAGATCACGAGAGAAGCGTCTTATTACTTAAGTAGCAATTTGTTTCAAATAAAGAAACAATCTTATTCTTACTGATGAATGAGAAAATAGGCCTGATTTGGTTGCGAGAGTTTTTAGAGAAAAGTTACAAGCATTAAAGGATAAATTATTTAAGAAAAATGTCTTAGTCAAGGTTGCAACATACATATATGTAATTGAGTTTCAAAAAAGAGGACTTCCGCATGCACATTTTCTCATCATATTTAAACAATGCTCAAAGATGTTTTTAGTTAAAGTTTATAACAGGATTGTTAGTGCTGAACTTCTAGATGAAAGAAAATATACTTATCTATATTCGTTGGTTATGAAACATATAACACATGGTCATGTGACAATATGGATCCTAACTGTGCTTGCTCATGAAAACAAACATTGGATGCAAAGATCGTTATCTGATGGATTTTACTGATGCTACTAAGCATTCAACAAATTTTTATCCAATCTATCATCAGAGGAATGATGAAAAGGTTGTTAACGTCCATGGACATGAGTAGATAATCAATGGATTGTACTACATAATCCATACCTATCATCAAAGTTTATCTTCCATATGAATGTTAAGCTATACTCAACAATACAAACTGTCAAATACATCTATAAATATATATATAGGGGCATGATAAGTTCTTATATCAATTGATTCCAACAGAAGCTAATAAGATGATTGATGAAATCTAGAACTTTCCATCTGCAAGATGTATTTATGCACCAGAAATAATGTGGCATATTTTTACTTTTGATTTAAATGAGATTCATCCTACTGTGATTACCCTTCCTGTTCATTTACCAAATTAGTAACCAATATCGTTTTCAAAGAATCAATCTCTTTATGGTATATATAGAATGATAATCTTTCTAGACTCAAGATAATGTTGAAAGAGTTCTTCAACATGAACAAATTAGACAACACTACTCAAAATTTGAATTGTCTATATACTGAGTTTCCTGAATATTTTATGTGGGCTAGAAAAGGGAAATATGGCAAGTTCGACTAATAGATGAAAGTGATTGGAAGAATTTCAAGTGGTCATCCCACAAATGGCAAGTAATATTATCTAAGAATACTTTTAATGCACATTAGACAGCTAACTTCATTAGAAAATCTAAGAACTATCAATAATGTTATTGTGGTAACATTCAAAGAATCTGCCAAAAAAAAATTAGGCCTGCTATACAATGACAACAATGTTGAACATTATTTAGGTAAGGCTATTATATAGCAGATGATGCCTGCTACACTTTGACATTTGTTTGCTACTTTTTATTATATTATAGCCTAAAGAATCATAAAAAATTGTGGCTTCAATTTGAAGATTACATATTTGAAAATATTCGAAGAGATATAAGTCTATTTACTTGGCTTCATGTTTTTAAATGCCATTAATAGATTCTTGCAATCAATTGGAAATATACTTAATGATTTTAGCTTCAATGATATCTCATTCCTTCTTCTTCAAAATGAATGAGATGTTAAAGAAATTGAAGTAGAGAGAAATATTATTATCATAAAGGAGGATTTAAAAGCAGTAGAACAACTAAACAACGAATAGAAAGCACTATATGATAGAATTTTGCATTGTGTAGACAATCAATTGTTAACTTCTTCTTTGTTGATGAACCAGGTAGATTGGTAAAACTTTTTTATATAAGGCTCTTCGATATAGTTCATGTTTCAAATGAATAATATAAAAGAGGTATTCTTTTTTTACAGATGTCCTTTGTGGTATCATCCATGTCCTACCTCCTCGAACAATATATCTAGATGAAAAAGATGTCCCAATCTAAGAATTTGTTATTGCTAATGAAGAGTAAGCTCTTAAACTTAACATATTACACTAGCTGTTGGATATCAACTATACATCTTTCTTACAAGCGCAAGCCACACGTCATATTTACAGTGTAGGAAGAATTTTTGGATGCTGATGGTTCACAACTTCTAAGCTATGCCACTGAAATGCCAATTGTGTTGATAATGCAAACCAAATGTACTTCATTCAATGCATATGCCTCCATTTCAGATACGGGAGTTGAATATTACATTTTTTAGATTATCTTCTAATCTTATAATTCCAAAATTACTAATTTCCTTCTCTACTATCTTATCCATTGGAATTCAAGCCACAACTATTATTCTACATAGTCCTACACTCCCTGAAGCCATTGCCTTGAAGGATTGGTGTACTAAAATCCGGCCATTATATAATAACATTTTATACAAATTATACAATACAATATCTAATATTTATATTTACTTTTATTTGATAAGGTGAAAGCTAACAAAGGATACAAAGAGAAAGCTATTATTGAAAGACTATATGATAAACATCACCAGAATGTGGAAATCCTAATAGAAAATCAACTGTGGCAAATCCGTATTATCAACAATCTTCCACACAAACGTCATATTCATAGCCACAACTCTATAAAATCAATCCTTTACAATATAATTCAATATGCTCTTAGATATTGCTTTCACAATTCATTTTTTTCTGCAATACAGGCAAGGACACTTTGGATTAATGCAGAGGCACACATCGCAAATTAGCATCATGCCATATATGTCTTGACATGTTCCAACTATTCAAGGTTTTTAAGAGCACAACTTGATGTCCATTTCACTTGCATGCGCTGCAACAAGGTTGTACACAAACCACAAGCAAGGTTAGTTGATACAAACTAATAACACTATACTAGAAATACTTCAACTATATATTAATGAGTCAAAAAGACAATATGTACTCAGGGCCAGGTTTGAAATCTAGCTGAGTGATGAGATTGGAATCCTAAATACTCAAATTCATGACAAATATCCTTAGCTTATTCTTGAAGTAGGAGCTCATGAAATAGCTCAAATGAATGCATAGGTATTATTACTCATCAACCTACTTTTACTATAAATTACCTCAATTTATATCCCATTTACTAATTTTTCCAACCATCTAAACATGATATTACAGAATCAAAAGCTTGACATTGATCTCTTCAATGAAAGGCTCAAGGAAGAAAAATACTACTTCTAGATAAAGATATCTTCATCTACTAATTGAAGATGCAGCATGGTTCGCTATATTGTACTTGTTTGTATACTTGGTCAGTCCAAACCTAGAAATTCTCCAATGATGCATACTACTGGTACAAAACAGTATGCAATTGGAGAAACTTTACAAACAAATGAAGGCTAATCATCAGATAATGCTACACTGCTTCAATAGTAAGAAATGCTTTTAACTATTTCGGAAGGTACAAGCTCAATCAAAGCATCTGGAAAAAGAAGTCTACTATCTCAGCTAGCCATGATGCAAAAGCACTTGAAGATTGACTTGAAGGAAAGAATAACTACATTTTGTTCCGAATAACTACATTTTGTCACATATATCTACCTTTTG
This sequence comes from Cinchona pubescens, assembly GCA_025175665.1. Classification (NCBI taxonomy): domain Eukaryota; kingdom Viridiplantae; phylum Streptophyta; class Magnoliopsida; order Gentianales; family Rubiaceae; genus Cinchona; species Cinchona pubescens. The sequence goes on along the minus strand of JANKKI010000514.1, from coordinate 420,287 downwards.
AACTTAAATATATACTTTTGTTTACTTTTGCCAAGACTAAACTAGCAGTCAATTTCATTGTTGGATGTCTAGATATTATGCTAATTAAGTGTGTGCAATATGTACAAATATCCTAAATTTTGCATATAACAATTCTTGCTACCAGGTTTGCCTATTGATCATTGCTATCCTTATTATTAAACATATGATTCTACTTTAATATAGCAAATATAACAAAGTTAAGATTCTACTTTCATTATTAAAAGCAATATTAACAGCAATGATAAGATGTATTTTTCATTTACTTATTATTTCAATTATTCTCAGTTAATATCAATATTGTTATAATTTACTCTATCTTACTTCAAATTCTATCATACAATTTCCACCTATAGAATGAATAAAAAACTGGGCAACCTTACGTGAAATGTGAGGCTCAAAAACTAGTTATAGAAAAAGAATCAACACCTTTCCTTGCACTTTTCTTTTCTCTTTCATGATAATGTAAGCAACAAAGTTTCGAATCTACAGAATTTAACACCAAAAGAAAGTCAAGAAACAAAAATATAATTTTTTTATAACTGAAAAGAACAAGTTAAAATATCTATGATCTCTTCCGATTCTTTTCTTTAAATGTTAACTTGAGAATTCCACAGCTTGATTTTGAATTTTGATTTGATTGAGTACTTGCCAACTTGATCTCGAATTTCAACTCGAGAGATTAACAGCTTATATCAAATCAAGTTCTAATTTCTTCAAACCTTGACTTGTGAAAGGTTCAAAGAACTTGATAGAAAATTTAGAAAGTTTCTTGTAACTTTGTATAACTTCTAAGAATATATGTGTGTCTGCTTGGGGGCGGCCCTTATTTGCACCTGTAGGATGGGAAGGGTTGGATTAGTTTGGCATCATCTCATCCCTAAATTTTATCTCAAGAAACATGAAACATAAAATATTCAGACTACTTCTTTGCAATCTCTTTATCCCTTAAAGATATTACCAAATGATTAGTCTCCCTATGATATTATATGTTCAAGAAATATAAATACATAAGAAATTTAAGATTATCTATAATATTGTATTTTTATTTAATTATTTTTAATAAAGAGATAAATATTAGTGTTAATTTCATTTTACCCTTAAACTTTAGTGTTGCTATCACTTTAGTCACTAATATTATTTTTTGGGTATTTAACCCCTTCCATTATTCGAACTCAATGTCTTGACCATTCAAGGCCTATCTAATTTTTTTTTAGTTTAATTTCACTTTATCCATTTAAAATTTAGCACCATTAACACCTTAGTTCTGAATGTTATTTTTAAACACTAAAGTCTTTTGGCTATACCAGTTTCGTATTTTGATAATTCTAATTCTATGGATTCTAATCTCTTTATTTTTTGTTTATTTCGGTCCTTTGAATCTATTTTCATCAAGAGAAGATTTCACTCAAATAAATTTAATATGAAGAGATGTGTGGAAGTTTAATATGACGTATTTGTTAGCCTTTTTAGTCAGAACTAATTGTAAAAGATGACATAACATGAACCATATCATTTTTTGAACACTCTGGATTAATGGTCAATTATAATAGATAGTGTGACGGTTGACATCTAAATGCCTTTCTTAGGTTGAAATTTTAACTAAATGAATGAATATGCTAATTAATCAAAAATTTTAAAATTATTTTTATTCTTTAAGGTGATTTGTGCCCATTAATATATAAAGTTAGGAAAATTCTATAATCCCGTAATGGAACCACCCCATTGTGCTTTAAAAACTTGTATAGTATCGCACTATATGCTTTAAAAACTTATACTGTACAAACTTTTAAAGCCAACAGGATAGTTTCCTCAATGGGGCTGTAGAATTCCCCTAAAAGTTACACTTCTAAAAGAAAAAACAAAACATAGTGCATTATTTGATGGTATGGTGGTGGTACTAGTGGTTAGTAAGAGATTCTTACGTGGACCCAACCCTTGACTTCAATTGTGAACCTCACAATTTAAATTTGATGGATATATTGTTAAATGATGTATGGTAATGTAAGAAAGTAAGGTTGTGTTTAGTATTTTAACTATACTAAGTGAGTATAATGTGGTAGAAGTAGTAGGACAGCGACCAGGTCCATATAAGAATTTTCTGCAGTTAATAGATGAATGAAGAGAAAATTGAAGGAAAAAATAAAAATAATTGAATAAAATAGGACTACAATAGTCAAAATACTGAATTTGAAAAAGAGAATGGGTTAAGAGCTCAAAAGATAATGTTGAGGGCTAAAGTATTATTAACTCTAAAGTTTAAAGGGTAAAGTGTAACAAACTCATGGGTATATTTGTCCATTTAGCTAAAATTTTGAACACTTTTATAGTTTTCTGATTGTTTAGAAACTCTAGTGCTAAAAATAAGGTTAAAAAGTAAAGTGTTAGTAACGCTTAAATTTAAAGGGTAAAATATAATTGACCCTAAATATTAAGTTTACATCTCTATGACATTGTCTAGTTTAATAGGATACCCACCAAGATAATGATATAGAAATTTCAATTGGTTTAGAAATTTCAATGCCTACAAATGGCCCCTCGAGACTTGTTCATGAATGCAAAATCTGATGAACATGAAAGTGAATGAGTCTCAAAAGTCAAATTTGTCCGTCTATTTGCAGAGGTGTTGGTCTAAGTAAATCCAATGAGAGAATTTACATTTAATACAGTATGACGGAATTTGGAATTACCTTACAAGTTGCCCACATACCCCCTTTAGGGATCAAATCAAATGTAGTTAAGTTAAACATATGGGACAATTTTTACTCATGCTAAGAAGTCTGAAATCAGTGTTTGTACACGGTTTATCCTCACCTCATGGAGTTTTAATTTGCATGGACAATTTATTCTTGTGTCAAGGAATTTTGGGTTAAAGATATGTAAACATTATATTCTCGTATTGAAAAGTTCCAAATTTAAGATATGTAGACAGTTTATTTTCATATCGAGAAGCATATGTAGATGGTTTATACTCTTATCAAGGAGTTCTTCATTCTAGTCGTTGAATATTTATAGACAGTTTTAACTTGTGACAAGAAATCATCTTGATAGTTTATACTCGTATCAAGGAGCATACTCTTCATTCTAGTAGTTGAATATTTATAGACAGTTTTAACTTGTGCCAAGAAATCACCTTGACGGTTTATACTCATATCAAGAAGAATACTCATTCAATCACGTGGAAGTATCTTCTTCTTGATTGGAATTATACATCTTCAAAAAAATTAGAACTTGATGATGCTTGCTTGATTCACATTTACTTTCTCTTATTCAAGTAAAATCTTTCCTTCACGAACTAATTTCATGAATTTATTTTTGAAGATAAAACACCTTTGAACGAATGCTCGATTAAACAATGATACTTGCAATAGTTTGGATTTTCAGTATGTCAAGTTTCTTCAGGTTTCTTAATTTTTGGCAACTCAATAAAGTTTGCTTGTATAATATATCAAATATATCAAGTACATCCAAGGTTCGTAGAATCAGGATTTTGCATAGGATCATTTTGAAGGTTGTAAGATTGAATCGTAGATCTTAAGATCCTACAAAAATACAAAAATACAACTTTTAAGCGATTTATTTTTAAATCTAATATTTAATGAAAACTTATACAAATAAACAAAAAAATTTAATATTTATCAAAAATAAGTTTATTTAACTTAAATTTATAATATTTGACATTATATACTCGTATTATAAAAAAGTTCTGCACCATTGTAAATTTGATATTGTTCTTTGATTAAAAACTAAGAAAAATAATATGAGTAGTCTAAACTCATGAAATATAGGATTTGAATGAAAAATTATCAAACACTAACTTAACTTAGTAAATATAGATATAAATTACAAGATTATAATGGCGCCAACTAACGTTTACCTATAATAGCGATTTTACCTCTAAGATCGGATTCGATTTTGTAAAATTAGACCATAGAATCGTAGGATCGGGATTCTAACAACTATGGGTACATCAGAATCAAGAAATGGATACATCTTGTCTCGCGTCTCTTTAAAAGTAGCTCATTTTTTCGTTTATTTTGTGGCAGTTTAACTTTTTAGTTACCTTTTTTTGAGATTTTGTATGGGTTGTTTTGCATCTCTTTAAAAGTAGCTCATTTTTCCTCTTATTTTGTGGGCAGTTTAACTTTTGAGTTACCTTTTTTGAGATCTGGATAGGTTCAATGGTAGTTGTCATTGACACTTTTCTAAGATATCTATCATGTTGACTTCATGGTTATTGAACAGGTGGATTTTCGTTCCCTCTAGTAGCAATACTCAACTCCACGTCATGGGTACAAGTTGAAAATTCACCGAAAAATTTAGGAAGTATCATTTGTAGTACATAATTTAGATCCCAAAGCATGCATTGAATGCACATCTCGATGGTAGAAATTTCAAAAAGTCAATCTTAGCAATTTTAGACTAAATTTTGTCAATCTATAGAAATAGTCAATGACGGGTTCATTGTTCCATGGACGTTCGAGTTGATGTTTCTAAATAGGTATTCCAATCAAAAGTATTTCCTTTCAATGATCTAATGAACTGCTTGAAAAGAAGATCACCAGCATTTCCAACATTTTGCAAGCATTTCAACAAGGTGTGTCATATGTTGTTTGAGATTTCCTTTGCCATCAAATTATTGGTGTTTTGGTGGTTGATACCTGACGGGTATCCTTATATTGTCAGTTCTTTAGGTATATAAGTTGGCATAAATGACTGGTGGATGCTTGTCCTCTTCATATCTCTCATTTGTCATGCCTTCGGCGAACTCCTTCAATTAAGCAACATCAATCACTCAATCCTAAGAAATTTGGATTTTTATCACTTTTGTTTGTGATTTTGAAGAATCCCCACCTTCATGGCCCACAATTATTTAGACTCCACTCCACTTGTTTCTTAACATCTTGATTTTGAATATGTTTCACAAGTCTTTCAATGGCTTTAGTCAATGCAACAACTTATTCCTCAAGAGATATTGATTGAATCACCATAACTTCTGCAACATCATAGTCACCTGAGTTGCACGAAGTTGAATTTGTGAAGTCAGTTTCACCATTTGATGCATTACAAAAGTTCATAGTACATGCCTTGAACTCTAGTTTGTTTATTGCATGAGTGGGTACATGAATACTTATTCCATCATCGAACAGTTGTCATTCTCTGTCTCTAACGATGCACTGAATTTCTTTACCCTTATTGAGGAAGAAAATGTTCTTCATGTATGACAACCAACGATTTTTTTAGTGTCTTTGCGTCTGGATGAGCAAGATTAGAACAGTCAACTTTAGAATTTAAGACAATTTTGATGACAACGGAGTTTGGATCGTCCTAGTGAATAGCTTTTGAATTGTTGCCTTTTGTAATCATCAATGAAATTTGAGAATATAGCTGATGAAGAGAAGAGATAGAAAGTAGAGATTGTCCTATGAGTGTGCCAAAATTTATATGCGACAAAATTTCGAACTGTAGATGGTTATAGAAAAGATTACTTTATCTTCCCCTTCCTTTTTCACTTTGTCTCTCCTAATTTCCGTTCTCTACAAAACTTTGTGATCACAACAACAAACAACAACAATGGCAGCATAGTTCCAAACTCTCATTGTCCATTAACCATAAACTGCTCTAAAAATATCTTCTTGGAAAATGATCCATATTAATTGAAATCTTTTTTACGGTAAAATGACTTTTTAATTTCAAAACTGGAAGATCAAACAAAAAATGAAGAACTGATTTTTTTGACAAAAATACAGACCACACTAGCATATCCATTAGCATGCTTAAAACTTTTCCAAACTCTACCAGATTTACGAAAACTACTCTCACACAAAAATTTCCATCTATATATATAGTCAAAAAAGACTAATGTGTGACACTACTAGAAAAACAGTATTTAGCAACGAAATTTTTCCATTGCTATTTGCAACGGATATAGTAACCGATTTTGACTTTAAAAATATATATATATATATTTTCGAATCCGAACAAATATTTAAAAAATATTAGCAACCGATTTTTCGGTTGCACTCATTTGGAAAAACAATGTATTAATTAGCAACCGTTATTTCTGTTGCTATTTTTGTAAAAAAAAATAAAAATAAACTTAGCAACTGATTTTTCGGTTGCACTCATTTGGGACAAGAAAAATAATGTATTAATTAGCAATCGTTATTTTCGTTGCTATTTTTGTAAAAAAAAAAAAAAATTAAACTTAGCAACCGATTTTTCGGTTGCATTCAATTTGGGAAACAATGTATTAATTAGCTACCATTATTTTCGTTGCTATTTTTTGTAAAAAAAAAAAAAGGGTATATTAAAATTAGCAACTGAAAAATTGGTTACAAAGTGTTAAAGTGAAGCCGGATCCCAAATAATTGAAGTATCAAACCCTTATTTCCTTTCATCCTAATCGGCAGCCACACATCTTGCTAATTGGTTCCCCTCTCACCCTAATCTATCCCTTTCTTCTCCTTCAACAGACACCACCATCGACGCCCCATCCACTTTCTTCTCTTTTTCTCCCCACCTTTCTTTCTTCCTGTTTACTTCCACTCTCTCAAGCCGCCTCAATCGGTCCACCACTGTCGCGGTCCTTTCAACCCCACCAAGCTAGCTTCGCCTCCTCCAGCAAGTACTACTATTAGGTAAGTTTTGAAGCATCATTGTCCCCGTTTCTCTTGGTTTTACACATTTGTTTTGTTTTGTTCTTGAATATTTTTTCCATCGAGGTTTTGTTTTTTTTTTTTTTCTGTTGTTGATTTTTTTTCCTACTATTAGACTGCTTATTTTCTATATATATATTTTTTTGGCTTTGTTCTTGAATTTTTTTTCTACTGAAAGAGTAATTTATTTTATGTATTTTATGTTTTATTCTTGATTTTTTTTCAGTGAATGGTTTTGAGTGTAATAAAACTAAATATAACCACTGCATAGTCATATTTATGAGGGATAAAACAAGAACTGTTTTAGTATATATTATTGCATTCGCCTAAGTTCCAAGAAAATTCTACAAAGAAAACCAAAGCTTTTGAACATATGCCAAATATTATGCATTGCCTTTTAACATGGCCTAATGGTGGCTGTGCAGATTTGATACATGATGATTATGGATACTTGTGTGAGATCGTGGACGACAGATGGTAAGATTAGTTGAGACTAAATATAGGAATGGCGGTCAGGGAGGAGAAACGGTAGAAAATAAGAATCAAAATGTGGGAAACTTTGTGTTTTTAACAAATAAAAAGTCCCAAAAAACATAATTTGGAGCAATAATGAGAACGAAAACTCATATTCAAAACACAATTTTTTGTCTAATTAAATACTTCCAAATTTCATATATTGTTGGAATTATTAAACCAAGATAATTAAAAATTTATTTATTATTATATTTTACTTAGAATTGGTTTTAGAAATTAATTTTAGAATAGTATTATAAATTGGTAGTTTAATTGGCTTAGGATTTGATTTGGTAATTTCCTATTTATAGGCCTTGTGGCTGTGTGATAAAGGTAGGCAAAACATGTGAAAAATTAAGAAATCACAAGTTTGGGGTGAAAAGTATTGTCCCCACAAGTTTGAGATTTGTTTGGTAAAATCCAAAAAACAATTGCTTTGCTACCAATTCTTTGTGCGTTGCTCTATTGTTGCTTGTTTTGTTTTCTTGGCCATTGTTTGTTTCCACTAATTCATTGTGTGGCTATAATGCCCTATTTGATTATGCTGTCAATTTTGTTTTAGTTTTTTGACCAGCCATTGTTATTGCTTATTTATTGTGGGTTAATAATTTTTTTTGGTGGATTTTATATCCTTTCAAATTGGTATTAAAACTCTAGGTTGTGATTTTGGAGTGTTTTAAAAATTGAAAAAAAAAATTTATTAAAGTATTCAAATATTAATATTGGACTACGAGAGGTTGATTTTGAGGTACTCGGTTGTTGACAATTAGGGTATAATGAAATTGACCCTCATTAGGACAGAGATCTAAAAAAAAATCCTATTGTGATTGTCTTTTGTTCGTCTTGGGTAGTGATGAAAAAAATCATACCAACTTGATTGAATATTGATTCTCAAAATCGAGAATTTTGATACCAATTGTCATGAAATTCATGGAGGTTGATAAATTAAACAAAAAGTGTGTGACAAATATCATTTATCTGGATGCGTGGATAGGTTGAAAATTTTTTAAGATGAAGATTTCAAATCAAATTAATGGTGCCAAATAAATTGCAGTAGAAACAAAATTACATGAAAATTTTTGATCGTCTTGTTTGTGCATGGCGATGGCATGGATACTAGTAGACTAATTTATTTCTGCTATTATTTTTGTTTTGTTCTTTTTTTTGTTAGTACTAATTTTTTCTGCTATTTTTTTTTTTGTTTCGTTTTGTATTTTTTTTTCTTTTCTAGTACTAATTTATTTTCTGCTATTTTTTTGTTTCGTTCTTGTATTTTTTTTTTCTTTTCTAATTTATTTTTTGCTTTTTTTTAAAAAATTCTTGTTATTTTTTTTCTTTTCTAGTACTAATTTATTTTTTGCTTTTATTTTTTGTTTTGTTCTTGTATTTTTTTTTCTTTTCTGGTACCCTTTAATTCGGTTATTTTTCCCCCTAATTTCGTTGTAACGTGTTTGTGTTATCCATTTTGAAGAGTCAATTAGCTACCCAAAATTTTCAACTGTGGCCAACTTGGATACTTGTTGTTCTTCCCTTTTCACAAATGTACTACCTTGAAGTTTCAGCTGCTAATTAATTGAATTGGAAACCTTTAACTTCTTGTCTTGGTATGTAGAATTTTTTTCATTGGCCTCCACAAACAGAAACTAGAATCCGCAAGACATTTGAGCATTGCGGCTCAGAATGCATGAAGAATCTAATGCATGACATTCATGAAGGTTTTAAGAAAAGTAATCATCGACCAAACTGGATTGGAAAGTCCATATGGCCTCAATTTGCTAAAGATATGGGATGGAGATAAGTTCAAATCATTGAATAAAACAAATAAGCAGAATCGTGCATCCACTTGCGATGGTAAAGGATTTCCACTCCATACTGGTGGTAACATTACCTATTTGACACGTCGGGATAGATTGGTATATTTTTAAAGATTATGTTTTAGTTTGGTTCATGTATATAAATTGATACATATTATAACATAGGTTATATTTTGTTTTTCTTTTTGCTATTGCATTATCTTGCATGTTTTAAACTTTCTCGATTAAAGAAAATAATTGTCAAGATCCTGGTGTCGCTACTACTTTTCTACACACCCATAAAAAGAGGCAGACAAGGAGGGCCATAGGCCAGGATAAGCCAGCGAGCACAAGATATTCATGTAAATAAGTACAATTTTTTTGTTGTTTATGAACTTTTATAATTACTTTCATGAAAATTCACCTATGTAGTGATTCAATAATGCATGAATAGGAAAATTTCAATGCTAAGTGGTCTGAGATTCAATCCAGTTAGAGTTCTAATGTTGAGGGTGATCCATCACAACAGTGCTTGCCTAGTGAAATTGAAGTGTGAACAGAAACTGTTGGTGGGATAAAGAAAGGACGCGTGATTGGCCTGGCAGGATTTGGTAGATTTGATTATGGCAGTACCTCTTCTAACACATGTGGGATGTCTACTGAATTGGAGATTACGGTTCAGGAACAAAACAAGCATATCCAAAGCCTCCAAAGTACAATTGTATCCTTACAAACAAGTAATAATGAACTTAAAGATACAGTGTTAGCAGTTTAAAGTCTAAAATGGAGTTCTTTAAAAGAATGATGTCTCAAGGTGTGAATTCTACAACTTTTGAGCATCCTAGTCAAGGTTCGACTTATTTCCCACTATATTATCTCCTTCCAGGGTTTGGTCAATTTGGTACAATGCCTCGGGATTCTTACGCTAGTGGAAGTGGTGTTGAAAAAGGACCAAAGTTGCGTCCTATACATGAAGGTGAAGAAGAAGATAGTGATGGTGACGATGATAATGGAGAGAAAGAGAGTGATAAGGAATGACATTAAGATTGGATACTAGATACTTAATAAACTTTGTATTTATTGACTTATATTGTTACTTTTATTTTACTTTTGTTGTTGTGTGGTGGATTAAATATATATCAAAGTTTCCTATTACCATTGGTGACATGCGGTGGTTGTGCATTGAATGCACATTTTGCATATTTAGTTATTAGTAGATTTGGAATTTCATATTATTATAATGATTTTGTTGTTGACAGGTTTGGTAGCAATTGAATAGCATATTATTTTTTATTTTTTTATATTATTTTAAATTAGCAACCGATTTTTTCGTTGCTAATATTTTTTTGTTTTTTCCAATTTAATTACCTACTGATTTTTTCGTTGCTAATAGTATCCTTAGCAACCGATTTTTCCGTCGCTAAATTTAGCAACCGATTTTTTCGTTGCTAATTATAACATTAGCAACGGATTTTTCAGTCACTGAATTCAGCAACTGAAAAATCCGTTGCTATCATAGGTTTTTGGAAACTATCAAAACCAAGTTTAGCAACCAATTTTCCGACGAAAATATCCGTTGCTAAATTTCTGTCGGTAATTCTGTTGCTATATTTTACCGATGAGCGATTTTTCGACGAAAACGAGCGATTTTCCAACGAAAATTTTTCGTCGAAAAATCCGTTGCTAAACCTCTTAGCAACTGATTTTTTATCAAAATCGGTTGCTAAATACTATTCTTCTAGTAGTGTGAGTAATAGTTTGATTACTCTAGTCATAGATAATACTTAAATATCTACTAAATAATCCGGTCCCATGTATATATGTGTGCATTTTTTGGTTGAAGATGAACAAGGAGGGAGGGAAGATCTAGGATTCAAGAAGATGGAGGAGAAAGAGATAGGAGAAAGTAGGTGATGGTAGTGGGGTGGTAGCGATGGGTATAGTAGCTATAGACTTTTAGTTCTTGGCTGCTCTTTTTCAACCTTCTTGTTTATCATTTTTCTGATTTTTTGTTGTTTGTTCACTTTTTCTTCTTTTTTGCTTAATTTTTTGTTTTTTTAGTTTGTTTTTCTTATTCCGTTTTTGGTTTTTGTTTCCTATTGTGGGTTGTGCTGCAACTTTTTTTAATATTTTTATTCTTCATTTTCATTCATAACTTCTTCTTCTATACTATCTATAATTAGTTATAGACTAATACATTCTCGTTTTCTTTTCTTGATCAAAAAATTTTCTTTGTGTATTATTTTTATTTTATTGTTTTCCTTTTTAGATAAAAGGTACATGTGTCATTTCAGTGTTTCTATTAAACTGGTTTGGATGTTGTTACTCTCAAGGGTGTAACGCTAATTTGGTGAAATCTCATAGATAATTGGTAGTTTGGCTAAACTTTAGGGGAGGTAAATATAATTAACCCTACAAATTAAGTGGCAAATCTTAGGAACAATAACACAAAACCATCGCAAGATGTTCGACTCATTAGTCACATTAACAACCAAAGACAATAACAAAGCAAATGACTCAATGGTACTGAGGGTTTGTTGACAATGCAATATATTTAGTCCTAACTTTATATGTGTTAATATAACCACTATCTAGCTTTATATCTCACTGGAAGGCCAAAAGTATGATATGCAACTATTATTCTTCACTGGAACCCTAAAACGACTATTGTGTTCTTTTTTGGGGGGTCAAAGAAGAGAATTCCTACTAACTCAATTAAAATGACACAAGAGCCAATTCAATATCCATATATCATTACTCGATCATGTAAGCTAATACGCAAAACATGCAATGTTTGAAATATCAAAATGCCACTAATGTACTATTTCATGAAGCAAGTATCAAATAAAGCATAATCAATCCATTTTCAAGTAACAAAGTTTTAAATCATTAGCTTGTAATTCAAATAGTTTCCAAAGAGTGAAATGAAACTAACGCCACTTGTCAAATTCTAAATTTCTAGGACTAGATAAGATATTTCGGGTAGCTATCTAAGTCAATCAATTCGTCCATACCTACAAACACATAAACTAGTTTAAATGCAATTTAAAATATCTCTAAATACCCAAAAGGACCTAAAGAAACAAACTTACACTAAAGAACAAAGAAAAACAATGGAACCGAGAGGAGGCCAGAAGCCATTTGGCGTTGATAATGCAAACACGCCCAGAAACATGATTTTTTTGACCATTTTTTACTATCATACCCAAAAAATCATAAAAATGCACCCCCATCCAACACTTTTTACGAATAAAATCAACCCCAAGATCAATTACAAACATGAATCCATCAAAAAATAAAGCATTCGTGGAATTATCAAATCAACCCCTCATGAGATTTAAAATCATGACTATACATGACAAGACAACCCAAACCCTTGTCACTACTCTTGACCACACACAAAAATAATTAATTAACCCTAGAAAAAGACAAGGAATTGGAACTGAGATTTTTACCTTTAAGCTCAAGACGTTCTTCAAGAAATTCTTGTTGAACATCAGACTTCTCAACTTCTCCTTGCTCTATGTTGTTATCATGCCCTAAGAAATACCAAGAAGCATTAGATGAAGGGTTACCCCCAATGTTGACAGTTACAAAAGTTACTTTTCAACGTTTTTCCACTTAGTCCTTCTTTTCTTAAGTTATTCGCCAAAACACCAAGGTCTTATCCAAGCTAATATTATACTTGAACTCAAGATAAATAACACTTGGGCTAAACTTGGTGGGTGCTACACTCTACCATCTCATAAGTAGAAAAGTTTCTCCCTCAAAAACTTATGTAACTTGATCCTAAAAATGATGAGGGTGCTTCTTTCGAACCATACTCCTCAAGCTCCCATGTTAATATCATAAATTGATCGTTGGTTGGACCATTGCACATTGGTATAAGGTATGATTTTTCTAGTCCACAATATATAAAGGAAACTCTTTAATAACCAAATCTTCCTTTTCAACCAAAAGTTCATAACTCAATACATGACTAGGATATAAGATATACCGGTATTGTTGCAAAACACGAAATGTGTTGTGGAACCTAGAAAATTTTGGTGGCAATGCCACTTGATATGTTGATTCTCCAACATGTCTAAGGATCTTGAATGGTCGAATGTACTTTGGGCTCAATTTGCCACTTTTACAAAATCTCAGAATTCCTTTCGCTAGAGATACCTTCCAATACACCTTTTCACCATCTTAGAACTCCGTTGCATTCTTCTTCATGTCAACCTAAATTTTCTATCTATCTTGGCTACTTTCAAACTTTATTTGCATTACCTTAGGCCCTGTGACTCTTCTTAAACAAACCTCATCCCCAAAGGTGATTGTGGCACTTTCTTCTATATAAAGCCTCACACGGTGGCATCCATATGTCGATTCCATCATCATGACGTGCTTATCCCAACTTCATTTAAAATTAATGCATAGGCTCTTAATAAGTCCTCTAAGGTTTGAATCGTATCATGGACTAACCATCTGTTTAAATGCTATAAGCCAAGCTCAAGTTTAGACTAATTCGATTGACTTTCTAATATGATTCCCAAAATCTTGACACCTATCTTGGGACTCTATCAAATATAATGCTAATTGAACTCCACGCAAATGTACTGTCCCGAGCATACATTTTTGCCAACTTCTCCAACCTGGTTGTTATTTTTATGAACAAAAAGTGTGCTGATTTCATTGTGCAGTCCACAATCACCCTGCAATATCATTCCCGTGTGAGGTCCTCGATAGCTCATGGGCAAAATCCATGGTTATGTGATCTCATTTTCTCTCTTGAACATCTAGTGGCTTAAACATGCCACTAGGCCTTTGGTGCTTGGTTAGAGTCTCTTATACACTGGCTTAATTGCTAAAAAACCAAACACTTAGACATATATTCATCCATGCTTCTCTTTATACAATTCGACTAAGAATTCCTTTCAATCCAGGTACGTCTCGGTACTGCTTGGATGAATTGAGAACTAAGAACTGTGTGCTTCATCCAATAATTCTCTTCTAAATTGATCTCGATACAACAAACTCCAATATTCTCTTAAAGTTAAATCCTTAGTTCACCATTTCTAACCTGATGCATAATTTTCACCAAACCATAATCCTTCCCTTGAGCTAACTTAATTCAATTAATCAAGGTTGGCTGAACAACAGAAGCAACCAGAATGTCCGTCATCAAAATCCATTATTTCTATCCTCAAGCTATTTGGCAAGCATAGTAGTCAACATACCAAAGGACTTCCTACTCAAGATTAGTTTTTCCTGGATGACAGCTAATTTTTAGGTAATAATTTTTAAGAAGTTCAAGTCATTTCCGTTGCCTCATGATAAGCTCCTTGTGAGTGAACATGTATTGAAACCCTTTAAGACTTTGATGGTTAGTAAATACCTCACACTACTCGCCGTATAAGTAGTGTCTTCAAATTTTCAGCTAAAAAACAAAAACAATAGTTGCAAACTACTGGTCTTGAGTTGGGCAGTTCTACTCAAAAGGTTTCAATTGCCTTGATGCATACACAATTATCGTCTCATTTTGCATAAGCACATACCCAAGCCCATCCTTCAAAGCATTAATGCATATCACAAAGGCTTCTACACCTAAAGATAAAATCAACATTGTAGCCGAAACTAACATTTTCAGCTCTTGGAAACTTTTCTCACATTTGTCAGTTCACTTGAATTTGGCTCGCTTTTGGGTGAGTCTAGTCAAGGGAACAACAATGGTTGAGAAACTCTCAAAAAAAACTTACTGTAGGAGGCCACCAAACCCAAGAAATTTCACACCTGTGTCATATTATTTGGTCTAATTGTCTAGGCCAAGCCACAATCGCCTCAATCTTCTTGAGATCTATAGATACACCATCTTTACAGAAATGGCTTGCCCTAGAAAAGGCATACTTTCTAAATATAGCTCATATTTGATGATCTTGGTATACAACTATCTGTCCTTTAAGGTCTGTAACTATGATTCAAAGACTCAGCCGAGTTCGAGTTGACTCAGCTGAGTCGTATCCGGAACGACCCTTCTTGATCCAATCGAAACATTGTTCTGATCTATGTAAATCCTAAAATTTGGACTAAAATTACAATATAAGACTTATTTTGGCTAGTTAATGCCTTAAAACTAATTTACAAGCAACTATTTATAGTTTTCACCTTAGTTTTTATGATTTTGACAAATTTATATTTGATATCGATCTGTGATCGATGTGGAACAGTCATCGCCACGATCATGACCGATACCACTACTTTTTGACCATGTTTGCAACACAATCTAAAGATGCTCCTCATATTCCTTCTCACATGAAAAACGTACCAATATTTCATCAATGAAAACCACCACAAACTTATTGAAATAGAGCTTACACACGTGAGGTTCATCAAATTCATAAAGGCTTCACATTAGTCAAACTAAAAAGCATCACCAAGATTTTGAGATGGCATATCTTGGTCAAAACGTGCTTTTAGGTATATCCTCAGCCTTAATCTTTGCATGTACCAATCTAAGATCGATCCTAGAGAATACGGTTGCCCCTTTCAATTGATCTAACAGATGATCAATCCTCGATAAACGGTACTTGTTCTTTACTATGATCTTGTTCAGTTCCTGGTAATCTATACATAACCTTATGCTACTGTCATTCTTCTTAACAAACAAGACGTAAGCTCCCCAAGGAGAGACACTTGGACGGATAAATTCCAAATCTAATAACTATTGCAATCTAGTCTTTAGTTCTTTCAACACAGCAGTGTCCATTTTGTATTAGGCTTTTGAGATAGGGTGTTGCTTCAAGCACCAAATTAATCTCAAAGGCAATCTACTTGAAACCTCTAAGGTTGGTAACTTGACCAGTCTTTTAGAAAAACATATGGAACTCATGCGATTTCAATATCGTATGATCTCACAATCCATTTTTGAGTGTCAATGACATAACCTAAGTATTGCCTTTCAACCCTCCCTGATAGCTTTCTAGGTTTTACAAACCTGAAAACACCAGCTTCTCTGGTTTAGCACTAATCTAATTACTTCCTTGAAATATTAACTAGGAGGATAGACATTAATCCTCGTACCCTAAAATCCACTTGAGCATAGTTCTTGGATAACCAATCCATTCCCAAAACTGCATTAAAATTCAACATGGTTATTTGCACAAGGCTGCCTCAAAGACCTTGTAACATAATTCAATTCGCCTATCCATAATATTTCCATCTAAACTTCATAACCCTATTGCTCGGAGTTCCTACCTTGTAAGATTCATCAAGTCAAGATTGACCACGAGATTACATATTTAGAAAAGTTCCTAGATACCAAAGAATTCATGTAACCAGTATCAAACAACATATAATCAGGCATATAATTAATTAGAATGGTACATACGGCTATATATTGCTCTGAACCCAACTTCCTCGTTAATGCGTAAACCCGAGCATTGGTCTTCTTTTTCTGTTGCCTAGTCTTTACCTACTGATTCTCAGATGCTGCCTTATTTATTATACCTTTATTCGGATAATCCATGACTTAGAGCCCTATTTAACTACTCTCCTAGTTTTGTGATTATTTGTCATTGTTTTGGTCAAATAAACGTAGGCGTTGCCGCCACTATTTCACCTATTTTCGCATAGTGACGGCAATAT
This sequence comes from Cinchona pubescens, assembly GCA_025175665.1. Taxonomy (NCBI): domain Eukaryota; kingdom Viridiplantae; phylum Streptophyta; class Magnoliopsida; order Gentianales; family Rubiaceae; genus Cinchona; species Cinchona pubescens. The sequence continues at coordinate 403,678 of JANKKI010000514.1, read as the reverse complement.
CAGTTGGCTAGCCATAGAGGATGATGACAATAATGGTGGTTAGCCTCTAATGCAATCCTTCCTCCTTCATCCCTTATACATACACACACAATAAATCTAAATATCCATCTATCTCCCTATCTCTCTATTTATGATGTCTACTCTTTCATCTCTCTCATTTGCTGACCATGGAAATGCAATTTTGGGTTGCCTAATGCCTTTAAGGATAGGATAGTGACATTGAAATGGTGTAGTTTTAATTGTTTTTGTTATGTTTGAAAGGCCAAAAATACTCTTCAATCCCTCATCTCTAACAGTTGGAATAGACAGAAGTACGTAAAGTTGGTGTTTTACTAGTTGAGTCTGCAATTCGATACTAAAATACTACCTTTGTCCTTTTTTTTTAGTTGCACTTTGAAAACCCAATAAATAGAGTAGAAATGTCAATCAATTTGGTTAAGCATGTGGGCTTAAGGGTAAAATCTAATTAACCACACAATTAATAATCAAAACTAAAGTCAATAATTTTGGCACTCCAATAAAAGTATTAAACACTCGATATTTACTATTTTTAACTAATTTGACAAAACACCTATAGATTATATCTTAGAAAGAGACAGATAATGCCTTTTAACCTTCTATTGCTATATTTCATATTAGATAAAAACATTTTCCCCTACATTTAGTCGACAAATACTTAGGTAGATCCAGTTTAAGGCTCCATATATAAACCTTATGATTAAAATTAAATCTTTTATAATTTTACTTACATCATTTAATGTCTTAAATTAGTATAATGTCATTTATTCTATATGATTTAATTTATACCACTAGGTTTATAAGTTCTATCAAAGATCGGATCTACCTTAATATTTTTACATTTTGTCTTTTTTTTTTTGAATTCCTTAGTTACAAAACCCTAATCTCCGAACTCGAGTTATGTGTACAACATCACTTACTCCTACTCGAGGTTGAAATAGACTAAAAAATAGTAGTGGACATACTCAATGACAAAGCAAGTTGTGTTTGGAAGCAAGATATAGACTGTAGAAAAATCTAGAATATCATCTCTGCTCACTCAATATGCATTGTTCATGTCTTCCAGAAGCAAATATCATAGCTGATGAGTTATCAAAGATGGGCAGTGCTAGTCATATCTCACAAGTCTTTGATGGTACTCTCCTTCCTTAGAAAGTTGGTGGACTTGCTACACTCGATGCATTGGGTTTTCCTTTGATTAGGGTAGCAAGGTGCCTAATTGGTGTTCTTATCATCAAAGTACTTTAGGTCTTTGTACTTACTTCATTTTCACTGTTAGATGTTTTGACATCATTTTCGTGTACTTTCCTTAAATCCCCTTCTTGTACTTTATTTAATTAATCAATAAAATTGGTGCGTTTCCCATCAAACTACCGGTGATTCTACTAAAAAAAAAACTATTTAAACTGAAACTCATAAAGAAAGAAGGTTCACCTTATTTTTACAAATTATTTTCTTTATATACAAGATGTCCCATATGCCATAAAAATTGGGGAAAATAAAATCATAATTAACTATAAGCTCTACTTTTTAGTTCAAATTTTAAACATTATAAAATGGAGCTTTACCTTGTATCAGTTTCAATAATTTGATATTCTTACATTTTTTTTTTTTACAGTTTTTAATAGTATGAACCTAATTGTTTCTTTTATTATATTTTGTAGAATTCTTTTTTCTTTGATAAGACAATAAGAGATTTTTTTTTTTTTTTTTAACTATATGGAATTGAGTTTTTGTCTAACAGATGTTTAAAGCTGATGCGTATATCAAATCTTATAGCATAATCTAATGAGAACTTTCATTATAGAAAGTATTGTTGCTTAATTTGATATATATATATATATATATATATATATATGGGATGAACGTAATACTAAAATTGTTAAATAATCTTGTTGAATGGTGTTTTGATGAATTGATTGAGTAGAAGTTACCATAGAATTTTTTTACAGTGCCAGAATGATTGGCCAAACCAAATGTAAAAAATTTAGATGACAGGTTGAAGAGTTAAGAAATGTAATCTTATTACCAAAAAAATAAAAAAGTACAGATAAAACAGGTAAATGTAATCCACAAGGAAGAAAAATACTCAAGTCTTTTTTTTTTTAACCCTTATTTCTTTTAATTTTATTATAAAAAAAATAATAATAAAAAAACAAGTCATAACCGCCTACACGACACCAAGAAAAAAACACACATCTTCCGATGATTTTCATATACCGTCTCATCTTTTCATCTTCAAAAACGAAAAAACACGCAAAAGTCTTTTTCCTCTTTCTCTCTCTTCTCATATTCTTCTCCTCTTTTTTCAACTCATAATTTTTGCCCCAAATTTTTCCAAACCCTAATTCCTCTTTCTCTGTCCTCTCTCTACGCTAGGGGGTACTTGTAAATTGAGGTAATTGGGGCGGAATCGAGGCGGTTGCGGGCAAATTCGAGAAGGGATCTGCTTAGATCTGGCTATGAATTAGGGTATATTCCTGGCTTTTCGATTTTGATGATTAATTTGTTGCTTTCTTTGGTTGCTTGGTTTGTTTTTTTTTGTTTTTTTAATTTCTTGGGTTTTGTTGCTTTATTTTTTTCTGGTGGGTTTGTTCGTGGTTTTTGTTGATTGGTCAACCTTCCCTTTAGGATTGAGTGTTGGGAATAAGCTTTTATTGGTGTAACTTTTATGCAATTTTTGTGAATTTGAATAGATTCTAGGGCTTTTTTGCAAGAATCATTTGATTGATATTGTTTTGCAGTTTTTTATTTATTTTTATTTTTTGTTTTAAGTCCATGCGATTTGATTAGTGTTAGTTCCCTTGATTTGAACAATTTTTTTAAGAATTTTTTTGTGAAAGAAAACTAATTAGGTTAAAACCATAAAGGGTTGTACTAATTCCCTGTTTTCATGGGGTGGTTAGGTTGGCACGAGGTTTTTTAAACCCATACATAAATATACATGAGGCTGTTTCATATCTGAGAAAGGTGACGTGTATGTATGGTAAAAATATTGATTTGAAGCAATTTTAGGGTTGAGTGAGCCCAACTTTCCATTTAAAAGAGAATTGTATGAATAATCCCAAATTGGTTTCAGCAATGGATAAGGCTCTGGGATGGAGTATGCATTAAATGTCTTTGTTTCGATGTAGAGTTTTTCTGATGGTGGATACATCTTGGCATTATTTGCTGGAAATTTATTGTACTGAATGTGTCGCTGCCCCTTTTGTCGTTTCTAGTATGTTTTCTAGTTTTACTGGTTGGTGTTTTGTGCTGGTTGCATTTGTTTTGTTTTGTGCTGGTTGCATTTGTTTGGTTTTGTGCTGGTTGCATTTGTTTGGTTGTGTGCTCTGCTCAAGATAGTTGCTCAATTGCTGTAACCAATTTAGTTGATTTTTTGGGGGTTTTTATTAACGGCGGTAGTCCAAATTATTTGTTCTTTTTCTTTTTTTTTTTGGCTGGCTGTCAAATAAGATGATACACGTGTTCTCTTGTTCTTGTAGCTTTCAGTGTTTTATCCCTTGTATGTTGAGGTGATATATTGGTATGTGATAATCTTAAAGTAGTTATAATTATGAGCAAGGGAAGAGGTTGCTTTTAAGTTGTCGTTATGTAGGATATGCTTCCTTGCCATGGTGTTGGTCTCTCTGTAGTTTCTCAAGCTAGTTTGCTGATTAGTTTTCCCCCTTTTGTGACCGAGTTATTATTTAGTTTGTTGGTGTTGCATTGAGTTTCATAGGGGTATCTTGTTTTGGTTGGTAACAGATTGAGGTGTCCTCCTGGTCCCTCACCTGATAATTGCTGGTCAAGACTCAGAGAGAAATCTTGTATATGTGGTGTTATTGCTTCCCTATATTTTGAGCATATTATCTCAGGCATTAATTTACAACATCCATGTTTGGTGGTTTTGTTTGGCACAGTTTATATTGCAGATTAGATGTATGCTGCAAATAGGGCTGCAAGTTTTGAATTGCAATTGTTTGATGGATAATGACTATTCCAATGGATAACAATTCCGAAAATTCATCAAGGGAGTGTGTTCAGCGTCTCTACAACAAGGTATGCCTCTTTGTTTTCAAGTAGTTTTTCTCAGTTTATGGGCACATCTTATGTTTTGTTTTTTATTTGTTGACTTGTTGAAGAGGCAAAACAACATGTGATCTTAATAAACCTGATAGCTTCCTAACTTGGACGTTGTAACTAATTTTATTATTATTTTTTTCTTTTGAAATTGCGATTAATTATGACTTTGGCTGGTGTTTGGCTTCCATCTGTTATTTTAGAATGTTGAGTTGGAGAACAGGCGTCGGAAGGCAGCTGCTTTTTTCAGGCGAGAATTCCTTCTGATCCAAATGCATGGCAACAAATGCGAGAAAACTATGAAGCTATTATCCTTGAAGATCATGCCTTTTCTGAACAGCATGAAATAGAGTATGCTTTATGGCAACTGCATTATAGAAGGATTGAGGAGTTACGTTCACACTTCAATGCTGCAGCAGCAGCAGCTTCAGCAGGATCAAATACATCTCAGAATGGGAAAGGTCCGACACGTGGCGGACCTGATCGACTTACAAAGATCCGTATTCAGTTTAAAACCTTTCTGTCAGAGGCAACTGGATTTTACCATGATTTGATGTTAAAGATTAGGGCAAAATATGGTCTGCCTTTGGGTTATTTCTCTGATGATTCAGAGAGTCAGATTCCTTTATCCAAAGAAGGGAATAAATCTTCTGACGTAAAGAAAGGCTTGATATCCTGTCATCGTTGTTTGATCTATTTGGGGGATCTTGCTCGTTACAAGGGCTTATATGGAGAGGGTGATTCTAAGACAGCCCTTGCTCGAGATTTTGCAGCAGCTTCAAGTTACTATATGCAAGCAGCTTCACTTTTGCCTTCAAGTGGCAATCCACATCATCAGGTTTTGAATTGTTTGTTTAAGTTCATGCAGTTTATTTTTTTATTTAATTTTGTTGTGTCTGCTTAATTTTTTTATGGGCTATTATTGCTTTGCAGCTTGCTATTTTGGCTTCCTACTCTGGAGATGAATTACAATCTAAAAGCCATTTATCGGTATTTTCGTAGCCTGGCAGTTGATAGTCCATTTACAACAGCAAGAGATAACTTGATCATTGCTTTTGAGAAGGTGAGCTACTAAAGTGATATGATTTGGGTGGATACTTTTGACGTAATATCATGTATGTTTTAACCGTTCAATTTAGACGCCGAATCATTTATTTTCTCTTAACTGTGTTATGTTGGCTGAAAGGAAATAGGTATGGTATCTGAGCTGTCTGGTACTCTTATAAAGAACAAATCAATTTTGAGCTGTGTATCACTTTGAAATGAGATATGTTTGCATTGCGTATTACTGCTTAAAGTGTGTAGAGATCCGCATTAAAGTCTATAGCAATTAAATATTTTGTTCCTTTCTGTTAAGCATTCTAGGTTTGATTATATATCATGTCTATTTTGCCTTTCCAGTTGGATGTGTGGTTGTGGGATTATTAGGCGGCATGACTCTGCCATGAATGATTTTTGAGGTCGATGTATGAATTCCTTGTGTCAGAAATGGGTGTATTTTGTCAGTGGATGGAGTTGATAGTTTAGTAGTTTGATTACTTCTGTAATGTAGTGCAATGCAAATTTGAAATTGAGATGTCATAGCTGCTGGTCAAATGCTTTGAGCAGGTTGAGATTTCTGTAATTCCATTTTCTTTTGATCTGAAAGGATAGAAAGGAAATTGATTAAGGATCCTATGTCGTAATTACATCATGCAAATTTTTAGATGCATCTAATTAAAGTATGGAAGAGGATATTTTGGAAAAAATCCATATTTAGAAGCAACTTTATAGTTGTCTTTGTCTGAGTTGTATAATTGTATTACTTCTGTTCGTAGTTAATACACGGGTAGCTGGCCTTCTTGAGTTGGTTTTATGTGTTATTTCACTTGAATTCATTATTTTTGTGAATAATCATGAAGAAGTCATGGATATTGATGTCATGAATGTTTTTGGCAGAATCGTCAGAGTTTTACCCAGCTACTTGGAGATAGCAAAGTGCCTTCTGTCAAAACGGCATTGGTGCGTGGAACTGGGAAAGGAAGGGGTAAAGGTGAAACACGTGTTCAGCCTAACGATAACAAGGTAGAAGCAAGTTCTGTCAAGGAAAGAGCATCCAGTACATCTGAAATTTTCAGAGCGTTTGGCATACGATTTGTTCGGCTGAACGGCATTCTCTTCACGCGCACAAGGTACCTTTTTTTTTTTTTTTCCTCATTAATACAGTTGTGATCACTGGTAACAGTTTAATGATGCATTTCTTTTGCTATCATGAATTAGTCTGGAGACGTTTGGGGCCCGACATCTTCTCAATGGTTAGAACTGATTTGCTTGAACTTCTTTCGTCTGGGCTGGATGAGGAGTACCATTTTGGCTCAGATGCTGCTGACTGTAGGCTGGCTGTCGTCAGGATGATTGCTATTCTCATTTTTACCATTCACAATGTAAATAGGGAAACTGAAAGCCAATCATATGCTGAAATACTGCAGCGCTCAGTTTTACTTCAGAATGCATTTACTGCAACTTTTGAGTTTATGGGTCACATTCTTGACCGCTGCAGCCAGTTGAATGATCCTTCATCAAGTTTTCTATTGCCTGGTATTATGGTTTTTATAGAGTGGTTGGCCTGCCATCAAGATATAGCAGTCGGTAGTGAACGAGAGGAAAAACAATCTGGTGCAAGATCTTTTTTCTGGATCCACTGTATCACCTTTTTTAACAAGCTTATACCAACTGGTTTTGTGTTTCTTGATGAGGATGAAGAAGAAACATGTTTCTTTAACATGAGTAAATATGATGAAGCAATTAAAGAAATGAGACAGCTAATCGGCTTGCTTTGTCCGAGGACTTTGAGTTGCGGGGATTTGTTCCTCTTCTTCCTGCCCAACTCATTCTTGACTTTTCGAGGAAGCATTCCTTTGGAGCTGAGAGCAGTAAGGTAAAAAAGGCCCGTATTCAGAGGATTATAGCTGCTGGAAAGGCTCTTGCTAGTGTGGTACAGATTGGGGAAGAGGGAATTTATTTTGATGCAAAATTGAAAAGATTTGCCATTGGTGTCGAACCTCAAGTTTCTGATGATTATTTACTAACTAGTCCTTCTCAAGCTCCAAAATTAAGTGTTATAGAGGAAGGGAGCCTAGTTGGTGGTGAAATGACTCCTCGAGCCTTGGAGCCAAAGCAACAGTTGTACATGGAAGATGAAGAAGAGGATGATGAGGTGATAGTCTTTAAGCCATCTATGACTGAAAAGCATGTAGATGGGATAGTTTCAAATCCAGCTTCTTCAGAGGCTTTTGCATCTGGTGTTAATACGTCCCAACATTGATATAGGGAGTGACATTGGATCTTTCTCTGCTGAACTTGATGGTTATCTTTTCAAGAATGCTGTGAGTGCTGGCTTAATGCCACCAACATCCATTGTAAACTCTAGTTCTCAGTATCTTCAACCAGTGCAACAAAGTACGTCAACTTGGGTGGTGGAACAAGGAACTCTTGTGAATGGGCTTGGTAATTTGAATTTGTTTGACAATGGGCTTATGATGAAATCCGAATCACAAAATTATTTTGGAGCTTTGCCACCTCAACAAGCCTTTCCAGTTATCCTCCCAGATTCGAATTTTGGGACTGGCAGTAGTTATCCTGTTCAGTTACCCGAAACTATGGTACCTTCAAAGCTTGATTCAATCATGTCTCTTGGATCTGAGAACATGTCCATGAAGCCTTCATCATTTTCGCCTGCTGGTTTAAAGAAAAATCCAGTAGGCCGACCTGTTAGGCATTTTGGCCCCCCACCTGGCTTTGGTTCTGTACCTTCAAAAACTGTGGATGGGTCACTACCTGAAATTTCCTTGAAGAATGAGAATATTGCAATTCCCCCAATGGATGATTATAGCTGGCTCGATGGTTATCAGTTGCCTTTGGTGAATAGAAGTGTTGGGCTTAATAGTTCTACTAATATCCCCGGACAGGGGTACCATGCTGTTACCAAAAGCAATAGCTCGACAGGGATGCTTACCTTTCCTTTTCCTGGGAAGCAGACATCATCATTGCAAGTCCCATTGGAGAACCAGAAAGGTTGGCAGGATTTCCAATTCTCCGAACAGATGAAACTACTCCAGGAGCAGCAGCAAGTTCAAAAAGGAAATCAACAACCTGCTATGCTGCCACAGCAGTATCAAGGACAGTCTCTTTGGGATGGTCATTTCTTTGTGTGAGATTATGAAGAGTAGATGGTATGGTGATTTACTTCCTTTCTGAGCCTTTATGCCATAAGCGCTCATTACTTGCTTTTTAGAACTCTTATTGGTGTACAGTGAATAATGATGTAAGTGGCTTATATTTGCAACAAGTTTCTTGGCGCTTCTCCTTGACATTTTGATGTTTACTGGTGTGTGAAGGTTGCGAAGAGTTTACAATGGCAGTTGTCCAGTTCTTGGTGCTGCAAGTTTATCCATTGCGCATTTTGCAATTTGGCCAATGTTATTAAGTTTTCTTGGAGCATGGATGGTCTTGGAATATAGCAGGCACCTGCTATTGAATGGGTATATCTCCCTTAACCCCCCTTGTGTGGTAACTTTGTTAACTATTAGGTAATTGTGTCTGTTGCTTGAGGTAGTAAATTTCTGAAGTAATAACGGGATATATGTGGTAAGAAAATGATAGGTCATATAATGCTTGCCCATTTTCTGTTCCTTTTTCTTTCTTGTCTCAAATGTATTGTTGTGTATATGTCGTGTTCCATTAACCTGTCATAACGTATACTTGGGGGTTGCAGCATGGATGAGTATATATCCAGTCCTTTAATTTTAATATATTAAGCTTTTTTGATTCTGATGTGGGAGGTGGCATCTTGGACGAGCATAGTATACTGTCCTTCCATTTTAATATATTAATCTTTTTTGTGATGTATTTCTTTATGCATGTGTGGCTGCTTGGGTATTATTAAGTATTATATACTTTTGGTAACTGAGTACTTATTGTTTTGTCACTTTGTCATTTTCTTATTTTCTGTGCAGATGGTGCCGAGATTTCCGGGATGGTTGACAGTGGTTATGATGTCAATAGGTGCAACAAATGGGAATTTTCTGATGTTAAAGTGCCTTGTCTGGTTGGACGTGAATCTTCGGATATGGGTTTGTGGTGCATGCACATCTAGAAGGGAATAAAAGAAACTAGCAAATATACCTGGTTCATAAAAGGTATTTATGTGAAGCCGTCATAATAGTCTTTTTGCCTTACATGCCATGATGAGCAGTTCCCATCAGTTGAATGCTTAAGGTAAGTTTCTTGGCAGTTCTCATGTCTGCCCAGAAGTTCTCAACTGGAGTTGTGAAACTTATGGAAGATGGTTCTGTTATCATTGGAGTTATATTATGGATGTTGGTTGGAAATAAATATGCGATTATGGATGCATTTGGTATTCAACTTTGAGGGTTGAGAATATAGACTAATGCTGCTGCATCATTATGCTTTTGTGTTATGTTGTTTGGATCAAGTGGTATTACTAACGAGGCAATTATTGTCTTGTGTTCTATTTTGGATCAATTATGTTTCTCATTTGCAGTTTTTTCTATGATTGTGAATGTTTTTTCAAATATCGACTCCATGAATGGCCACATCTGGATCACCTGTATTGTTAGTCTAAGAAGTCTGAAATTTGAAACGAAGTTAACTTTCTTCGGCTTTACATGATGAGCTTATTCAAAGCGTTCGAATAGTTAGTTGATACACACAAGGTTGGTGGGATGATATCTAACTTCTACACAGTTACCTTTTAAAGACTTATAAATATCTTGAGTTGCTTGTCGAAAATGAATGTGCGGGTTTATATTCTTAAATCCCGAGCATGCATGTCGGCTGTATTTGTTGTTTTCGCGGTTCAACTCAGCTGTATTTGTTGTTTTCGCGGTTCAACTGCTCGGGGAACTCATATTTATTAATGAGAAATATTTAGGTAGACTTAGTTTATAAAATTATTCGTAAATCTTGTAGTGTAAATTAAATATTATGGAATCTATGATATCAGTTGATGTAAGTAAAATTTTATAAGATTTAATTTTAATCGTGAGATTTACAGGTAGGGTTAACATTGTGTTTATGATAATATTTTCCTTTATTAATAGGGTGTTCGATAAATAATTTATCAAATAAGAAAATATTAATGATTCATTTGGTCCGCTAATATGTTATGAATCAATTGCAAGGCATGGGACTTGAATCCTACATTTGGAAGTATGGGATTTGGGCTCTTGCACCTCGGTAGCTAGGTTCTGGGGTCTTCCACCTCAATAGCTGGTTTTGTTGTGGGTTCTCCCAAGTTATTCAAATCATAATAATAATGGGGCAGAATAAAGTAAAAGAAAAAAATTTCAGTGTTATCGTGTGCTTGATAAGTGAATGATGCTTTGAAAGGAGAACACCCTATGCAGATTATCTGAATTCTAATCCTGCAAGAGCAATGGAAAGATTTTATCAACTGTCCAGAAAATAAAGCTTTTTTTTTTTTTTTTTTTCTGCAATAGAGAATAGCCCTACTTGATTGTGTAGGTGGTCTGAAAGTTGTGATATGAGCTAGGGAAATATTTAGGTAGACTTAGTTTATGGTCTACTTGTAAATTCTGAGGTGTGGATTAAATGTTATGATATTTGTGATATTAGCTGATGTAAGAAAGATTTTATAAGATTTAATTTTGACTGCGAGATCTACAGGTGGAGTTTAAGTAAGACCGGATTTATGGTAATATTTTTTTATGAGCAAATATGAAGATTTTGATTAGCTGAAGTTTGTCATCGAACTTTTGGGAACTATCTCTCTTTTTTGGTAACTTATAGATAATTGTTATATTGTATGTGTCAATTTACATAAAAAGAAGAAAATTTTTATATGGATCGGATCTATGGTATAATACTATTGACTATACAATGTTATATTGCAATCAATATGGACTAAAAGGTTTATGATATTATGTTATGAATTCATGCCAAAATATGTCGTAATTTTGTCTAGAGACCAAAATGATATGTTTTGAATTTGTGAGGAATTAAAAAACATTACTTTGAATGTAATTAAAAATATAAGGGACTATTAAAACTATTTTAGAATTCTTTTATTAAAATAGTTTAAAGTTGGGACCCACAGGATGAAGTTGAACAGTATATGTTTTTATTTGTAATTTCCTATCTGTTTAACTAAATACATGTCGAGTACAATTTGATTTGCATGTTAATTTTTGACACTTAATACATGTTATAAATCTTTCTATAGTGGTTTTCAATTTTAAATTTTTTTTTTAAAATTTTGAATAAGTTTAATTTTTGTAATTTTGTTTTTATTATACTCGTTAAAGTTGCTGAACCGCACACTTTCTGCTGCTTTAAGTAACGGAGTACTTAATTAGACAAACTCACTTAAGTTTGTTCATTCTACCCAATTCGTTTTTCCAAAGAAGAAATAAACTGATGGTGTACGTAGGAAATACGATCTAAATTCAAGGACAATAGAAGGTACAAATGAAATCATTTGAACCCAAAATTTAGGTTAAACAAGTCTCGTCAAGGATGAAAATACTACAATTGTTCAAAGTTGGGGGAATTTTCGTTAGTGGAATATTACTATTATTATTTTATATAATGTATGAGATTGTTGGTGTAATTCTTTGATTTTTGATATAATTTATCTTTATCACTTATATTTTTCAGATTTGTAACTTCTCACTTTCACCATCAAATAACTCCTCAATTCACCACAAAATTGTACACACAAACCCATAATTTAATTTGTATTTTAGTTTTTATCCATTTTTAAAAAAATTTTAGTACAATTCTACACACACATCGAGTGTGCCAATAAAATTAATATATATGGTTGTCCTAGTGATAACCCGCTCATACATGAGAGCAAATATATATATGGTAGTTGATAACCATTTCTATATGAGAGGTAAATATATTCAACTTAGTGAAATGATAACTGATTGAAAATTTTAATAATTGAATAAATAAATACAAACAAAACTATGCAACTAAAATAGTAAGTTGTACAATACCATAAATTTAAAAAAAAAATAATTAAAGAACTTGATTGTTAAATGTGTAATTGAAATTGTTATGTTGTTTTCGTATAGAAAATGATTGTTGAACATTAATTTCTATGCAGGGAATATATACGCCATGTTTCCGAACATCATGTGTGTTTAATAAAATTAATTTTTGAAACATAACATAGTGAATTTCAAGAAAACAAATTTCTAGGTCAACTAAGAAATCAAAATCTCTATTATAAGTATTTGATACCATCAAATTATAGAAAATAATAATGTTATACTTCTTTTTAATATAAAGAAAGTGTAAGTTATTTTGTAGATAAAAAAGGGAAAAATACAAAAGAAGCACACTTTTAGCAATTGATTTTACGTAATTGATTTTACGCCTCAGTACAAAGCTTACTTGTAAATGTGATAATATGAGAAAAATACCAAGAACAGGTAAAGCATAATTTTTATACACTCACTTAGTATTTTTTTTCTTAAAAAAGAAAATCTATAGTGGATCTCCACCTATCCTTTGGTAACTCGAACACACGACCTAGATCATACGGGGAAGCATATCTTATTATTTGATCTACACTTAGTAATATTATTTATCAACATTGAATAATAATAGTTAATTATTAATGAACATAATATTGGAAGCTGATGCTAAGAGCAAATTAATTTTAAAACTTTGTTTTTTTTCTATAGAGTAGATTGTTATGTGAACATATTGCAAATTTAGTTCCTCAACAAATCTCATTGGAGGTCTTCTATTCTTTTTTTTCAAATTTTTTTGCATCTTAACTATGTTTTTATACCACGAAAGTCCCCCAAAATTTAGGTAATCTTAAGAAGTTGTACCCACAAGTTCGAAATACACTTTTTTTGTCCCATTACTATTTGAAAAAAGCTTGCAAAGGTCGTTTAAGTGTTTTTTTCGCTATCAAAGTAGTCATCCAATCATAGTACTAAAATAAGCTTGAGGGGCAAAAAAGTTAATTAAATCAAAACAAATGTGGGAGACCATTATGCATTACACAAGTACTTTCTATGGGATTAAAAAAGTTGAAGGACTAAAAAATAAAAAATAATTTGAGGGATGTATATGAGATATTGAAAGTAGTTTAGAGAGAAAGACTTTAGTTTCTCCTCATCAATGTTTTGATAAAAAAATATTTCCATGATATAGTTAGGTCTAAAGAATAATATTACTCGTGTATAAATATGTTGCACCTTAGTTTATTAGAAAAAACTATTTGTATATTAGATATCAAAAGTTTTCTCAACTAAATAAATAATTTTTCCTAACTTATTATAAACAACATAATTTTATATTTGAAATATATTGTTAATAATCGACACTCATAATAATGGTCTATAACACACTATTAGGAGGTGTTTGGTTGGAAGGTCTGAGAATTAGAATGGGAGTGAAACCCATACTTATTACTTGTGATGTTTTGCAAACCTTATTTTGATGATGATATAAGCACTAAACTCTGAAAATAAGCTATGCAAGTCTGCTATCTTTTCGGCTGGAAACAGGTCCTTCGGACGCAGTACACCGTCTGAACTATGCTATTTTTCTCGGACGAACAGGACCGTCCGAACGGACAGGCAGAAAGCAAATTTCTTCATGCACCTACAACGGACGCACAGGCGTGTCAGAGAGAATATCCCTCGGATATATATTTTCGTTTGATTGCTAAGAATCAAGAACCCTAAACTCCTCAACGGACGCATAAAACTTTCCAAATAAAGCTTGCTTTGGACGAACATGGCCGTTTGAAACCCAGTCCGAACGATGAAACAGATGCATGCACGGCCGTCTGAACGACATCCTTCACACAACTATACTGAGATTGGACGCTGTGTCGGATCGCACCATCTTTATCTCGGACGTCCGAAAGCCGTAACGGCTAATTTTTGTGCATTTATTATTGAGCCATTGAGAAGTAGTTACAATCAGAATTTATTGCTCCTATAAATACTTGCTCTATTGTTTTGTAAGGAGTATCTAATATATTGAATACAAACCTTAGAAAAGAGCAATTTGAGTGCAAATTGGCCATAGTGCTATATTGTATTAGTGTGTAGCTTAGAGTGCAATCCAAAATATTGAGTGGAGTGTAATCTTGTACTAAAGTGAGGTTAAGAGTGAAATCCTTGGCTCAACTAAAGTGAATTAGTGTGAGCAAGAATTGTCCTACTTTGTGTATATTAGAAGATTATTGACTCACCAATTTTGTGAAGCATTCTAGTGGATTAACACTTCAAACTTGGTAGCTTGGAAGTGTTGCTTGTTTAATTTCTCTCTTTACCTTTTTATATTTCATAAGCTTTATTGTCTTTATATCCATTTATCCATTTGATAGTTTAAAGGAGATTTTATTGGTGATTGTTTTGCTAAATAATTTTTAAGAAACCTAATTCACCCCCTTCTTAGGTTGCTTTGGGGCCAACAGCTTGGCTGTTGGATATGGGAATTGAAAATTTGAAATTATACCCAAAAAATCAACCATCCTCCATACCCAAGTGAATTGGAAGGTTTTGTGTTGATTCCCTACTATTGGGTAACAATTTTTTTTTTCTTTCTTTTCTCCTTCCCTTCCCAACCCAACAGCCTCCTTCCCCTTCTTCTCCTCCTCCTCCCTCTCGAAGCCCTATTCCTCCCTTCTTGCAACTCTCCATCCCTACTCCTTCCTTTTCCTAAAGTTACCCCTCTCTGCCTTTCTCTTTCATCCCCTCTTCCTAGTAGCAACATTTGACGATTCTTTAAAATAGTTGCCAGCAAGTAGTGTTCTCGAAATCCATGGTCTCAATTGTGATGATGTGGACGCCAAGAGCTAGATAATAGAGTTTTTCAGGGGATGATGTTGCTGTTGATAAATTTTGCTGATATTTTGGTTAGTAAAGATCAACACCTAGGTGGGTTGGGTGGGTTTGGGTAGGCTGTAGGTAGAATGGTAGAGAAGATGGTTAAAAATAAAAAAAAGAAAATATTATTCTAATACCCATTCCTAAGCATATCAATCAAGCACTAGTAATTTTAATTATTCTAGTAGTCAAATCCCATATCTAAAATTTATGTATGATTCCAATTCTAATTCCGATTTCGGAATGCTAACGAAGCACCTCTTTAGTTTTGTAAATCTTTTGGGAGACAATATCAATTATAAGAGGCAGTACGCATAAAATATGGATTTTGAATAATAAAAGTAGCTAAACATAATATTTAGATAATTGATTTGAATATAAATTGTTAGTTAAGTATTTAACTTTTTTACTTTCTCTATTTACCGTGCAGATTTCGAATATCTTTAATATGCCACTAGTTGATAACCCATGCTAAGAATGAGGAGGTGTATATATTCAACTTATAAACAAAATAATACTAGTGTAATTGATTATTGATTGAAACTTTTAATAATTAACTGAATAAATACAAACAAAAGCACGTAGCGATAATAGTAGGTTGTACAATGCCACAAACTAAAAAAAATAAAAAAACATAATTGTTGAATGTGTAATTAAAATTATTATGTTGTTGTCCTTTTGTTGAATATGAATTGTTATGTAAGGGATTATATACACAAATATTTCCAAAATCATGTTTGTTTAATAAAATTATTTTTGAAAGATAACATAGTAAATTTCAAGAAAACAAAATTCTAGGTTAACTATGAGATCAAGAAAACAAAATTCTAGGTTAACTATGAGATCAAGATCTCTATTATAAGTATTTAATACTATCAAAGTATAGAAAATAAAAATGTTATACTTCTTTGGAATATAAAGAAAGTGTGAGTTATTAGGTAGATAGAAAGGAAGAATAACACACTTCTAACAATTAATTTTACACTCCACCATAAAAGTTTACTTGTAAATGTAATGATATGAAAAAAAATTCTTACCAAAAATAATATAACATAATATTTACATCCTGGCTTAGTAATATCATTTATGAAGATGGAATAGTAATTGTTAGTGAACATAATATTGGAAGAAGTTGCAACGAACAAATTAATTTTAATACTTTGTTTATTTTTTCTATAGGGTAGATTTACATTTGGGAGTATTGCAAAATTAGTCCCTCTACTATTTTCAAAATTTCATCGGAGATCTTTTATTTTTTTGAATATTTTTTGTTGACTCTCAACTATCTTTTTATACCAAGGAAGTATAAAATACTTAAAGTACAAAAAAGTTTAAAAGAACTTGGGGGACTTCTGTGGGATTAAAAAATTTGAGGGACAAAAAAAGAAAATAATTTGAGGTATCTACATGAGATTTTGAAAATAGCTGAAATGACTAAAGTTTTTATTTTCTCCCTCATCAATGTTTTGAATATTTTGATAAAAGTATTACCATGATATTTTTGGGTCAAATAATTATAATATCACTCATACGTAATTATGTTCACATCTCTTTAGTTTATCAAGATTAGCTCTTTAAATATTAGATACCTTAAGTTTTTTTTTTTTTCCCAGTGATGCCGTTTTAGAAAACACATAATTGTATAATTTATAAAAACACCTAAATTCAACTACTAACTAGGCTGTATCCCACAAGTATACGATTATCAACTATTAGTAAAGGAAAGTAGGGATCGAACCTACAAGGATTGGTTGGTGATTACTAATTATTTGGTTGGATAATAGTTGAAGTGGTTGATTAATGAAGAGTTTTAACTAAAACTAGAATTCAAAAGGTTAGGAAAGCTATTTAAAGACTAACTAGTAAAAGCAATTTAAAAGGGAGCATTGACATTAAAGAAAGTATTTTTGAGAAGCATGTAAAAGGAAAGCATATTTAAATAGTATTTAGAGAAAGCAATTGGAAAGGAAAGCATTTTAATGAAGTAAGTAACTAACTAACTTGACTACTAATTACCAATAAGAAGGCATGATTAAAGAAGACCACTGTATTTAACAAATTTACCCTAATTAATTAATCTAAATTATAAATCACCACTAAGAAAGTTTTTTAAAGAAAAGCCCATAAGTTAACTCGTTCTAATTTGCTAATCTAAATTACAATTTTTCATTAAGAGAGCACTTGTAAATGAAGGCCATAAATTAGTTTAACAATTATACTAAGAAAGCATGTAAAAAAAGCAATTAAATGAAAAGTTCATGACTAATTCTACTAATTAATCTAAGAAAATACAAGTAAATAAAGTAATTAAATTAAATTACACTAAATTAAAAAGCAAATGACATTAAACATAAATTAAAGTAACTTACACTAAGGGTTTTTAATCTACAACTAGGAGTTTGAAACTCCATTAAACTACACCTAATCTAAGAAAATCCTCCGCAAATAGGGAGAAAAATGAAGAACTACTTCTACTCCTACAACTAAATCTACCCTACTTCCTACTTAGCCTCCAAAGAGGTTTAAGAGATGTATTTATATGTCTAGGTTGGAAGACAAGATTTTCAGCTATAATTTGCCTCAAACTAGACTATTTTGCCCCTGAAAAATACTTGGACCGCGGTTACACAACTCGGTAACTGTAGTCAATAATTCTCCTTCTTAATTTTGGTGACCACGGTCAATAGCTCTATTTCGCCACTAGAAGTTTAACCGTGCCTTGGTGACCACAGTGATGGGCTGTCCTCTTGAAAATTTTTCTAATTAAGATTGATCGCGGTCAAGAATTTTTCTTCTTTAAAATATTGACCCCGGTTAATAATACTTAGAATTTTTTCTCAGCATCTGGCTTTGTTTCATCATCCAATTATGACTTGACTTGATTTGATTTGTTTCTTATCCTATTGTCAAGCCATTTTCTTCGATCATACCCTACCTATAAATACACTCCATTAATATAATAAAAAAACTAAAAATATTAAATTAACTCAACTAATACATTTTAGAACATAAAAGTAAAAGTTGAAAAAAACAACACTTAAAACCTAAAAATGTTTGAAATTAAGTACAAAAATATTCAAGTTTAGGTTACATATAACTGTAGTTTTCTAGAGTTATCATCTAATAAATAAATACTTTTATCCTAACTTATCATAAACAACATAGTTTTATATTTAACCTGTATTGTTAATAACTGATACTTATATAATAATCTATAATACACTATTAGTTCTGTAAATTTTTTGGAAGAATATCAATCATAAGAGGTTGTACGCAAAATGTGAGAATTTTGAATAAATAAAAGTGTTTAAAAATAATATTTAGATAATTGATTTGAATTCAAATGATTAATTAAATATTTAGTTTTTTTTATTACTTTCACTATTTACCATGCAAATTTCCTATAATTTAATATCTTATCTTGTTTTTATTCTTGTCTTTTATATTATACAAACTCTTCCTGAACATACTGGATAACGACATTTTGACAACTAAGAAACGTAATCATAAAATAATATTTGTATAAATAATATAATCTCGGGCAAAGCAAAAGGAAAAAAAATCTAGTGTAACTCTTTAAAAATCAAGATCTACTTTTCTCTAACTGGGGAGAATTAAAAAAATCTAGCACTATGTTTGGGAGTTTAGAAAGGAGGAAAAAAGAAGGAAAAGTTTTTAATGAGAACGGAAGAGAAGGGAAGGGAAGGGAAGGGAAGTTAAGTTTCTTTCGAGTTGTTTGGGAGTTTTGGAAAGAAAATTTCATTAATATTAATATTTTACTAAAGTACCCCTACTTTTGATATTTTTATATTATATTTAGAAGACAAATATGATATTTCATAATTAATTGTAAAGTAGTTAAAATTTTCCTTCTATTTCCTTTCACTTATGGAAGGAAAATTTTTTTTAAAATTTTATCCCTCCATTTCCCTCCAATTAAAACTCCCAAACATGTTAAAAACTTTAACTTTCCCTTCTTTTCTCTTCTCTTCCTTCCATTTCCTTCTATCCAGACTCAGCCCAGAGGATCATTGAAGACTTAGGTAAGCAAACATTACTAAAGGAGTAATATATAAACAATGGCTTCAGGAAAATTCTATGGTGTTTTAAGAAATCATTCATTTGGGTTTTAATGAGGTCTGTAGAGTACAATATTACGTGTTAATAATTTGTACAATACCATGGAATGATCCATATTATGATTATAGAATTTCCCGTAAGGTTCATAGGATATTAGATGACTAATTTTCATAGTAGTATCTTTTAATATATTAGGATACTTGCTTATCGCAAGTTAAATAATTCAATTAAGTATAACATTTGAGAAGTTCAAATAGCTTTGTTGATTCCAGTTTTCCGTTGTCTAAGACATGAGTTAGGGGTTCAAATTTTTAATTAACTTCCTAATTTTTCATTTACATCAGATTTGTATTATAATTTTCTTTATTAGAGGATTGGATGTTATCCAAGGAGGATGTATTGTCTCATCTCTCATGGCTATCATTTTATTTGAGACATTCTTTCTTCTCTTCTTTTTCTACTTTCTCATGTGGTCTGAGTTTATACATGTACAACACATTTGGTGAGGATTGGGAAATTTCGAACAATATATTCTTCTATCGTTTCGAAACATTTTGCTCATGCAACAAGAAAATTTTCAATTTTTCAAAGAACACGTATTTAGTCAAATGAGAAAAGGATCCGGCGTTCAAAAGTTTGACAACTCGATTAATTTGTGATCCACTTCGGCTATCAATCATTTTTGGTAAATTGATTAATTTGTGACACCATGTCTGATATCTCAGTCTTGATAACTTGATTGAAAATAGTTTCTTTATAATTTTTTGGTTAGCAAAGCAAGATTTCTTAACTGGTTTTGGGAGAGTAAGAAGAAGGCATGCCTTGTTAGGAAAAGTCTGGGCTATGAACTCCACAATTCAGAGCGGAGTTTGTAGCACCACCGTGGGATTTTCGACAAAGTAGGAGCCCCTATTTTTTGGATGTTCTAACAGATGTGTGAAGAGTAACTAGCACAAAACTATTCATTTTGTTAACATTTGATATGAAGAAATGCGATCACAGTTTGAAGTATTCGATAATGTCAAAAGACTCAAAACTGGTACCACTTCTTTTGACTTCATAGCTCTAGAATGATCATATTTCACCTCAAGTACCCAGAGATCTTTATCACTCAAGAACTCAAAGAAATAATTACAAAATCATGGTGTCTTTGAAACCAATTTCTACTGGCAAAAGCTTATACAATTTCTTCTGTAGGTCTACAATTTGATTTTTTTTTCTAGCAAATATCTAACTCAGGTTCTGTTTAACAAATGAAAAGAATACTGGAGATGAAATTTTTTTGTACATACATGAAAATAATGAATATAGTAATACCAAGTTTTCCTCTAAGCCTCAGCCATAATGACTTAATATTCCTGCATGAATCATGTATTGGAGTAATGCAGATTTGTCGGCGGGCTTTTCTTCTTAATGTTTGTGGCAAGCTCCATTTACAGCCTTAAAAAATGCTACAAGAGGATAATGACAAGTTGAAGGCCTACAGCTGCAGTTGTAGGAGAATCATTCAAATTATCTTCTGCAAAAACTTTGAATATATAATCTCGGAAACGCCTTGAATATTGTTTCGGATCTACAGCCGATATAGAGTTCGGATCATATTGAATAGACTTGTATGCATGCTCAAGCTTCTTGGTAATGTCATAGTCCTGAAGTATGTCTATGATGCCGAAAAACATAATTACATCATAGTACTCTCCAGTTGGCTCTCCTACTAGCTGAATTTCATCCTCATTCTTTCTCTCAGTCCTTTCAACCTTCGCAGGCATATTTATTCCCAAGCTGATACTAGCCCACCTGTGGAGATGAAATTGGCTATGAAAGATTGTATACATGGTACAACACATTTATCATTTTTGTGTGAGGTAGTAGATGAATAGTAAGATTTAGAGAATGATTTGGTTGAAGAGATGACATACCCTGTTGGGTCTAAAAGTAGTTGATCCATGTCTGCTCTAGAAAGACGAGGAACTGTTTCATCTACACCGCCATTTTCTGCTTGATGAGAAGACAGATACGATGTTATTTTAGTTGTTTAAAATTGATTTATCATTTAACCCTTGATATTGACTTAAGTAAGAAAGATGAGTCAACATAAACTCTTAAATAGTAGGTGTAACATAGACAAGTCTAGTCACTAGCCATGATAAAGTGGATGTATTATCGGTTTAGCAAATATAACAACGAAAAATAAGGAATAAAATATGTTCTTTGCATAAATTGGAGTGAGTTAAAAGTATAATTACCTGTAGGTGTTCGACAACCAGAAGGAGTATGCTCGCAGCTATTTGTTGCTTCTCTGAAGTGTAGACCGACCAAAAGGCTATAGTCCATTATCCTCTCCTGCTCGAGAAATTCACAGTCCCTATCAACTTGTCTGCAAAGAAGAGAAGTTTTCTCCTTTAAATCCTAGAGTGAAGGGTGCACCAAAAGAGAGTACAAAAATGATTTTCTGTAGTGTAAAATTTAAAAAATGTGCTGTTGGCTACTAATGCAGATAAAATCTTTTAGCTTACTTCAAATAAATTTGGATACGGTTGCTTTAAGTAATAGTAACTGACAAGAAGTAGGAATGACAAAAAACTGGAAACCAAGGTTTACTTACCTTCGGAACTCTTGAAACCAATTCTTTTGGAGTCGGAATATGAAGTTAAGATCGAGGTCTTTAAGAGTTGTATTTGCATCGATCTCCGACTCTGGCTTATCTGTAATGCGGCCAAAAGTAGATCCTTTCAAATCGTATCGTTTGTGAATGGTGTAGTCTGTGCAGAAGAGGTTTCCCATGATGATAAAGCGTACCTACATCATTCATCACATCAAGTACTTGCTTGATACTAGTAGCATATCCATTCTAATTAGGCCTAACTTACCTTCTTTTGGGCAGGTCCATTTAACCTTACACAATGCAAACCAAAGTATTTGGTTACAAGAGTGTTCTCAAATGCTCGAACATGGTTATAATAGGCATTTAACATCCTCAGTAGAACCTAAAAAGGATACAAAAATTGATGTTAGTTTTTAGTAAGGGGAGCAACTAATGCTGATTTTAGCCTCATATATGCTACAAAGGACTTTACTTTCACTTCAGCTTTCTTCATTGTCTTTATCATGTATCGATCATCGTTGGTCAAGTAAAAGAAGCTTCCACTTTTACCAGGCGAACAAAGTTCCCGAAGGGCATCATTCCCGCAAATGGATAACATGTAATCAGCTGGATCCACCTTGAATAACATCCTTAGAGTTCTGATGTAAAATATGTCATTATAAACCGTAATAGTTCATCATATTGCATGATACTCTCCTAATATTTCAAAGAATGACAATCGTTAACTTAGATTTTCTAGAAACTAAGATGAAATGATGATATGACTTGCCTGAACACTTTTGGGCAATAGTCCTTCCATCTAAACTCACAGGACTGGTGAGGTGGAGTGTTTTTTGATCCCTCTGGTGGAAATCTTGTCCAGTACTTTTCCTTAGGGTCAAAAGCTGACGGTTTTAGATCAAATGATGGAGGTGGACCAGGTTTTCCCCATTACAGAATGCCTGTATTACCATTCAACATTATTAAAAAAATGTCAGGGCTTACTAATTCAAGGATACGGAATGTAGGTAAATGCACTCAATGTGATAAATGATTTGTTAAAAAGAAGGAACACAGGAAAAATAGGACGATAATGCTATATGATTCAGATCAGATTTACAGTTTATCAATATGTCTTTATGGAGACCTTGAGTGCTCCTAATCCATAGTATAAGAGTTTTTAACTAACTAAGCTAAATGTTGCCCAATTCTTCATCGCCCATTATTTAATATCAACTTTTGTTGTATTACTGTTTCCATATGAATACAATTTTGCTATACTATAGATGGCTTATATCATAGGTGACATCAAATAGTTCGTACTTAAATGATTTTGAAAGTTAAGCTGCAATGTGTATTTATCATCATTATGGCAAATTGATCCATGAGAAGGATTGATAGAGGTTAAAACTAAATGCCAAAAACACCTAAACTAGTGCATTTGGGATTTCTCATGAAATTGGAAAACCAAAACAATATTTCATAGTGTAACAAATCATCATTGCCAAAGAAAGTTCTTTAGGAAAGGAAATTTGAACCAAAAAATTGGAAGTAGATTGCTAAAATGTTAGTGAGATGTATGGAAAATTGTCAAAAGTACAGAAGATACCTGATCCCTAATTGCAAATTGAGCATTAGTTCATAATTTTTATGTCCTTTGGAGATGGTCTCTCCTTGTTTCTTTACCATCTTCGGTATCCTGATTGGGCTTCCACGCGTACTCACATCTTCAAGCTGTAGACCTGCTAAGCTATCATCCACCCCAATCCTATCAAAAGTGCTAGCAGAACTTGTTGAATGTCTAGCAGCATCAGGTGTAGGAATTCTAGTAAAGTCCTTATCTATACCAGCATCTAGTCTCCCATCAACTGACATTCTCCTTGGCCTAACGCTAGAATCAACTGCATTGGAAGATCTCCATACAGCTAGCTTCTTATTAGATGGCAAAATTGAAAGTCCTTTTCATTTGGGCACACTTTACAATCCTTCAAATCAACATTATATACATCTTGAGGATCCCACTCAAGATTTCCGTCTAACAATGTTGACCCTGCTGGATAATAAGTCCCATTTTGATCCTTTGGATCCTTGCTCCAATTACCCACGTAAAGACTCCCATCAGGCCATTTGAATGTTCCATTTCCCTTGGGCAGTCCATCTTCCCAGTTGCCTTCATACACATTTCCATTAGTCCAACACAATTTTCCTCTTCCACAAATGGTTCCATTTTTCCATTCACCAACAAAGTAATTCCCGTTCTTCCATTGATATTTTCCTTGACCTTCCTGCAACCCACGACACCATTCTCCATCATAACAATCTCCATTGGCATATTCCTTTACTCCATGACCATGCTTAAAATTCATCATCCAAGAACCCTTATATGTATCACCATTAGAACTCGAATATGTGCCTTCCCCATCCATGAAACCACTCTTAAAATTACCTTCATACATTGGTAGCACCGGAAGGCCAACTAAATATGCCTTTTCCCATAGTTTTCCCTCTAAACCATTCTCCTACATACATACATCCATCTGTCCACCAATATTTTCCTGTTCCATGAGGAAAATTATCTGCCCAATATCCTGCATAATAATCGCCATTAGGAAGAAATCTCTCTGCATGATATACCTCTCCATTTGGATGTCTTTCATCCTCATAGTCATCTATATTCTCATCTTCCACATTTGGGGTTGTTCCATATGTCCCAAAAATCGTGTTGGCTCGTTTCTTCGCTACGGCTTGAGTTTTACGTACGGTTGCCTCCCAAGCCTTCATGATGCTACAAGTATATAAAATATGTCTCTACTTATTTGCCACTATATGCTTGCGTCCTCTGAGCAATGTGGATAAAATCATCCACATTGATTTTGAAATCGTTGTTTTCTTCGTTATAGAAATCAATACAGATTGAATATTCTCTCTTTCATTGAAATTCTAGATGAGAAAAGCAAGCAAGCATTGAATTAAAATCAACTTACAATGCAAAAACATGCAATATTTTTGGGGAACTTTCTTCCTGTCTACTGTTTTGTTTCTCTCTCATTCTCTCTTCCTTCTTTTGTGTAAAGAATGTGGAAAGTAGGCAAGCAACTCAAACCACCAACATTTCCAAATTTGAGCTGAGAGACAGCAAATCCACAAAGACCCTATGATCATGCTGAGAAAAGGAACTAATTAAGGACAGTTATTGATAATGCAATGGTCAACGTATAACAGTACAAGGCTCATTGGACTTACTTTTAGATATTTATTAAACATATCTTTTTAACTAGATTTGATTGTAATTAATCTGAAAATAAGTTGAATTGGTGTTTGATAGAAAAACAAGGGACTGATGTTGGTCTGAAGGTTATTAACTCTTTTCTATTTTTGGCCTCCCCTATTTGTGGTTAGGAAGAAAGACTTGTTCTTCTTTCATCAACCGTTATAACCGCAATTTAAATTTGATGAGGAGGCATGGCGGTTTGACATTGAAGGGAGTATCGGATTTAAGGTTCTAATGAATATACATATATTATACCATTTAAGTCTGTGTGGTTTGAAATGCCTTATGTCTAAGGATTTGTCTAGAATAGAGGTGACTTATTACAAAATAGTTCTTTTACTAGAGTTTTAAAAAATGGTTACTCTTTCAAACAAAGTGCTTAGTTATATTTTTTGGGAGCAAACTTGCATAAATAGTTTTATTTTGATATCATGGTTTTAAAAATTTAAAATGTATTTTTGTCCTTGTCCAATTTTAAATTTATGATAAATGGTCAAATTCTATTTTTTTTTTTAAATAGAAAAGTTATTTTTATGAATGATGATTGCAAGAACTCTAAAAGTGTTTCTATTGTGGAAACATATTTTTAGCAAAAGCACAATAATCTCAAAGGCAGTCTATGTGTCATATGCTAAAATTTTGAATTTTTGAATTTTTATATGTACTTAAGAAGCAACTCAAGATTATGTATAATTTTTGACATGTTCGTGCATAACACGTGAATAATACTAAATCACTATAACAAGACGACCCCTTTGACATACTAACAAAATAAAACTTTTCTTATAACATTTTAATACCCATAATGTTGATAACAATCAAATAAGATAGATTACAAATATATCACATTACAAATACCCACAAGTGATGGAATAGATACTAGTATTAGACTCATATTTTAGCAAGACCAATAAATTAGCTACTACTACTTCTAAAAAGTACTACTAAATTTCCTATTTGTCAAGATTGACGTTAGAATGCGTGACCTTGATAGTTGGACACCTTAAGGGTGCTCTCCTTGTTAGTTGGACAAGCCTAACTATTTAATAGAAAAGCTCTTAGCATAAGGACACCTTAAGCATGTTCTCCTTTGTCTTGGACAAGCCTAGCTAGTTAATGAAATACCTCTTTTTGTTTACATGGCCTTGAGTAGAATTTCATGCTATGGGAGGGATAGTAGAATTATAGTTTATGACCTTAAAATAGGTTAATTAACTATTTGAAAAATTGAAACCAAGAGGATTTTGATTTGAAAGCTAGAAATGAAAGCTAAACTAGACTAAGAAAGTGGTTTTAAAAGTAGGTTACAGTTTAAACTAGTCAATTCCTAGTTTGATCAATTCATTGGTCAATTGGTTTAATTAGTCAAATTAGTGTTCCATTCCTAATTTTAATCTAACCCCAACGCCTTGGTGATTAAACACTATTGATTCAACTACTCTAGCTTGGGATTTAACTATTCTAGCTTCAATATTTACATGTAGTACAACATTACAACTTAAGAAAATAAGAAAAAAAAAAAATCCCTAGATAAAGAGAAAAATCCTCCCCAAGTAGGAAGAAGAAAAGAAGACATTCTCCCTACTATACTTGTTGAGAAAATGAGGCCAAAAGATCATAACATATATATACACACTAGAACAAAGATATATATATATATATATATATATATATATATATATATATATTTGAGGAGGAAGCATTAACCTGTACTTTTTTCCCGTAATTTTGGACAATTATACCCTTCTTAAAACTTGGACCACGACTGGAAGGACAAAATCCAAACCACAGTTTGGAGCCTTCTCTTGCACCATTTTGCACCAAAATTCTCTGATAGTTGTTTGATTGTTGTGTCGTTTCGTGTGCCAACTCTAGCTTGAACATAGGCCCATAAAAGAAATAAATGAGCCCTAAATAATAAAAACATTAAAACACGCACAACATGACACTAAAAACCCTAAAATAGAACAAACACGCACTTAGAACAAAATGTAAGGACAAAACCCTAAAATTAGCTAAAATTGAGAAAAAACCCTGGCAAAATACTAGTGTTTTCGATGGTAAAATAGCTTTATTTATAGATTTATCATGAGAAAATGCAAATTGTAGTTCTTGTGGAAAAATATAAACACAAATATATTTCATGGGTGATTAAGAAATTCTAATAGAGTTGTGACCTATTTGAATCCTGATTTGCATCATTCATCTTTGAAAGGTGCGTTTACTCTTTACATATTGAATAATAACATTACTGGGATAAACTGTTTTAGTCAAACCTACGAGTTTTTTTACCATAACATAGTGATGATGCCAAAATAATATCATTGCTAAAAAGCTTATACGTCGCTCTAAGCCAAGGCTACCCTATCAGTTGAAGCAAGTCTAGTTGGGCTATGTGATTAATTTCAAACCCCTTAGTTGGTCAAACCCATTAATCTTAGTATAAATAGCAAAAAGACAAGGTTAGTCAAGAGGACTTTAACATTCTCATTTTTACGAACTTTGAATTCTCTCTGAACTTACTTCTCGTCTAAAGTAATTGAGTTGAACATCAAAACTTTCCCTAGGGAATAAATCTCGCCCTTTGTTTTTTCAGGTTTTCTGAAAGTTCTATGCGGTTCACAACCTTAGCTGCAAACCCTATATCAAAATTATCGTCAACACATAATATCTGCAAATAACAACACCATGCATATGAACAATAAGTTTGAAAATGGATTATGTCTATTCTAAGGTGCATGTATACAAACTATAATTTGACTAAAATGAAAGGTATGTACGTTTATAAACAAATGGATAGTATGCTATCGACCTGGAACTACGATGACCAAACAAAAAAAGAAAAATAAAATAAGTTTTAGAATATATTTTTTAATATTTGTAATATATTTAAAAGTTTATATTTAGGAGCATAATTAGTTTCCTTAAATCTTTTTTCTTTATTAGTAAGACACCTATCCAGTTTTCTTATTATTGTTGTATTCAAATCTTTATTAAGACTTCTTTTGCTCCATTGAGAATATGATACTATATATAAATTTCTCTATAAATCTTGTCCTGGTATCAAAGCCCCAGCTTGGGGTTTCACTTGTCTATGTTCCGACCATGTCTCTAACTCCACTAATCAGTGCTCTGGCCAAGCCTCTTATAATTTTTGCCATTATTTACTACCACCACTTCACTTTTCTTGCTCTTTTGTAGATCAATGCTATCAGTTTTGCATCACCAATGATTTGCTCTCCGTGCACCCTCACACGGTCATACCTCGTTGTTTAACCAGATTACAAAATAGATTTGTCTTCTTAAGGTTCCACTCTATCTACCATCTCATCACCACACCATGTACCAAATGACAGACATGCCAGTAGTTAGTTCTCATTTTGCTACATCACTATTAGTTAGCTACTAGATGTTGCCACCATATCATTGTCTATTCTATCCTAGTTTGCAAATAAACCTAAGAAATTAAGGTTAATCCTGTTATATTTTGTGCAGCTTTTGACCTAGTTTCGGCGATTCTAGGGTTTGACATGCTATTTCGTCTATTTCGACTTCTATTTTTTAGTGATGTTTTGTTGAGTGTTTAATTGTTTTATTTATTATTAAATAATAGGTGGACAAGATTATATTTCCTGCTGATTTTGTGATTCTAGACATGGACAGCCATACTGATTTGCCCTCGTTTTAGGATGACTGTTCCTAGCTAAAGGAGGGACAACAATGGACGTCCAGAACAAGAAGGATGCAGTTGTGCGAGGAAAAAGATTATATTATCTTCAAAGTGTTTGAATCCATGATGCTGATGCCAGTAAAGTAGTAAAATAAAGATGATGAGAGTGTTCATGTGAGGGGTTATCCATTTGAAGCACGTGAATGTGCTAAGATGTTTGAACATGATCAAGTGTTTGATAGTAGGGCCACGAACATTATTGAATTGGAGAAACTGCCTTGGCAATATGCAGTTGAAAATGAACACTAATGGAAGAGTTTTGGTGGAGGAGTGGATTGGACATCTTCAATGGACTTACCGAAAATCTGAGTGATTTGAAAACAAAGTCAAGCTAGTGGATATAATTTAGAACTATTTTTCTAATATTCTTTGTTATTTTGTTTTAGGTTTATTAGTTATGTTGGCCTACTTTTGTTTTAGGTGTTTATGTGTTCAATTTTCACCAATTGTAGATTGGATTCAAAATTTTGGAAATAATATATCAGGGCATGGCTAATTTCACGCATTCAAATATAAGCCCAATAAAGACTTGGGTTTCACACCTTTCTTTTTCATATTTTTGTTAATGACTGATTAATTAGCACTAGGGATTTTCATAGTTTGATTTAACTAAACAAACGGTAGTAACCAAAAAAGTTTTTGTTTTTAGTTTTTGGATAATTTATATTTGGTAAAAAAAATAAAAATAAAACAATAAAATTGGTTTTGCGATTTGAATTTGCTTATTGTAAATCAAAAATTGAATAACCCTAGTTCTAGTTTTATTTTTAGTTTTTAGTAAACCAATATATATTTCCATTAATTCACACTTTGAGATCGTTTTTAGTTTTTAAGATTAAATTTAATTTTGACTTTTAGGTTTTAGCTTTATTATAGGTGTTAGCTTTATTAGTTTTACATTTAGCTTTTTAATTAACTACAAAATTTTGGATAATTAGATAACCAAAAACCAAAAAAGAATTGGTCAACCAACTGATTGAATAAAAACTTAATTTGGATATGGTTTCAATTTTCTTGCAAAGACCACCAAAAAGAAAAAATAAAAATTTT
The DNA here is from genome assembly GCA_025175665.1 of Cinchona pubescens. Lineage (NCBI taxonomy): Eukaryota > Viridiplantae > Streptophyta > Magnoliopsida > Gentianales > Rubiaceae > Cinchona > Cinchona pubescens. The sequence continues at coordinate 373,997 of JANKKI010000514.1, read as the reverse complement.
TAACCAAATAACTGAAAGTAGACATATGAACACCCATAATTATCACTATCTAGTCACTTGTTTGATCCTGCCTTCCTCATACTCTACCATTTCATGCATTTGGTGCCCAATATTTTGTTCAGACTAAATGTGAGAACCTTATTGAAATATTGAAACTAAAAGTTTAGAACTTCGATTTAAATACTTATAGATTACATTTGGATCAATAGATTTAGCAAAAAATTCGAAATTCACCTATTTGTTGGAGAAATTTGTCAGGATAATGAATTGCAAATCGACCTAAGTTTGAAGTTATTTGAATCATTCGTTCCACATTTTTTTATTTAGATAAATTTAAATTTATTGATTTTACATCTAAATGTCATTGCAACAACTTAATTGATTTAAAATATTTCACTAAATATCCATTGACCTGAATGTAGCCATAGTGTATATCATCCATTTAGTCAGCTATGCCTCAAAGTGATTCGGATTGGCAGCCCTGCCAACAAGTTCAATTACAAGCACAAGAAAAACATCTTTGCAAGTGTGTAAACTATGTGTACACTCTTTACTTTTTATATGACAATTCTTAAAGTTTTATAAAGAAGAAGTAGAGAGCGAAATTGTGGATTGTATTAATTAGGCAGAAGTTAAAACATGAAGGTAAAACCCTTATTGCGTAGATTTTGGAGGGGAAGGGTCTATAAACATCTTTATCTTTGTTTGAGCATAAACGTGTGTCTTAATTCTTTTGGCCTATTATGTCCATGTATCACCAATAATCCCCTCAATTTGGTAAAGTTGGGGCAAACTAATCCAATACTCTTTTGACAGAGCAACTCATTCGGTCTTTACCTTAAACTATAGATAGTTAATACTAGCGTCTCGCTAGAATCAAAATATTCAAAATGTGCATAAAACAAGGAAAGATAATTTACTTCACCATAAAGTGTTTTTTTTTCTCTATCTAAACACTTGTTCCATTATTTCGAAATGATATCCAGTACCACACTACATACGTCAATTTCATTACTCCTGAACAATATCATATCCAAATGCTTATTCTTATTATTCCAGAATAATATCTCATATCCAAATGCATATTCTCGAATATTATTTGCTTTAGCTACCATTCAAATATATATTCTGTGTCAATGATACCCTATACTCGAACATTGATCATTTTATTATTCAAAAAATCAACATTATTTCTAAAAATACTAAAAAATACATGTGTGTATATGTATATATAACTTAGGGTTAAATCTAATTTTCCCCTCATAACTTTTTACGATACCACATTGTACTTCAAAAAATTTTTTTAATCACTATGCATCCTAAAGTTGTATTTCTTGCCACTTTAGGCAAAATTTTGAAGGAAGTTAGGAAAGTGTCGAAATCTTTATGAATTTACTATACGAATCATTAGGAGCCAAGATTTGTCATTTCTCTAGCTTTTGTTAAAATTTGGCTTGAAATGGCGAGAGACAAAAACTTTAGGGTGCAAAGTAATAAAATAATAGACATAGTTTAAGGTGCAATGTGATAAATCATGAAAAGTTAAGTAGGGCAAAGTGGATTTAACCCTATATCCTTGAAGAGAGCTAACTAGCCATGCATATTCAATTGGATCCTAAACGTTATTCTCTTTCAATTTGTGATCTTGTTTTGAAATAGTTTTTGGAAGTTATATATACTCTTTATCAAGTGCTCTCTAATCATATATAAATATAATAAAATTAACAGTTCAAACTCATATGTCCTATAGTCTCTTTCTATTTGGCATAATTTAATTTAAACGTCTGTTATACTCACTCTCTAAATTTCTCCCTCAATTTCCTCATTCACCGTCCCTTCTATCTTTTCTATCCCCTTCCGGCGCCTTTAACTTTGCCTCATCCCCTATCCATAATCCTCCTTTGTATCCCTACTATCCATTTGAAAATTTTCCAATTCTAAATCCAAATTAAAAAAAAAAAAAAAATCCTTGTCATCTTAATCTTATTCTCAATATCACTCATAAAGGTTCATTCAGCACTAAAATCACACTACCCCATACTATTCTTGAAAGTCACCGAGATGGGGTTTTTCTTTTGTCTGGTTCTTTCATATACAAAACATCAAAAATGAGGAAACAGGGATGGGAATGATCTTTCTCAAATAGTTAGATAGCTCAAAAGGATAAGGACAATTGGGAATGAGTAATTGAGCTAGCTTAAAACCCCTTCTATTTTTACTTTTCAATACCAAGCTATCTAAATTTGATAGAATCATGACCAATTCAGCAATCCAAAAGTTTCTTTCATGATATTTTCTATGAATCCGACACTGAAACCAACTATTTGATTGTAAAATATTGAGAATTATGATTTTCTATTGACAATAAGCTTTTATTATATTTTCTTTTTGGAAACTTATATTTTGTTTTTTTGTTTTGGGATTGAATTGGAGATAACAAGTTTGTTAACTTTTTTTACAAATTCATTTATTCCATAGATATATCTGTTTCACATCTTTGTTTAATGTTTTATCCTAATTATTGTGTTATTTAGGATTTTAAAGATGTGTTTCCTTCTGGCAATTACTATTGATGTTGCATCAACTCAAGCAAAATTGCTTTCTCAAAAACACTGGATTGGTGTAGTGGGACTTTTAGGAATTGATTGTAGCTGTACTGCTCGAAGGTGGCTTGGGGCAGGGGTAATGAAACGGAAAAAAAAAATAGCGGCTTTGTGAATAGCTAAAAATTCGGATCATGCATGGGAGGGAATTTGTTGATATCGGGATGCCTTACTACAAGGGAGTGAAAGGTCTAGTGTCATGGACATTGTTGAGGACTATAGCACACTGGTCATATACACTAGTTTTTTTCATCATGTCTCCTTTACACATTCAGGCAAGTCTTTAATAATCTTATAAAAAGGCTGGTTTCAGATATAATGAATTGAAACATGTTTTGTGAGGCGTGGTATTTACATTAAGAAATAATGAAACAGTTATAACATATAAGGAGCTAATTAAAAAAATTAATAACTAGATTTACAAGTTAATGGTATTTTCCAAAATCCTATAAGATTTTAATTTCCAATTAATTAATTTGACTGATAAATACATGAAAATTCCATTAGTACTATTTGTTAAATAAAGATATATTGTCCAATAAAATGCATGACAAGCTCATAAATATATTATATTTTAGGTATCAATTACTGCGTTTTCATATGATGCAAGCAATGTTTGAGGTAATTATGAGCTTAATTATTCTATTTTTAGTTTGTGTAGGTTTTAAATGCAAAAGGAGTGAAAAAGGATCAAAAAGTTGGAGAAAAATCTTAAGGATGGAAAACGTACACTGGAGAGGATGAATTTGGATACTGTTCAACATTTTGAGCATAACTTTCTTGTCCGAGCACATATTGAATTGATTCAAGATGCATTGGAAAGCTGAGAGGAAGAGCTACAATTTCATGTTTTGCATTTTTCTAAATTCTACTGACATCAAGGTCAAAATTGAGTTGGAAGTCGAGACAGGTGCACTGGAATCTATTTGCGCACATGTGTGAGAAATTCTTGGTGCATGTGCACGAACTCCAAAGAAGAAATTTTTGGTTCTGTAAATTGCACACATGCGTGAGATTTTGTGTGCATGTGCACACAACGCAACGTATTCCAACAAAATTTGTTATTTTGGCTGCCTTCTTCATCCGGTTGGACTCCTTTTCATGGCCCTTCACGTTTCTGTCATTGGAGATGGGATTTTAACCCTAATATACCTATAAATACCCCATTGAAGAGAAGAGTTGAGATAGTTAGACGTTAGATCATTAGAGTAGATAGATCATTAGATTAGGGTTTTAATTTCTTGTCAAGATTTCAAACTTCATCAACCTTTGTTTCGGCTACAATTACTGAGTTTGCTTTCTTATATTCAATTCAATTCCAATTCTTTATAGAAATCTCATAGTTAAATTTAATCTTATTGTGTTTACTCTTCTAGTTTATTAATTGAAGTTTGATTTCGTTATAGTTAATTATTTTCTTAGATTTAAAATTAGTTTTCATAATTGTTCTTACTTTTAATCTTCTTAGTGGTTAGAGTTAATTTAGCTAGATAGCAAACCAAATCTTTTAATTAATTTGTCCAAACTAGTAAATAGGTGTGTGAACCCTCGTAATTGCTTTGTAATCCTCATGGGAATGATCCTTACTTACTCAATCTACAAACTTACCTCGTATCCTTGCAAACGTGTGAATGTTGGTTAGAGTTATTAAGGTTTTTATTTATTGCTTGTTTGTGAATTAAATTACCTAATCCAATAGTTACTGAACAAGTTTTTGGCACTGTTGTTGGGGATTATTCTTGGCAGCAATATTAGGTTTAGCGAGCCTTACTAGATTAGACGTTTTCTTTTTCATTATTTACCATTGCTTTTTGTTCTTTTTAATTTTTCTTTTGGATCTTGATTTGGTATTCGAACTTTGGTCTTTTTCTTGAAGTTTATGTTAAATATTCGTTCTTCCAAACAACTACTACTGCCCAGTGATTTGGATGATTGAATGAACTTTAACCAAAAACCATAGAAAACAACAAGAGTCAAGCCAAGGAGAGAATATAATGGAGCAAACTGCAATGTTGAGGAACAAGAGGAAGTAGCAGGCAACAATAGCAATAGAGTTAATGCTAATCCCCGACCCCTTAGAGATTATGCGATACCAAAATTTGAGACGGCGAGTTCTAGCATTGTCTGAATACTTTTACAAGATAACAATTTTGAAATTAAGCCTGCCTTGATTCAAATGCTCCAAACCCATGCTATGTTTGGAACTGGGCCCAAATGAGGATCCCTATACACATTGGTAAATTTTGAGGAAGTCATTGACATATTTCAAGTACAATGGAGTGCATCTAGATTGAATTAGAATGAGAGCTTTTCCGTTTTCTTTGAGAGATAGGGCAAAGGCTTGGTTACAATCCTTCGAGCAAGGTACTTTCACTACATGGAATCAATTGACTCAAGAATTTTTTAACTAAGTACTTTCCACCATGAACGACCGCAAATGGCTCCACAATAATATTACTTTATTTAAACATGGGAGATCTTCAAGGAATAGCTTACGAAGTGCCCACATCACGCTATTCCATTCTGGCTACAAGTACAAACATTCTACAATGGATTGTTTTTGGAAACTAGATTGATTGTCGATGCAAGCGCATGAGGTGTTTTCCTCTTAAAACTCAAGAAGAAGCACAAGAACTATTGGAAAGAATAGTGTTAACTCACTACTACCATGGCATAATTGCTCCTTCGGCTGGGCAACAACTACAACAACAAGTGCATCAAGTCGATGCCCAACAAGGAGGTATGATTAATTTCAATGATACTTTCTTTGTTCAACAAAGTATGATGTTGAACATGATGACAAATCTGACAAAGGCCCTAGAAAATATGAGAAAGAGTCTGGTGAACTCCATTGCTTTAACATCTCAAGGGATGTAAATTGTAACTTTTGTGGAGGAAATTATCAGAATGGCCTTTGTGAAGCACCTATGATGCAAGATGAGACAGGTTCAATTCATTTCCAACCAAAATTCTAGCTCAGGGAACCCACATACTTTCTATGGTAATACCTATAACCCATCTTGGCATAATCATTCAAATTTCTCATAGAGTAATCAAAGCAATGTTCAAAATCCATCTTTCCAATCTAACCAGCAACAACAAAATTTTTCCACCCAAGCTTCATCATCTAGACCATATCAACCCCCTCACCAAAGAAATGTCCAAAACTTTCCACCTTAACAAAATAACTCATACCAACCACCATCACTAGACTCCCACCTCAAAATCCCAATTATCCTTCACATGTAACCCAGGATCAATCTAATGAAGATAATTTGAGGAGGGAACGGAAATTTTGCGGAGGGAGCATGAGAATTCTACAAGGAACTTGGACCTTCAATTGGGACAATTAGCTCAGCAAAACAATGAAAGACCTATGGGAGCCTTGTCAAGTGACACCATTCCAAATCTAAAGGAATAATGTAATGCTATTTCACTGAGGAGTGTCAATTTCACTGATAAAAAGAATTAGTTGTGCAAAATGACAAGAAAATAGTTGATAAAGAAGTTGAGAAGCACAAATCCAAGATAATTGAAGATAAAATTGAAGTTGAAGGTGATGATGAGAAGATACAAAGGATAATGAAATGAAGGAGTCATAGAGAAAATAAGTGGAGGAATCCTTGAAATTGGATACATCGGTGAAAGTGCCATTTCCTCAATAACTCATTAATAAAAGAAAGGAGGAGCAAGAGAAATAATTCACAAATTCCTCGATATGTTTAAAAAACTTAATGTAAACACCCCTTTGGTTGATGTTCTCAACAAGAAGCCCAATTATGCTCAGTTTATGAAGGATCTCTTGGCTAGGAAGGCTAGGAAGCGGAAATGGGATGATGACAAGAAAGTTTGCCTCGATGCTAAGTGTAGTGCCATTATTCAATAGAGATTAGCCCACAAACTCAAGGATCCCGGTAGTTTTTCTATATAAGTGAACATAAGAGGACACACGTTATATCGTTGATGCTCACTTTGTGATTTAGGGGTAAGCATCAATATAATGCCAAAAGCCATGTATGATAAACTAGGGATCACCAATGCAAAACCAACCAACATTACAATCCAATTGGCAGATTTGTCAGAGAGAAAATCATATGACTTGTTGGAGTATGTACTTGTTCAAGTAGAAAAGTTGGTGTTTCTTGTTGATTTCTTGGTATGGACACCGGCAAAGATAATGAGATTCTTTGATTTTAGGGAGGCCATTTTTATCAACCGTACATGATTTAATTGACGTTAACAAAAGAAAATTGATTTTGCAATTTGAAAATAAATGGGTTGAAATTGATGTTTTTAATTATAATGACAATGTCCATGAGCAGAAAGAAGAAAAAGCGGTTCGAGAAGCAACTTGATTTACGATAATTGGTGCACTAGCTTTGGCAAATGCATGGAGAAAAGACAAGTTCAAGTTAGAGTCAGGAATGTGTTGACTTTGAGAGTAGAGAAAAATGGTGTCAAGTTTTTCCCGTGGAAGATCAAAAGGAAAAGGATGGCCGACCATTCTTAAGTGCTTGGAATGATCAAACATGCCGAAGTCAAGCTGAAAACTATAAACGAGGGTGCTTCTTGGGAGGCAACCCAAGCTTTTATTGCTTTCTTATTGTTCTTTTCATTTAGTTACTTAAATATGTTAGATTGTGTTTGTTTTCTTTTTCTTAACTTCTTGAAGGGTTTACCGTTTTGTTTTTGTTCTAGTATTAATGACACGTTTCAACTCACCTCATGGATATTTATTTCGGGATACACTGCACCAAACATTCTTTGAGCCACATAAACTTTTCCTTTCCCTCTTTATGCTCTTATTTTCTTTAACATTGGGACAATGTTTATTTCTAAGTATGGGGTGGGGAGTTATTTGGATGTAGAATTGTTGTTGCTCAATTTTACTGGAATATTTTAACTTTTTTTTTTTTTTTTTGATTTGAGAGCTTTTAAGATTTTTGAAATTTTTTTGTTCAAATTAGTTGAAAATTTTTGAATAAAATTTCGAAATCGCTTAGCATGAGCTGGTAGTCAGTGTTAATATTTTTCTTGCATGATTTCTAAAAATTCTGAAGCACTAATAATCATAAAATATTTAATTTTTGACACTTAGAGATAATTATGTAGATTCACTTATATTGCTTTCTTATATTTTAAAAACAAAATTTATAGGTAGCTTGATTTGATTTAAAGATGAGGGTAAAGCCTTTTTTGGTTGTTTGAGCCTTTCAAGCCAACCTTTCTCTTCAAATTTTTATCTTTAGTACCTTGTTTGAGTCTTAATTTGCAATGAATGGAGAGAAACACCATTCACTTTCTTGTATTAAAACTCTTTTTACCTACCTTGATGAGGTTAATAATTTATTTTATTTTTCTATCCCGAAATGTCCCTTAAGAGCTTTATTGCACACAATTTATTTGTTATGGGGATAAAAGGGTGAAAGGCAGTTGAATGAAGGTGGAAAATTATATGAGTGAGTGATGTACATTTATGGGGCAAGAAGAGATAAATGTAATCACTCACTACTGGGGTATTGTAAAAAATAATAAGGTCTTGGAAGTTGCAGGTAGTGTCTATCACTAGTACCTACATTAGTGTGATTGCAGGTAGTGCCCATCAGTGGTACTTGTATTGGTGTGTTTGTGAGCAGTGCCTATTACTAGTACCCATATTGGGAGCGGGCATAAAAAAATGAAAAGAAATATGAAAAATGTCTAGAAAAATGTTGGCAGTTGGGCAGAAGTTGAAAAAGGAGGACTTTTTGTTGTTTGTTGTATGCAATTTTTCATGGGTGTTCATTGCTTAAATAGGTATACTAGGATGGACAAGATATGGAACGAGCATATTCGTGAGAAAATTGGAGTTGCATCTATTGATAAGAAAATGAGAGAAACACGCTTAAGGTGGTTAGGTCATGTGTTAAGACGACCAGTAGAAGCGCCTGTTAGGCGAGTAGAGTTTAGAGAGAGTAGTCAATATAAGAGGGGTAGAGAAAGACCGAAAAAACTTGGTGGGTAACTTGTAAGAAATCCATATAGCACATCTAGGAATTGAGGAGGATATGGTCCATGATAGAGCGTAATAGCGTAGTAGGAATCATACAACCGACCTTACTTAGTGGGATTAAGGCTTGGTTTGTTTGTTTGTGTTCATTGATTAAGTGTGGGATTATTTCTCTGTAAGGGTATGTGTTTAATGTTCAAAGAGAAGTTTTAATTTTGATGTGTGGCTAGTATTAATTTAAAACTCTTTCTTTCATCTTGTGATATCCTTATTCCTTTTTTGATTAGCTAGTACCTTAGTCTAACGTTACAAGTTAAAAAGTCCTATCTGATTTAAATTGAGTAAGTTGTCTACATTAATGAAGAGGTGTAAGAGAAGTGAGTTATAGGGTGCTCAGAAAAGTTCTAAGAATTTGTATGATTTGATCCAAGTGTCTTGAAAACTGAGTCTTTATTAAATGTCTATATTCACATACACCAGTTTTCATGTCTAGGTTTTATTAGAATTTGAACTCTTGAATTCTTATATTACCCCTCCTGATGGTGGATTGGTTCTTGATTATTTATGTGGACAATTGTTGAGATGTATTGGGTGCATTTTTAATGAGCTTATATATTTTAATTCTATTTTTACTCAAGGACGATAAAAAAATAAGTGTGGAGTAATTTGATAAGCTCATAAACATCATATATTTTAGGTATCAATTGCCGCGTTTTCATGTGATACAAGTAATGTTTGAGTTAATTATGAGTTTAATTATTTTATTTTAGTTTGTGTAGGTTTGAAACGAAAAAGGAGTGAAAAAGGATCAAAAAGTTGGAGAAAAATCATAAGGATGGAAATCGAGGGTAAAAAAGAGTTACAACTTTTATGTTTTGTATTTTTCCAAATTCTGTTAGCATTGAGGTGAAAATCGAGATAGAAATTGAGACCAGTGTACTGGAATTCACGCACATGTGCACGAACTCCATAGAGGAAATTTTTGGTTTTGTAAATTGTGCACATGCACAAGATTTTATGCGCATGTGCGCACGATGGCAACGTAGTCTAGCAAAATTTGTCATTTTGGCATCTTTTTTCATCCGGTTGGACTCCTTTTCATGGACTTTCACGTTTCTATCATTGAAGAGGGAATTTAACCCTAATATCCCCTATAAATTTGCCATTGTAGAGAGGAGTTGAGAGAGTTAGATATTAGATCATTAAAGTGGATAGATCATTAGATTATGGTTTTAATTTCTCATCAAAATTTCAACCTTCATCAACCTTTATTTTAGCTACAATTACTAAGTTTGCTTTTTTATATACAATTCAATTCCAGTTCTTTATTACAATCTTGTAGTTAAATTTAATATTATTGCGTTTACTCTTCTAGTTTATTAATTGAAGCTTGATTTCATTATAGTTAATTGCTTTCTTAGATTTAATTAGTTTTTGTAATTGTTCTTATTTTTAATCTTCTTAGTGGTTAGAATTAATTTAGTTAGATAGAAAACCAGATCTTTTAATTAATTTGTCTAACTAGAAAATAGTTCTGTGATCATCCTAGTAATTGCTCCGTATTGCTCGCGGAAACGATCCTTACTCACTCAATCTACAAACTTACTTCGTATCCTTGCGAGTGTGTGAATGTTGGTTAGGGTTATTAAGATTTTTATTTGTTGTTTATTTGTGAATTGAATTACCTAATCCAATATTTACCAAACAATACATGGGTTAATATCTAATTTGGATTGAGTTCTTTACAGTGGTCTAGATAAGCATCCCGATTTTGGTTGACATTTAGTCTAACTTGAAGTTGTGCATAAGATTTATAATGCTCCACATCCTTTATATTTAGGATGAGTTTTCACGGTTAATGATGTGGAGCAGTGAATTCACTACGGAAGGGATGATTGAGAAAACATACTACTTGCTAGCAAAGGCATTGAGTTTTGGAACTTCGCTTTAACATACAATTCTCTGTTGTTTTCGTTTAATTGTTGGGATTTTTTTTTTTGTTTGCTTTTTTTGTTAAATAAAGTTTTATTGTTATGTCTTTTGCCTTAAAATTGTAGCTGTATGTTAAAGCCGTGTAAGTACAATTATTGAAGGTAAAAGTCAAGTTCATCATTTTTTAGTTGTCTAGTTTTGGAACTTCGCTTTAACATATGAATAAAAAAAAAATAAGAAAAAGCAATTTTTCCAGAACTTCTTGACCACCATATTATTTGGTGTAGCTAGTACTATGATATCCTTCTGTGTCATATCATTTGCTATGTTTTGATTTTCTATTTGTTTGTAATATTCGCAATTTCTTTTATGTTTGTTTCTAAGTCCATGTGCTTCAATTTCTTGTATACTAGATGCTAGAAAATACTTATCTGGATCCGGTCCACGGGTGGGGCCGTGAACCCCTTGATCCAGGTAAGTCCACATCTATCTCTTCCTTCCAAAATAAGTGAACCCCACCCGTGGACCGGGTCCAGATAAATATTTTTCCTAGATGCTAAATTTTGTATTGAACTTGATTATTTACATTTAAGTAGATAAATAAACTAATTTTTTATTAAATTTTTATGGATTTTGAGTTGCTTATGACCATTATTGCTCAAGATAGTTGAGTCTGTCTTTAATCTCACAAGGGATCGATTAGTTACAATTTTCTTTTGTAATGTTTAGAGAAGTGGCCATTTTGAAAATTAATTAAACTGCATGGCCTTTACTTCTTGCTTAAGTACTTATTATCATATTTGCCAGTTTGCTAAGTTTTTGAATACTTTCATCCATAGAGCCTTCTAAAGCTATTTTATTTTGCCTATAGAAACACAACATTAAAGAACTTCAATCATCTGAAAAAGTGTTAACATTAACGTCTTGGTTGAGGATTGCATTCTTGGAGTAGTTACCCAATGAGAAATTGATGCTGTGAGAACATTAGGGAGATATTGTGATAATTTTTATTTTCTTTATCGACTAGGTATGAGGGGTTGGTGGGCCTCTTATGCTGATTATTCGAATGAATTTCATAACTTATGGCATCATTTGTATTGTAACATATACCACATATACTAAATTTAAGTTATATTCAGTACGCATTTTATAAATGATTTAATGTTGGTTAAATGTTTCATTCCTATTATTCAATTTATCAATTAGAATTCTCATAACTAAAGAATTATGATGTAGGTGCAAATTATAAATCTGTATAAATCTGTAAGGATCCAATGTACATTTCGCCATTTTTTTTGTTTCAAGTACAATTTATAATGATGGTTGTAGCAAGTTAAGCCCGTGGATTTTATTTATTTTTCTTTTCAACTTCATCACACATAATTACCTATATTGAGGAAACTGTAAAATGGCATTGTAATTTCATTTGTGGCAGTGTTTTTTTTGACAACTGCTTAATTATTTTAATCATACCATGTTTTAATACTCTCTTATCATCTACATTGTTTTGACTGAGGGTACAAGTAATGTATAGAAATTTTTCTTTATTTATGCTAATTTTTTATTCAGTTCAAAACAATATTATAAAACAAAAATAAAATTCCATTCAACGAACGGAACCACGAACGCTAGTCTTAATGAAATTTCACTTTTCCTCGTGACACAACTTGAGTCATTTTTTGTTCCCAAAAAAAAAAAAAAAAAGGCTAAGAATTGGATATTAATTTTGAAGTTGAAATAGCTATGCGACTTCATGAGATTTTTGTGGGAATATGGCTAAGAATGGTTAAACTACTCTGCCCTCCTTCATTTTTTTTTTTTAAAAATAAAAAATCCTAGACTCCCGGGACTTCATTTTGGTTCTTAATGTTTATTTTCTTCAGTTGAACTCTAAATATCAACCACATATAAATTTTTTGCTGCAAAAGAAGTTTTAATATACATTTAAATTTTTTGTTGCAAAAGAAGTTTTAGCTTAATTGTTACGAAGATTCAAGATGTGCCAAGTAAATTTGTGGACCCTATAAATTCTTCATAAGCTTCATTTAAGATCTTGTGCTTTTAATTTATTACATACAATTAAAATACAATTTGAAAGCTTAATTAAAATGAGAGTAAAGATTAATCCATTATGCATCATCTAAGTTGAATGACGTAATTAATGTTCAGAGAAGTCTTAACAATTTTCAAAATAAGTTGCCATTATGTACTCTAATTATAGAAATATGATTTTTTTCTCTTTAATCAGCTTATGCATTTTAATTCCGTCCTAAAGAAATATTGTCATTCCATTATAAAATTGAAGGTTGTGGCAAAAAAAGGTTAAATCCACATTGCCCCTTAACATTTCATAATTACAACGTAATGTTTTTGTGTCTTGTCACTTTAGGCCAAATTTTAACAGAAGTTAGAGAAGTAGCGAATCTTGGCTCCTACAGGCGCATGCCATAAACTCGCCAAAATTTCGTCCCTTCTTTAACTTTTGTTAAAATTTGGCATGAAGTGATAAGAAACAAAAACTTTAAGGTGTAAAGTAATAAAATAAAATAGTTTAGAATGCAATGTATAAATAGTGAATGTCAAGGCTGCTAAGTGGATTTGTGATGTTACGTCAAGTGGAAAAAAATATTATATTATTTATAACACATTGGGTTATGAGTTACTAATAAATTGAGTTAAATATTTTGAACCCGTTGTTTCTGCTCAAAAGTTGTTGGGCCAGACTAGAACCCGGGGTGTTACAATTAGTATCAGAGTGAATCTTGTCTGGTCCTTGCATAGGATGAGACTGGGTTAGTAGTATTGGGTTATGCTACACAGTGTAATGTGATGTTTTATTGGAGCCCAACTTTGATGTGTTATTGGACCCGGACTTGGGATTTGCGAGGACGCAAAGCCTAAAGAAGGGGTGAATGTGATGTCCCATCCCACATCGAACGTGGAAGGTGATATTATATTGTTTGTAACACATTGGATTGTGTGTTACTAGTAACTTGGCTTAAACATTTTAAACCCGTTGTTTTACTCAAAAGTTGTTGGGTCAGTTCAGTACCCGGAGTGTTATAAGATTTTACCCTATAATTAGTCCTTGTGAGTGTTCTTTTCTGTTATTTTTTATTTATGTACTTTAGTAGTATTTGGTAGAACTTTTATTTCTTACCAAGACTTCAATACTGTTCTTGGCAAAATAGAACAATTTACTGTATCATTAAATAGAATATGCCACATTTTACATGGGAATAAATTACAAAAGGAATTATGCTCTGACATCAAATATCTGTGAATTGTTTATATCTCAACTTATCTGAAAGCCTTATTACATAGGAACAATTTTCTGTTAAAATGGTTTTGAAAATGATTCATTATTAACTATATCATAAACAAAGTACATCAATTATTTTTTTTATTCTTTTTGGGGCAAAATTGTCAACTAACAGATTGAAAAGGAAACTCTTAATATTTGTAAAAAAATAGCTAAATAATACATAGCGAAATGCCAATATTATATTGTGTTTGTAACATGAGCTGACAATCTACTATCTTAAATTTTGTAGCACATTTCGGCGAGTGGAATACGTGATAAAAGTACATCGCGCATTCACCACTAAGTTGCATCTATGGGGTACATGCAAATTTAGCAATATACTATGTTCCTGTTCACTCACGCCAATGTTTTGCATTGACTTTGACGATGACTTACCAATATTTTGCATCTGAGTCTGATGATAACTTACAATTCGTCGCAAAATTTGAGACAAAATGGCCGTAGCAAACTCCCACACTTGCTAGTCACGTTTTGCCACTAATTCTTGTAAAAGTTATCACCGATTTTTTGATAAATATAGCAATGACATTTCAGTTTTTGTTTTTGTTTTTTTTGGGCTCTTTCCATCGCAAAAGGGGCGACAAATTTTTGGTCATCATAAATGTGCGTCACTACACTTGTTTTTTGGGTAGTTAATGGCATTCGTCCCTCAATTTTGACCCTTGATTCTATTCCATCTTCATACTTTAAACGATCCTATTAAATATCTCAACTTTGATATTTGACTTTAAATGGTTCCCAAGCCAATTTTTGTTAGTTATAGAGTTAACGGACGTTAGTCACGTGCGTCTCACGTGACTCAAGCAAGGGTATTATTGGAAAAGCTTTTTTGATAAGTTATTCCATTGCATTCCTCAACTTTGGATCTTGATCCTATTTTGTCCCTTAATTTTGGGTCTAGATCCTATTTCGTACCTCAAGTTTTTGAAAGAACCTATAAAGTTCTTGAAAGTTATAATTTTGGATTTAAAAATTCTTTGCCCCCTCTTAACCATTATCCATTTGTCATCCATTAGTCAAACATTGACTTTATTGCTAGCTAGTTTTTTGAAATAATTAAATAAAATATTTAGACAAGATTTACTTTTTGAGTAAAAGATTTTTAATGTTAAAAAATTTTCACGTAAAAAATATATTCATACTTTGGTATTATATAACTCTAAAAATATGAGCAAGATTTACAATCAAGTATCATATGGTGGAAACATTTCTTTCTCTTTTCATTAAAAAAAAAAAAAGTCTTATATATCTAAAAAATTTTCATATTCAAACTAAGTTTTGTTTGAAGGGAAAAAGATCAATTGGGTCCCTTAAGAACTAGGCTATCGACCAATTTAGTTCTTTGTCTATCTTAAAAGACTAATTTGCTACCTCATCCTTAAAATCATTAACAAATCTAAAGTTTGTGGTGAAAATTATGGACAAATTAACGGAGCCATTAATAATACTTCTGCTACTGGTTAACGATTATATGATTATTACGTTGTTTGCTTCTTTAGTTTTCCATATTAATCATAATTGACCTTAGATTGGATTTTTTTTTTTTATAAAAAAATAAGGGACTAAATTGGTCTATTATAATAGATAAGGAACTAAATTGGTCATTTTTCCTTTGTTAGTATTATAAATATATTAATATATTGGGAATGGTAGATTTGTCAACAAGTTGCTCTTCAAATTGTTATAGAACTTCTTATGCTAGAAAAAATTTTGATTTTTGCAAAATTTATTTGTTAAATCCAAAAGTCACATAGTTTTGTTTTATTTATTTTTTCTTTATCAAATTTAATATGGCCAGCTATAAGGTTTTTTGTAGTTATAGAAGTGAAGAAAACATCAAGAAATATAAAGCTAAAAAAGGAAGCATTTCAAAAAAATGCTATAAGTGAAGCGAGAAATAAGACTTTTAAAGGATTGTACCAAAAATTAGAATATAAAGAGGAGGAGCGAGATATATATAAAATTACTAAAGAAAGAGCACATAGGACGAAGTTTAACTTAAGTCAAGTACATTAAAGATGAAAATAATAAGGTGTTAGTAGAAGATGAGACAATTAAAGAAAGGTGTGAGAGCTATTTCCACCAATTGTGTCTAATGAAGGTAACAAAGAAGATATCATTTTAAGAGAGTTAGATAGGTCTAAGAAGTATGGAAACATAATGAATTATAGGTGGATTCAAGAATTAGAGGTAGAAGAGGTTTTGAAGAAGATGAAGAAAGGAAAAGTAATTGGTTTGGATGATATACCAATTTAGGTATAAAAATGCTAAAGAAAGAAAGACAAAAGTTGGCTTATCAGTCTTTTTAATAAGTTATTGAAGAGTAGAAAGATACCCAACTAATAGAGAAAGAGTACTCAGATACCTATATTTATAAAAAGACAAAAACAAAGAGGATATACAAAATTGTATGAATTATAAATGCATTAAATTAATGAGCCATACGATGAAATTTTGAGAGAGGGTAATAGAAAGAAGACTAGGAAATGAGACTAGAGTATCAGATAACCAATTAGGGTTCATGCTAGCGAGGTTGACCACTTAGGCCATACATCTTTTCGGAAGATTTAGGGAGAGATACTATGATAAGGAAAATGATTTATACATCATTTTTATTGATATTGAAAATGCATTGAGTGCATAGAGAAGTTATGTGGAGAGTTTTAGAAAAAAAGAAGAAGAAGAGTTAGAGTAGCATATATAGAATCAATAAAAGAGATTTATAGGGATGTAGTTACACATGTACGGATACTAGGAGGGTTGATGTGAGAGCTCCCTATAAATATACATTTATACCAAGGTTCACCTAAATCTTTATTTTTTTGCATTGGTCATAGGTGAACTTACTAGACACATCTAGGTTATGTTGTTTGCAGATGACATTATTGAGTAGATGGACAAAAGAAGGGGTTAATGCTAAATTCAAGACTTGGAGAGAGACACTTGAGTCAAAAGTTTTTAAATTTTGTAGGTTAAAAATAGAATATATAGAATTGAAATTTAGTAAGAAGGTACATAGGAATACAATAGGTGTTAGAAATGCATATCAAGAAACACCTATAAGTGAACATTTTAAGTATTTAAATTTAATTCTTCAAAGTGGTTGTGGTGTAGTTAGGGACATTACAAATCGGATACAAGCAGGTTAGATGAAATGGATAATAACATTGGGAATATTTTATGCAACCAAAAAATTTCTTGAAGATTTAAGGATGAATTTTATAAAACAACCATTAGATCAGCAATACTTTATAGGTTTGAATCTTGGGTAGTGAATTACGTATATGAGATAAAAATGAGAGTAGTAGAAATGCGAATATTAAGATAGATGTGTGGGTATACTAGGATGGATAAAATACACAATGAGCATATTTGGGATAAAATTGGAGTATATTGATTACTGCACATATTGATGAGAAGATGAGAGAAACATGTTTAAGCTAGTTAGGTCTTGTGCTAAAACGGTCAGTACAAGTGCCTATTAGGTGAGTGAAATTTAGAACGAGTAATCAATATAAGAGGGGTAAGAGAAGACTGAAAAGACTTGGTGGATAACTTGTGAAAAAGATATAGACCATCTAGAAATTAATGAGGAAACAGTTTATGACAGAGTGTAATGGCGTAATAAAATTCATGCACCCCACCCCACTTTGTGGGAATAAGGCTTGATTTATTTGATTTGTTTGCTTTTTTTTGGGGGGGGGGTGGAGGGAAATGTATGTCGACTCAAATACTAAATTTAGAAAATTATAAGGACTTAATCATAGATTTAAATTTTTTTTATTGCACTTAAATAGTTTGTTACAGTTTTTAGAATTCCAATATCTTTTCCAATTAAATATCTAAGATAAATTTAAATTTTCTGGATCAAAACCTTGAACTTGAGTGATCTCTAAAAAATTGTTTCTTATCCAAAAAATTTTGAACCTAAATATTTATCTTGATAACTAAATTTTAACTTATTAAATATTATTATGTTCTAATTTGAAACTTAAGTGTTCTTCTTTATCCAATGATGCGTAGATCAATTAATTTAGTATGTTTAACAAATTGATGAGCTAAATATTTTTTATGAACCTTTTAAATCTAACTTTGTAATTTCGGAAACTTAAAAAGGTTTCATTTAAAACTTAAGGGGCAAAATAGGATACTTCTAATAACCATTTTTTAATCATACACCCTTAAATAAAATAAGAAAAAAAGAATATTTTATGAATATCTAAAAAAAAAAAAAAAATTGTCACGCAATTAGATTGTAAAAGTTTCTGTTCTGAATTTTTTTAATTGTCGGGTTGGGGGCAAGTTGGATGTTCAGAGTATTGATAATTGTGAATTGAGTTTCTCCAAGTATAATTGTCTTAGTGTTGCCCTTTAAAAAACTAAATTTGTTTTAATCTAGCTTATAATAGAAACTATGTTAATAATATTGATTTGATTGAAAAAATATGTAGTTTTTTATTGTTCTAATAATCATCTATACTTTTTTTTTTAAAACAAAAATACAATCTTACATCAAAACAACAAATCTGAGGGACAATTACTCATACTACATCATTTGATGTAAAGTACAAATAAAGCCTCTAAAATTTCTCACAATATTAACTTTAAAAGTTCATATGTTAATTGCTTCCAGCTCCTTTACATATAGTGGTGTGATTAGGGGTGAGCACAAGCCTAATTAATTGAATTTGTGACTACTTTTACTTCCAAATTGAAATTTCAAAATTGGTTAATCCAAAATCAGTTAATGTATTGGTCCAACCAAATTCTAAAATCCAAATTAGTTATGAAATTGGAATTGAATTTTGAATTTGAAATTATCTTATTTTCGAATTCAATTCAATATCTGATGAATTCGAAACCTTTAAAGAAATATCTTTAATACTTACATCGTGTTTGATAACTCAATTTAATGTCAAAAATTAATTGGTTAAGTTAGTTTTCTGAATGCAACATGTTTGATAACAAAATTCTCTTATCACTTAATAGATTAAGTACTATCTAATTGTGTTCAAAATATTAAGTGAACAATTTGCACTTAATTTGCTGAATTTTAAATAAATATACAAACATACACTCTTACACACACACACTCTTTCTCACGCACTCATTTCCACACACACTCTCTCATCTCTCACATAAAAAACACACACTCCCTCACATATACACATTATCTCTCTCACAGATATACTTACTCAATCTCTTAGACACGCTCTCTCTCATACTCTTCATACATACATTCATACACACACACACTATAACACATATTTTTCTCTCACGCACATACACACATACACACACTGCATCACACACACACTCTCTAACACATACATGCACTATATAACACACATTTACACTATTCGTTTATTGTTTATTTTCTTTTCCACACACATATATGACAGTTATGTATAATAAATCATCATATGTATGAAGTAAGACTTGTTTAATTCAGAGATTGAAATTAGTAGATTATCAAATAGAAATAACTTTATTAACTTAGTAATTAATACTTTCAGAATTTACAATTCAAATTTCAAAATTTAGAATTCAGAATTTAGCATTAACAAACAGGTCCTTAGCTTGCAATGTTGCATCTTAAATTTAAGTATATGCATATATATTTTTTTATCTAATATGGTTTTACAAACTAATAATATAATGTTACTCATAAAATACATAAATAGTCGTACAAATAATATTATATATATATACATGCGAATACAAACACATGTGTATGTAATTTATGTATTTCCACTCCTTATATATATATATAATATTAAGAAAACATTGCGTCCATTCAAGTATACTATAGTTTTGATGATATGGAATACTATTTTATTGCTAGTTGGATTTTATATTAGTTAAAATTTTCAATTTTTGTATAAAGAATTTAGTCCAATGTCCATGGGCCTAATTTGTGAATGTGGTTAATTGAATTCGAGACTGATTACCGTATTTAAATTTGGTTAATCTAATTTTATTTTGAATTCAATTTAAAATTGAAACTGTTAATAATTTTAGGATTCATTTTTAAATTGCGACTGAATTATTTGACTGATTGATCGATCTATTAATCTATGCTCACCCTAGATGTGACTAAATGTCTTCATGATTGGAGTGTTGATTATGTGATAATAAATAAGTGAGTTAATTTTTCTTAGAAACTAATCACAGAGTTGCGGTGACGGGCTAGATTTAAAGGAAACTTTTCATGGGTAGGATTCATATATTAATCTCCAAGGTGTTCAATTGACAAAAATTGATGTCTCCAAATTACCCATTTGCAATTATCCTTTATCCTTTTTCCTTGGCCACTAGATTCAGATATTTTTCATCAGTATTCGAAAAATGATAACTACCACTACAGATTTAATTACAGTCTATTTGTAACCATCACCATAAATCTTAAATCTTGATAACTAACTAAGATCTATCATCTACCTCTGATTTTGACATCCAAATAATTTAGAAATATTTTTATTATTAAATTTTATAAAATTAACTTTTTGCAAATATAGTTTGAATAAATTTATTTTTCTATTGCATACCTATTGAGTGTCTTTTTTGGTTGCAGGATGTGTTATTCTAGTCTGGTCATTCATTTCCGTTGTTTCCATTTAGGCTTTGTCCAGGACTTTGGGAAAGTGGCATGACTGAGGAATTGGAGGAACTATGGAAACAGAGTAATTTCTAAAACTGTGCTTGTTTCAAAAATCGTTCTTTTTCTATGTCAATCGAAAATTCAATTTCCGGCGGGGGGAACTCGCATTTGGGGAATGCGAGCTCATTGAGCTCACATCTCCCAAATGCGAGTTCATTGAGCTCACATCTCCCAAATGCGAGTTCATTGATTATTAATTGGGTGAAAAATTAAAAAAAAAAAAAATTCTAAGACCTCGCATTTATCGAATGCGAGGTCTAATTTTTTTTTTTTTCAAAATAGTTTTATGACCTCACATTCACTGAATATGCGAGGTCATGAAACATTAAAAAAAAAAATTTAAAACTACAAAGTCATGTGCAGGGCTCAGAAAGCAAAGGTAAGAATCCGTTCCAACAGCCATATAGTCATGTGTCACGGGCTCACTCTTTTTAGTGCTCCCAACCCGTGCGGCACTTAGGTTTTCACCCTAAGTCAGCCTTTCTCACACTGTCAACAATAGAAGAGAGAGAATTGAGAGAATGAAAAGCTCTGTATATTCAATTGCTCAACTTCTGAGGTGTGTTACAAATGAGGGGGTTGGCCCCTTTTTATACTTGTAAGAGAAAATTCTAGAACCTACCAAATTAAATACAATTCTACAAGATTCTAGAGAATTCTATACAAAGAATATTCCTTCTAGAGAATATTCCAAATCTACATCATTCTAGAGAATTCTAGAATGTCCCTTTATCCTCTGGGCCAATCATTTTGGACTTACTCTTATTTTGGGCCAAGCCTCTTCGTCAAAATGGGCGGACCGTGTCACATGCATGGAAGTAATATGTCATATGGCAATTTTAGTGGATTTGTTGGCCAGCCAAGAAGACATGCATACAACATGCACTCATCTCATGTTATCTATTTGCATCATATTTTACTTCTACGGTTCCCATATGGATAGGGTGGCAATTTTATACACGACACAAATACGAAATGAAATTAATAGCTCTAAACACAATTTGAATTTAATTAGGTTACCATCAGGTCGACCCGGTAATAACTCAAAATTAAACGGGTTGTATCGTGTCAACTTATGAATTGACCCGATAACTCGTTATGTTGTCAAATACCCTGACACGATCCGTTTAACCCGTTAAAATATCGGGTAACTCAAATGACCAGTTAATTAATTGGAATTTTTATAGAAATTTGACACAATAATACATTCTTTAATGACATATCGTGTCATTCGGGTCAACGAATTAATTGTGAATTATCGTGTCATTCGAGTAAATTAACTAACTTTTGTATTACTGTAAAAAGTTTAACGAGTAAATAAGTTGTGATTGCTCGAGTCAATTCGTTAATAAACGGGTCATGACCCGATGCGACCTATTGATACCCCTATAATGCATACATGGACATAGTCCAAGATGAACTTGGAATTAGGAATTCCTCCCATGAATATGTCTACTGGCTTTTGTATTCAACTACAGAAGTCTGGAGACTTTGCTTTCAATCTCACTTAGTTCCCATCATACAATAGCATGTGCTTCAAATGCCATTTGAATAATCTTAAATGTATTGCAACTTGTGATGATTTTATTTATTCAAATGCCATTCAAATGCCATTTGACTTTGCTTTCAATCTCACTTAAATGACCTCGCATTCAAATGCCATGTGCTTCAACTATCGCTAATGGTCAGTCAATCTGTTTGACCTCGCATTCACCGAATGCGATGTCAATTTTTTTTTTTACATTTGATCTCGCATTCGAATGCGAGCTTAATGAACTCGCATTCGGTCGACATAAGAAAAGAACAATTTTGAAAACGAATACAGTTTTAGAAATTTTATTCATGGAAACATCTCAATATTACAGGAGAGGAAGACTCAGTTGTTTCGGTACCGGGGGTGATTCAAAATGAAATCCTAGAGCGGAGCAATATGTGTCTGCTTGGGCAAATCTTGGCACCAAAATTGGTGAACATGAGAGCCATGACGTCAACGATGAGCAATGCTTGGAACCTTCCCTGAGGAGTACAAACCAAAACTATTGGTGATAATCTTGCCCTATTTCAATTTAAGAATGAAGGGGATAAGGGACGTGTTTTGATAATAAGAATCAAGGAGCACCATGGGCTTTTGATAATAAGTTACTAGTGTTGGCTAACTACAATGCGGAAAGCCAGCCATCAGCCGTTAAACTCTAGTGGTGTGAATTCTGGATCCGGGTAATAAATCTTCCACTTAGCAGAATGGATATCAAGGTGTATAAAATTATTGGAAATAATCTTGGAGAATTTGTTACTTTGGAAAGGATGAGGATGGGATTGCTTGGGGAAAATTCTTGAGGGTTAGAGTTAAAATTGATGTTTCCCAACCTTTGAAAAGTGTGATACGATTAAATCTTAAGGCATAAGGTTATCACGGTCTTTTTTTAATATGAACGACTTCCTACTTTTTGTTATGTGGTCGTATAGGCCATGAAACTCGTGAGTGTTATGAAGAGGTTGCTATCCAGCTGCAATCCTGTTGGTCCAAGCAGCAATATGGTGACTGGGACAAGGTAAACAATAGGGAAGGAGGTGATGGTAATGGTAGTGCTGGGGGATTGGGATTCTCCAGTGAGTATAGGGATGATTCAGTTAAGGAAACAGATAGGAAATCAGTTCGAAAAAAAGAAGGATAGGGGTGGTAGAGCGGAATTCAAGCAAGATCAGTACAGGCAGAGTCGTCAGTTCAGTAAAAGGGATTTGAGCTCCAAAACAGATAAGTCTAAGGAGTAGTCGTTGCGCATTTCTTGGGAGGGGGATAAGTCTTCCAAAGATATTAGCAAGATCTCAGGCATTTGTATTCAAGATAAGGGGTGAATGGGATACGGGGGAGTCCACTATTTCTTCAGATTAGCCAAATAAAGAGTTGGACACTTCTCTCGTTTTAAATATGGTAGACAGTTAAATAACATTGATACCCCAACTATTAATACGGGGACTGATTTGAGAATTACGTTGCATGGGGATCAGAAGTCTAAAGGCAAAGAAGTTAAAGGGGGAAGAAACTTTGTTGACACGGCAAGTAGGGATTCCAGTGCAATCATCCCAACTTTTTCTACTAACTCAGCATCTGATTCTATGTTGGAAAAGGACCATTTGTGCTTTGGTTTAGATGGTCATAAAAGAGAAGATAGCCTTTTTCTCGTGGAGGTTGAACTGGGATCTGAGACAAAAGAGAAAGGATCTTCCTACTTAGGTTTAGGAAAGATTACGACAAAGAGCAGTAATAGAACATGAAAAAGAAAACCTAGGAGAGACTCTTCAATGGAGATTGAAAGTCCTGTACTAATCAATGAGAAGAAAAGATCACTCATACAAGAGCAAAGTGTATTTAGTTGTAAATGAGGAACCAGAAAAGAAGAAACAAGCTAAAGAGAGAGTTCAAGGGTGAAGAACTCACTTTGACGACAACAGCGGAGGTGTGGATCAGTCCTGTCTACAACCAAGAGTTTCTTGAGTTGGAATTGCTGGGGGCTTGGCAATCCCCGAGTGTTGGTGATTAGGCCAAGAAGTTTGAAGAAAACTATTTTGAGTTGGATTAAATTCTCTCTTGGTTTCTTATTTCACTCTTTGTTATTATTTTAGTTACATATGGAGCTCTATTTATAGCTGAATGGTTACATGAACCTAAACTCCTAGAACATTGCACTAGACTTCTAGGAAATGTTTCCAACACATAAAAGAAACAAATAGACATTCAACTACTTGGAATTCTAAACAAACATTTGACTTAATTAATTAAGCATATTACTCAACATATTCCCCCTTTAATGTGCTGTTCCTGAACTCCAAGCATCTCTCGAAAATAACAAAACTTGTCTTGAGGTAGCGGCTTTGCAGTAAAGATATCCGCAACTTGATCTTCACTTTTGCAAAACTTGAGTTCAACTTCACCGTCTTCAATTGCTTCTCTTATGAAATGATGTTTGATTGCAATGTGTCGAGTTCTTGAATGATGAACTGGATTTTTGGCAATGTCAATGGCTGATTTGTTGTCGCAAAACATCACCGTAGCTTCTTTTTGCTTTGAAAAAGACTGACAGCTCTTATACACATCTAGATGTGTATAAGAGACAGAGGCATGAAACGTCATGGCTGTCAGCTTATACACATCTGCAGATGTGTTTAAGAGACATCTTTGAAAGCCACAAGAAAACATGGCTGAACCAAGTGTGAAACAATAGCCGGAGGTGCTTTTCATATCATCATGGCATCCAGCACAATCACTATCACAAAATCCAAACAAAGTTGTACTAGAGACTTTGCTGAATTTTAATCCGAAATTGGTTGTTCCTTTGATGTACCGAAGTACTCTCTTGGCTGCTCCAAGATGCAATTGACTCGGAATTGTTCATAAACCTTGATAATAAACTTGTAGCAAACATAATATCCGATCTTGTGGCTGTAAGATATAACAAATTTCCTACCAAACTTCGATACAAAGTTGGATTGGCTCTCTTATCACCATCATCCTTGACAAGCTTTTCATTAACTACAAGTGGTGTAGTCATGGGCTTACAACCATGCATGCCAAACTTAACAAGAATATTTTCAGCGTATTTCTTTTGACAATAAATACTCCATCATCATTTTGATCAATCTCTATTCCAAGAAAGTGATGTAGCAATCTCATGTCATTCATTTCATACCTCTTCATCATGTCTTTCTTAAATTTAGTAATCATGTTCTCATTGTTACTTGTATAAAGCAAATCATCAACATACAAAGCAACAATAAGAATATTTGAAGTACCTTGCTTCTTCACATACAATGTTGGCTCATTTTTACTTCTCTTGAATCCTTGATCCATGAAGTAAGAATCAATTTGACTATACCAAGTCCTTGGTGGAAAAATTCTTGCTTGCTTCAACCCGTACAATGCTTTCCTCAATTTGTACACTTTGTCTTCCTCTCCTTTTTTGACAAAGCCTTGGGGTTGTTGGATATAAACTTCTTCCTTCAATTCTCCATTCAAAAATGCTGATTTGACATCAAGTTGATAAAGACTCCATCCTTTGTGGGCTGCCATAGCAATAAGAGTTCGAATTGTGTCAAACCTTGCTACCGGTGCAAATGTTTCATTGTAGTCGACACCGGGCTGTTGAGTGAACCCTTTTGCAACAAGTCTTGCCTTCTTTCTTTGGATTGAACCATCCGGATTCAGCTTTGCCTTGTAGATCCACTTCACTCCAATGATCTCCTTGTTTTGTGGTTTGTCAACAAGCTTCCAAGTGTTGTTCTTTTCAATTGATTGAATCTCCTCCTCCATGGCTTTTCTCCAATCATTTTCGGCATTTGCTTCTTCAAAATTTTCTGGTTCAAGTACACAAAAGTTACACCTTGCATAGATATCATTCAAGACTCCTCATCTTCTTTGGTGTTGAGGTTGGTGAACTCGAACTCGAACTTGGTGAGGGAGACAGATTGTTTGGTGTAGTGGCTGAAAATTCTTCCTCATTATGTTGTTCATCATCAACCAAAACAGTAGCTTTCTCTTCTTTTCCATTATTCCAATTCCATGAAACATTTTCATTAAATAAAACATCTCGACAAACAATGATTTTGTTAGTTTTCAAGTTATACAAACGATAGCCTTTTGATTGTGAACTATAACCAACAAAGATGCATTTTTCACTAACTTCATCAAGTTTGTACCTTTTCTCCTTTGGAATGTGAGAATAGCAAACACTTCCAAAAATTTTCAAATGATTCACTGACGGCTTTCTTCCACTCCATGCTTCAAGAGGAGTTTGATTCCACACCGCCTTGGTTGGACTTCTATTCAACAAGTACACGGCTGTATGCACCGCTTCAGCCCAAAATTCTTTAGGCAATCCTTTGTCATGCAACATGGATTTTGCTCATCTCCATCACGGTTTGATTCTTCCTTTCGGATACTCCATTTTGTTGAGGTGTGTAGCCAACCGTGAGCTGTCTTTCTACTCCTTCATCTTCACAAAATTCCTGAAATATATTGGAAGTATACTCCTTCCCTCTATCACTCCTTAAGGTCTTAATACAATGACCACTTTGTTTTTCTACAAGACTCTTGAACTTTTTGAATACATGAAACACTTCAGATTTTTCTTTCAGGAAATACACCCAAGTCATTCTAGAAAAATCATCAATGAAGAGTATAAAGTACTTGTTACCTCCATGAGATGTTGTTCTCATTGGTCCACAAACATCGGTATGAACCAGCTCTAAAATCTCCTTGGCTCTCCATGCAACTCCTTTAGGAAATGGTTGCCGGTGTTGTTTGCCAAGTGCACAACCTTGACACACACCCTCCTTCTCTTCAATTTTTGGCAATCCATACGCCATTCCTTTTTGTTGAAGGACTTTGAGACTGCGAAAATTCATCGAGTGACCAAGCCTTTTGTGCCAAAGCCACGAACTATCAATCACTTGAGCCTTCAATGCTTGATTTCCACCATAGCTGAAATTTATTGGAAAACTCCTATTCTTCTCCATAGGAATTTTTACAACAAGTTGTCTACCATCTTTTTTATCATAAATTGAGCACTCACCATCATCAAAGTTAAGTGCATATTTATGTTCAAGAAGCTGTCCAAGACTTAACAAATTTTGTTCTAAATCAGGTACAAGTAAAACATCATGAATAAACTTTGTACCTCTTTTGTTTTGAACTCCAATAGTTCCCAATCCTTGTGCTTGAACAACAACTCCATTTCCCATCTTCACTTGAGTCTTTATGGACTCATCCAAGTCAACAAATCTGGATTTGTCCTTGGTCATATGATTGCTACAACCGCTATCAAGAAACCACACATTTTCTTTGCATTCGGTTGCCATGTGACAAGCATAGAATAAGTTGCTTTCTTCTTGATTCTCGGCTGTAAATTCAATCCTGTGCTTGTTGGTTGCCTTTGAGTCTACAATCCTTTGCAATATGGCCAAACTTCTTGCAATTGTAGCATTGTGGCTTGTCTTTGTGCCAACAATCATTCTCCACATGGTTGCTTTTTCCACAAATGTTGCAAGATTGAGAATTTTCAGCATTGTTGGTTCTTTGACAGTTGCCTCTTCCTCTTCCTTGATAATTTCTGCCTTGTCCTCGTCCACGGCCACGTCTTCCACCTCTTTGGGTATGTCCTCCTCTTTGATTGTTGCTAGAAGATTGCTCTCCTTTATTGCTATTGGGGCTGAAATTTACTTTTGATTGAAAGACACTTTCAATGGATTTTTCAGCATGCCTAGCAATCCTTTTCTCATGAGCCTTCAAAGATCCCATCAACTCTTGAACACTCAAAGAAGTAATATCTTTTGTTTCTTCAGTTATGGACACCATAGAATCAAATTTTGGGGGTAAACTCACAAGAACTTTTTCTACAATTCTACTATCACTAATTTAAAGTTCACCAAAAGTTTTCATCTCATTTACAATTTTGGTGATCTTTGTGTAGTAATCTTGGACAGTTTCACTATCACTCATTTTTAGATTTTCAAGTTCTCTCCTAAGAGTTTGAAGGGTGACATTCTTTACCTTGACATTTCCTTCGAATTCTTTTTGTAGAATCTCCCAAGCTTCCTTGGCAAGATCCGCACCCATGATTCTTGAGAAGATATCCGGACTTACACCTTGTTGGATATAGGAGAGTGCTTTGGCATCTTTCTTCCTATGCTCCTTGAGACTTCTTAATTGTTGGTCATTCATGTCGGTGGTAGAATCCGGTTCTTCATAGCCTTCTTCTACATATTCCCACAATTCTTTTGATTTGAAAATTGTCTTTATTTTGACGCACCAATGATCATAATGCTCACTAGAAAATATTGGAACCGATGTGCCATCATTTTGATTTGCCATTTCTCACTCTTTTATGATTGTTTTTTTTTTTTTATGAACCTGGCTGCTCTGACTACCAATTTATGTTGGTGATTAGGCCAAGAAGTTTGAAGAAAACTATTTTGAGTTGGATTAAATTCTCTCTTGGTTTCTTATTTCACTCTTTGTTATTATTTTAGTTACATATGGAGCTCTATTTATAGCTGAATGGTTACATGAACCTAAACTCCTAGAACATTGCACTAGACTTCTAGGAAATGTTTCCAACACATAAAAGAAACAAATAGACATTCAACTACTTGGAATTCTAAACAAACATTTGACTTAATTAATTAAGCATATTACTCAACACCGAGCAGTAAGGGAACTTCACCGTTTAGTTAATGTTCACAAACATACTTTTATTTTTTTGTTTGAGTCAAGAATAGTATTTGGTATTTTGGTTTTGTTGTAGAGTCCCAAGGTAAGGTGGGTAGTCTTGCCTTACTTTGAAAAAAAGAAGTGTCTGTTTCTCTTTTAAGCTTTAGTTCTCGTTATCTGCTACTAGCTCGGATTTTCCTATGGCTTGGAGATTAACAGGGGTGTATGAGGAGCCGGATACCGCCAAAAGGAGACAATGGTGGCAGTGGTTTCAGACCTTGAAAAATCACTCTCTACTTCCTTGGCTTTGCATAGGGGATTTTATTGAGGTCCTTTTTGCAGAAGAATTCATCAAAAAAGTAGCGAGATCACAATGGCATATGAATTGTTTTAAGCAAGCTATTATCAATTGTGAGCTTTTGGACGTAGGATTCTCAGTTAATGCCTTCATGTGGTGCCGTGGTAGGAGGAACACTGATTCAGCCAGAGCCAGGTCAGATAGGCCTGTGCAGCAAGAAGTTGGAGCTCAATGTTTCCAGTCTCGAAGGTTACTCATCTGTTCCCTCATAAATCAGACCACCTTCCTATCCTTCTCAAAATTTTAGAAAAAAGAAGGAATGAGATATAGACGAAGTTTCAAACCGTTTTGTTTTGAAGTAATGTGGATAAAATCCGAGGAATGCGAGACAGTAATCTGCAATAGTTGGGATGGTAATCTCTGTCTCTTAGAAAGGATTCAGATACAGACTTGGGTTATAAATTAGATAATTGTCGGATTGGGCTCAGACAATGGAGTCAGGCTAAATTTGGTAACATCAAGAAGACGATAGAGGAGATTCGGGGTCAACTTTGATGGAAGAGATCCCTCGTTGGAGTTGTGAAAATCAACTTTGATGCTGCCGTTTTTTTCGAGTCTTCTAGTTGTGGTATTGGTGTAGTGGCACGGGATACTGCAGGCTGTTTCATGGCTGGGATTGCTGAAAAAGTCTATGGGGTGGTTAATCCGGAGATGCGAGAAATGTTATCTCTGCTTTCCCTGCTCAGGAGGAGAATTTATCAGTAATGGGGCCTTTAAGATTCTGGTCTTTGGACTGAAGCTGGTCAAGTTAGGAATATTGCTTGGGTGGGGAGAGATGGTAATGAACTAGCGGACTCATTTGCTAGATTAGCTCAATTTGTTGATCAAAAAATGGTGTGGGTACACGAGCACCAATGGATGTTATGCCAATATTATTTGGCTGATTTGTAGCAATAAAATTTCATTACCTTTTCTTTCAAAAAAAAAAAAAAATTATATAAAGAGAGAGTTCAATTAGTCTGTTAATCTCTCCTTTATTTCTTTCTTGGTTTTTTTTAGTTAAAATTTGAAAATTTGGAAGCTTACTATTTGATAACTACTCATGTTCTTAATTTTTTTTTTTTTTTAAAATTTTAAAATATATTTTTTAACTACTAAGGCTTGGATAACTAACCTAAATACTACCCATCAACTAATAGTTTTGGTTTTGAAGATAATTTTAAAATTTTTTTATTGTTACCTAAATAATGTATTACTAATTTATACAAAAACAATGCCTAGATAAATTTATTTTTTATTATACATTTAATGCCTTTTAACAGAAGAGGTAATTATTTCAGTATATTTCACAAGTTGCAACTTCCAAGCTAAATAGATGATGCCTGATGGACGGCCCATACCTATTATTGGAAGTTCAAACAGCAACTCCCAATGGTTCAAGTTTCAAAAAAAAAAAAAAAAATAGAGTAATTGGAAAAAGAAAAACAATCTATACTATCTATATTATACAGTATAGGATGACAAATGGCAAGTACTATCAAAATTTTATGTTAATTAGTAAAAGTAAAAAATCAACTCACTTTATGTGAGTTGGCCACCAAGTGCTTTTGTGGGTGCAAGATTGGAGGTTTGAATCCCCGTCTTACATTCTTAACGATAGGGTTAAGTCTCTTATCCCTGATCCCGTTAGGCTTTCCTTTTCCTCTTAGTAGTAGATATATTTAAATAGGAGTATGTTCGACTATTGCCGTATAAAAAAAAAAAGTAAAAGTAAAAATGTTAAATACTTAATTATTAATTTGAATTCAAATTATTTAACTAAATATTATCTTTAACCACCCATATTTGTTCAAAATCCTCACATTATATATACTTATCTTTCATAATTATTATTTTTTTTACAAATGATTTACAAAACTAAATATTATGGATCATTATATAAGCATAAGTTTATTACAATACGTGCGAAATATAAAATTATGTAATTTATTATAAGTTAGGAAAATAAAAATCATCTATTTGAAAATACTTTATGTATATAATGTTTAAAGGGTTTCTCTTAATAAATTTGAAAAAAAAAAATTTTGTAAGGTACTTATGAGTAATTTCGTTCTTGCAATTCAATTATAGTACTTTTATCAAAAAAAAATTGATACAAGTAATCCCTAAACTGTCCCTAAACTGTTTGGAAAGTCCCATGAAAATTCCTTAATTTTTTTGTTTCTTAAAATATTTTTTTAATTGCATAGAAGTTCACCGAATTTTTTCTAATTTTTTTTTAACCCTCAAGTATTTTCATAATTCATGAAAGAACCCTATATTTTTTGACATATCTCTTTTATCCCTTAAGTTTTTTTTCTTTAGGTATCTTGGTTAAATGACTACTTTGATGGGGAAAAAAAGTACTTGGAGAACCTCCATGAGATTTTGAGAATAGGTGAGGATGAAAAGGTTTGAATTGATCTCAAATTGGGGGGGATCTTCTTGAGATTATCGAAAAAACTTGGGGGAGTTCTGTGGTATAAAATGATAGTTGATAGATGAAAAGTTAAAGAAAATTGAAGGACCTCCATGAGATTTAAAAAATAGGTAAGTGATTAAACTTACAATTCTCTCAATTAATAATGTACTGTATCACCAAAAAAAAAAATAAAGTTTTAAAATTAGTTTTTTGTTTACATCATTTTTAATATTATGTTCATTAATAATTATCTATTGATGGATGTTATTATTAAATAAGGATATGAATATATAATGTAAAAAGTAATTTCAATATTATGTTTCTCCATTTTTTGGATTTTTCATATTAACATTTATAAGTGTGCTATGTATACTGAACTGTAAAGCATTTGCTAGAGGTGTAGTTTTTTTTTTTTTTTTTTTTCCTTTTTCATCTAGATAATAACTCACATCCTTTAATATTCCATAAAAGTATGACACTTTAGTTTTAGTTATTTTGATGGAATTAAAGATGTTCTGATTCTATAAGCAATTCTGATCTCATAGTCAGACCTAAAATTTCTTTCTCATGAAATTTTTCAAAAATTATTTTATTAAACAGACACGAATTTTGTAAATACTGTTATATACAAATGAAACTAACATTTGTGATTAAATAATATAATCATGTGCGGAATTAATATGTTTAATAATCAATTTTGTAGGACAATAACATTAACAATTTTTAGTCTATTATGATGCAGAACTTACTATATAGTTACTCAATTTTGTTTACCTTTATTTAGTGAATAACTAAAAGTTTCAAACAATAATCATTCAACTAATGTTAAAATTTCAAGCAATAATCATTCAACTAATGTTATTTTATTCTATAATTTGAATATATTCATCTTCCCGTGCCTAGATACAATTTGAAAAATTCTCCAATCCAATTATGAATGTCAAATATTCTTCCAACATTGTTAATTACTTTTGTATTCTCTTTATGTAGGTACATGAAAATTCATATTTTTTTTAATATTTAATGTATTGTGATAGGTGTATTTTGGATGCCTATATTTGATAAAATGATTATATCTTTCTTAACATGATAAAAATATTGATTGTTTTTTCTTTTAGTGACAAACACAAAAAATACAAAATTTGGATATTTTGATTTTTTTTAAATTTTTTTGAAATTAAGAAATGTTGAAATTTTTATTTTTCTTTTTGATTTTTTAATATTCTAGGAATTGTAATGAGATGTTAATTTTCTTTCTATTTTCATTAAGGAAGAATGCCTATAATTTATCATATCAGATGAGCGATTACCACGTAACTTAAACATTAGTACTTCGTACGCTTTCAATTATCTCAAATTAAAAAAATGAAATTAGAACAGTTCTTGATGCATTTCTTGGAAAACTATCTAGATGCGAATTAGTATAACATTTCATTTAGAATATGTTCAACGAAACTTGCACTTTTTAACTACTATGGCCTATTGCATTTTATATAGGAATTTCAATATTTTTCTGTTCATTATCTTTAGTGGAACTTGCTAGGTTATGACTTTTTAAATTTTGTTAATTAACATGAAAAATTTGCTAATACTTGCCATTTGTCATCTTGTAGTACCTTCTCACTAAACACCCCTTTCCTATACTATATACTATAGATACTAGTGGAATAACCCGTGCTATGTATGGGAGGAGCTGTAAAATCTTTATAATGACAAATTTCTTAATTAATGTCTAATCTATTTTTCTAATTTAAAAGAATTATTGATAATATGAGAAAAAATGGAGTTCTTACTCTCTACTCTATCATCTCCTTTCTCTTCTTTCAATAGAAAGAAACAAACATCAACTAATGAGATATTGAAAATTGACAATTCACTTTTTACATCTTTATATATAGAGATAAAACATTTACAAAAATAAAAAGAAATAATATAACTGTTGTACCCCAGTTATGATAATCATGTTCTGATGATGGCCAAATCACACTAACAGTTTGAAAATAAGTGTGCAGAAAAATAGGGAGTTACGGACTTTGATGACAGTCCGAAAGACAGCTCTTAGTTTCGAACGATGGTAATCGTCCGACACAAAGAATGTTGAAGCAGTCTCGGACGAAGAACAATGCCCGATCATATTTCCAGAAGCCTTTGCTTCGATCAGACCCAGGTTCGGATGCTTCCTTGAACGTCCGAACGAATACCCTCAGAGAACGGACGCAACGTCGGACGCAGGGTTTAGCAGCGGCCGTCCGAACGGTCCAACGGCTAGTTTGTTCGGACGCATACTTGCTTCATCGGCCGTCCGAAAGGTCCAACGGCTAGTTTTCCAGTAAGTAGAAAATAGCCGTTGGAAAGTTGTTAGAAGCAGATTTTGGACAATTATAAATACCCCTTAGCCTGAATTAAACAAGGAGAGACTTCTACATTGATTACAAATAATTCTTGAGCTATTTGGGAGAAATAGTGGGTACAAGTGTTGTAATAGTGTAGGTAATTTTGTGAAAAGAGTTTAGAAGTGTAAGAGTGGAGAGATAACAATTGTAACAAAGGAAATTGGTATGAGCAAGAGTGACTTTATCCTCATTTGTGTACAAAATGTTATTGTCTCACCTACTTTGAAGAGACTTTTAGTGGCTAAACTTCAAGTTGTGAACTTGGTAGTTGCCTTGTAAGAAGCTATTTGTAGTTGTAAGCATCAAGCTTGAGAAGCTTGGTTTGATTCTCTTAATCTCAATAATCTTATTTGTTCTTTAAGCTTAAATTGTTGAATATCTATTGTATTCATTTGTGTTTAAGTTTTTATTTGGTGCATAAAGTTTGCATTTCTATTAAGCACATAAAAAGGTTTGTTTTAGATACAACATAATTCACCCCCCCTCTTAGGTTGCTCTTTGGGACCAACAATAACAACTAAATAGGAAATACTTAAAAAGAAAGAACCTAAATAAGTGAGGAAATAAAATGATTCTTCGTGTTCAATATTTGAACGTCAAAATCAGATGATGAATTCTAATACACTCCGAAAAATTCCAAGTCCCGAATGTAAGTCTTTGCCTTGAACCCAGATTATATCCTTTGGAGACAAACATGCATCAGGAAATCTAAATAGAAGCAACTATTAAATGGTTATTTTCTAAATGACCTCCAAATCATGGTTAGAACAACTAACTTGATTCTCAAAAGAAGGAAATCAATGCATGTATAAACAGGTTATTAAACTATGTTTTACCATCCAACGACATCATATGTAGTTGATCAACATCCTCCCATGTTTAATCCATTTGTAAACAACACAAATATCTAGTAGACATGGTCAGTTAAGATTATAACACCAAAGGAATTTTAAAGTTTAAAACCAAAGCAAGCATTAATTTATCTCCAAGTATTCTTGAAGCTATCATGTATTTTGAAGTAATGATTTTGAGTACATAATCCAAGAGAAAGCTTGGTGCTATGCATTTAGGGGTTTGACTAACCTAACAAAATGGCAGAAAAGAGGGAGAGAAAAATGGCAAAGAGGAAACTAATGATTCAGACACAAATGAAGAACATAAACAACATAAAATCAATTGACAACTATTTCTGTATGTGTTAAATAGATAGGAGAAAGTTAGAAACCAAAGAAAAAAAATATTTACAATAATTCCAATATTCTAGAATCTAGTTTAGGTTTTAGTCAAATATTTTTAGATCCAAAAAGTCACTAAAATATAACACCATTGGTATTGGTAGGATGCTTTACAATAACACTTACAAACATTAAAATTGGTCTTTGTGTGAAATGAAAAATCGTTCGAAAAGATCCTGTATCCAACATAATCAAAAGAAATTTTCTATTCAATACTGGAAATAATGTTTTTATAGGTTACTATTCACTTTCACAACCATGAATTTGATCAACATCGAGACAAGTAGAATAAATTTCTATATGAATATAATTACAAACACAACTGCATAAAATCCATGTATAAAAGCCTTTGGAATTAGACAGAGAATAAAAGAAAAGAGTAACAAAAAAGTTACACTTTCGACAACCATTCTCTCACTGATTTTGATTAGTAAATTCAACAAATAATTTGTAAGCATAAAAAAATAAGGATCAAGTGCTTATCATAATTTGTGCTTAAATGAACCTAAAAATAATATCTAAACAAATTAGATATCTCCTAATTCAAAATCTAAGAAATGTCATAGAAGGTTGAAAATTAAAACTGATAAGAAAATCAAAAAAGGACTTGCCTATCATGGGATCACCTATGACAAAAAATGCATGTCGTACCTATCGATTCTTCTACTGCTAAAATTCCACCTCGCAGAATCATCTTTCATCATCCACTAAGTGAATCTCAGTGATATTTAATTGGAGAAAAAAGAAAAAAAAAGTTCTAGATTGGAAGTAATATCTCTTTTTTCTAATTAATAAAAATTAATAGGAACAACCAAAATTCCATAAAAAACTACTTAGCTAATCCATGCTAGAAACTCTATATATCAGAAAAGCTAATCTATTACAGGATAAAAAACTCACAAAAAAAAATTGATGCTTTAAGAGAATACCAATCTAAAATTAAAAATTTACCTTCTTGGATAAAGAAAAAAGGGAATAGATCAATATCATTTCGATCCACTTAAGCAATCTGAACAAAAAATAAAAAATACAAAAAATAAAAAATGATATCTCAAGAGAATACCAAATCGAAAATAAAAATCACCTTTATGAATGATGAAGAAAAGGGGAAGCAGATCATGATTCTATGAAATAACAACTCTGGAGCACCTCTATTCTGCAAAACCACAAACTCATTTAATATTTACTTAATAAGCCAAGAGAAAGATGCAAAAGTGAACAAAATGGGAGGGATGGGAGAATTTAATTTTTGATAGAAAATCTTTTGAATTTGAGTAAAGATAGATAGATCAGTGGATTGAGAGATGGATTGACTATTTTAATTTTTTTGAATGCTGAATTATTACCTAGTTTGTTAGATATTAAAAAGTATTAATTTATTAATTAATTAGTTAGATGATAGGTAAATATGATTGTTGACATAAACTTATTGTTTAAAAAAAGTTAGTTGTATAGGATGATAAACTAGACGATAGTAATTGTCATTTTAAAAAATAATAATAGATTAACCAATAGATAACTATTGTTTTGAAAGGAAAAAAAAAAAAGAGTTAGTTGTAAGATATGATTAATAAGTTAGACATTAGGTAATGTTGTTTTTGAAAAAAAAAATAGTTGCTTGTTATAATTAAGGTAGACAAAGATGGAATAAACCGGATCAAGAACTTTTTGAAAAAATATAGGCATAACATTTATTTCTTTGAAAAAAGAGTTGTTAATAAATTAATATTAGTAGTTAGGAACTGGATAACTATAGGGTAAGTGTTGAAATAGGGCAAAATAATTTTTTGTAAAAATTCATATATTTTTTAATAGTACTGCATTCTTTTATAGACATTATCTGCATAATAGGATCAATATTTTTATTTTGCTATAAAACTTTTTTTTTTTTGGAATAGATTATAAAAAAAGAAATAAAAAAAAAAAGGAGAGCATCACAAATGTCATGAAAAAAGAGAGATACAAATATTTTTTTTGGGGAAAATGAACTAAACTTTTTTGCGGATATAAATGGCCAAACAATATATAAAAATTAAGGATTATTTTTTATAATGCCTAGTTTTTGTATTCATTTTCCTTAATAAAACTACTTTATTGGTGTTAAATATGCATTTAAAAATTTTATTTTATGATCATGAACTCAATTTGTTTTTTTTTTTTCATAAACTCATTTTGTTTTTTCTTGAAAATAGACTAAACTTTTTGGCGGATATAAATGGTCGAAAAGTATTGAAATTAAAATTATTTGTTATCATCTATAATTAGTTTGCATTCATTTCTTGTAATAAAAAATACTTAATATATGTCAAGATAAAATTAAGATTTTGAATATTTAAACCTATATTAATTTTTTTAGTTAATTAGTGATAGGTAAAAAATAAGTAATATATAGTATGATGCTACTTATCATTCTCTAGTAGCTCATCACTAAACACCTCTTTTGTGTATAATATATATATATATATATATAGTGTGTGTGTGTGTGTATTCTCCAAGAGAGTTACAAAACAAATAATATGTTATAGATTATTATATATAAGCAAAGTATTGATTATCAACTGTACATGTTAAATATAAAATTATGTTGTTTAGAATAAATTAGGGAATAAATATTTATTTATTTGAAACACATTAGATATACTACTTAAAGGGTTATTCCTAAGAAATTGAAAGAGGTGTAACCTAATTATATATGAGAAATATCATCCTTGAAACCTAATTAGTCATCGTAATACGTTATTAAAAAATTGATAAAGGGGAATTGCAAATTTAGTTCAAAAACTATTTTTAAATTTTCAAATTTACACAATCAATTTACATATATTTGATATGTTTTTTACTGTTTATTTTCTCTACTAAACTTTGCCATCCAAACAAATATATATCATGGAAATTTATGTGCTGGGATAAATTACACCAAAATCGTTAGTAATTACAAGCCAATGATGCATCCATTCAAGAAAATAGAGCCACTATTTCACAACAACATCATGCTCAAGCGACACGAAATGGTAATTTAAAATATAAATCTTATAATCAGTGCCACAGAATTTTCATTGAGTATCGTTTACATCTATATTTCAAAATATTAATTATCTTTATTATTTTCATGTGAATTTGTTTATATATTTCCTATTCTTACACTTAAATTTATTTTTTTGTATTTTGTAGTGTATCGAGTCTTCCAAATGTCGCTCCTCATTTTTCAGTGGAAAAAATAAAATGTTAAGTATAAAAATAAATAATAGTTATAAGAATAGTACAAAAATAGGGTCTAAAATGGGACTTTTAAAAGAGACGTTAGAAGACCCAAAAATAATCTAAAATAGGGTTTTTCGAAAAATAAATAAATGAATAATGGAGTCGACACCCAGTATGAAGTGCATCGGGACACTAACTCAAACCTAGGGAAAAGAAAATTTTTAGAGGTTGAGGAAAAAGATTTAAAACATAAAAAATGAAATAAAATAGACAGATAAAGATAAGTCCAAAAAAAAAAAAAACCTAAACTAGATGACTCCTAGTTTACAAAAACAAAAAGAAAAAGGTTCGGGAGCCCTATATTGGAACTGAGGAATGGGAATGCTAGACTATTCTGAATGTAACCTAGGTACCCTTTCACTCCCGACAAAATTCGGTTGCGAGATTTAATTCATATTTCTAAAAATTAACCCAAATTTATATTAAGTTTGGATAGAATAAAAATGAAAGCGAATAAATAGTGAACATATATATGAAGCGCAGGGAATGGGAGAACTCGCTGTGTCAGTGTTGGACTAACACAGGAGAGGAAATTTTCAACAAACGGGTTAAAAGTACCCCCTACCTTCTATCCCGACACTAACAATGCTAAGAATGCTAAAGATAAATAACCACGACTCAAACAAGAATAAGGATAATAAAAACAATAAAATCAACTAAAATTATAGTCAAATATCAAAAAGGAGCAAAATGATTGAGAGGAAAAGAACTTAATTGAAACAAAGTCTAAACTCCAGAAACCAACTCGCAAAGTTTCTAAACAAATAAAAAAGAAAAAATGATTGAAACCAAAAAATTATAATGCTACGATGACAATTAATAAAAAAAAAAAAAAAAAACTCAATTCGAACTAATCTAAACCTCTAAGGAATTAATTGAAAAATCTACAAAGTCTTGGGGTCAAAAATGCACTTCACAAAATTTTAGAAACTAAAATGCAATTACAACAAAGCTTAGGGACCAAAATGTAATATCAGCATAGTTTAGGGACTAAAGTGCAACTTCAGCAAAGCTTAAGGACTAAAATGTAATTTCATCAAAGTTTAGGGACTAATGTGTAATTTTAATAGAGTTTAGGAACTAAAGTGTAATTTTAGCAAAGTTTAGGGACCAAAATATAATTTTAGCAAGTTTTAAAGGCTAAATACAATTTTAGACAGTTTTATGGGCTAAAACGCAATTGCAGATAGTTTTAGGGCTAAAATGCAATTTTAGATATTTCTAGGGGCTAAGGTATAATTATAGAAAAGCTCTAACGGCTAAAATGTAATTTCAGACAATTCCAGGAGCTAAACTGCAATTATAGAAAAGTCAACAACAATGGGCTTGATATAATTGTAAAAGAAAATTAAAAAAAATATGACCTAACCCACTTTCTATTGAACTAGACAAAACCAAATAAACCAAACACATAAATAACTATTAAGGTCCACCAAAATTAACTAACCCAATAATGAAATACACAATAAGCCCATCCGAAAATTAAAAGGCCCAAAAAACTCCAAAATCTATCCAAATTAAACCAAAGTCTACTAAATTAAACCCAAACAAAACATCCTAAAAATAAACCCACACAAATTAAAACCTAACTAAACATTATAACCCAAAACTAAAAGCCCACCTTTTTTATTTTTAAAACCCTACCCCCTAAATAATGAACAACTGACCATGGCTACCCAAAGATAGTAAGCAGCCACCAATGGTGGTTCGGTGGCAGCACTATCGCCGATGGTCACCGGAAAAATTTTTTGTGTGTTGAATCAAAATGAAATTTGCAACCCCTCTCGATTTTTCGCGTAGATTGCGATTTTGGTCTTAGATTTGACCGATATAAAGTGAATAGAAAGTGGTCGAAAATGGCCATACAGCCGGGTCTCTCTTATTCACATACCCAAAATTTCAACCAAAATAACGTAAATCAAATACAAAACATTTATCACAACATATAATCATAAATAAACTATAAATTTAACCAAAATAAGAACACTTGCACTAATCAAAATCAAGATTCAAAATTTCATAAAAATAAACATGCCTCTTTGCTTAGTGCACTCGGCATAGAATAATACTAATTAGGAACAAAATAACATAGCAATGAAAATCACACTTACTTTATACAAAAATGAAGCAAAAGGTGGTGGCAAATCTTCAATGTAGGCTTGAATCCACTGTTCTTGGCCCCTTTTTTTTTTAGGAGAGGATTTTGCAAAATAGGAGAAAGGATGAAAAAGTGTCGTAGTCCTTGATAAAAATGTCGTCTTTTGTTTTTTGCTGAGAGTGAGAATTAAATAGGAAGGAGATTGTGTAAAGTGATAGGAATCAGGAGAAAAACGTATGTCGAGAAAGGGAGGAAAATGAGGATGAATGTCGATAAGGATTATCTTGGTGGAGGAGTTGTGATATTACGTTTGATGGTGTAGGTTTTAGGGGAAAGGGTTGGGTTAGGTGTAGTTGGTCTATGTAGACCATGAGAGGATACTATTGGTTTGATGTGATTAATACTCAAAACCAAAAAGACCATCTCGTACTTGCCTTAAAAAAATATTATTTTATCCAAAAATGCGAATTTTTATGAAATTGGGACTTTGTCTCGAAAAATTAAAAAAACTTAAAATTTTGCCCCAATTTGACCCTTAATGGTAAAAACGCGTCAAAATTCGGTATTTATAGCTTACCCCTCTTTGTTGGGAAGCTCGAAGAGCTTCCAAAGAAAGATTGTAGAGCACCGAATTTTGACTAAGCTATCAACAAATAGATCAAATTGACATTACTTGGTTAAGAACGAAAAACTATTGAGACCATTAGGTGAATTAAATGTTCTAAAGTAAAGGAAGAGAAGATTTGAGTAATTGAAGAAGGATGTTGCCGCTAAAGGAGAATTCCAACATTGTCAATGCCATTGCCACCACTATTGACGCTTCCTATTCTATCTATTACATTAATGAAATACAAAACAAAGCCTATGCTATGCTTTCTTGCTTTTGGGTTGGTTATTTCTGCATCCTTGTATCTTTTGAGTATCTTGCACTCTTGTTACAACTTTGAGAGTTGCAAAAAAAGAAAATTTTTTGCTGGGCGGGCGTTTATTTGATTCTTCGAAATCCCAACTTTTGGCGCAAGAGTGTTTGCAAGGTTCTTGAATTTTATCACTTTGCATACTCCTCCAAATGTTATCATCGTACTCCTATTTCACCTACATGGAAAGACAAAGCACGAACTTGCCCCTGTTTCTTTAATATGGATGTCAGAATGAAAAGACACAAGAAACAAAGACAAAAACAAACACCGATCAACCGACTCAATTTTTTTTTTTTGGGAATAGGAGACATAAACAATAACATAACATGACATGAACTAACAAGTAACCACGAAAGTGTAGTTGAGCTGCCTACGTATCCCACCTTGGGAATCAGGTCAAACGCAGCTCAGACTCAAAGCTGGGAAATAATGCAGGCATTGAATGATAATTCGGGATACCATCCTCCCGACGGATGACATAACAAGGGATATTGTCCTCCCAAATGGATGACATAACAAGGGATATTGTCCTCCCAAATGGACGACTTAGTTAGATGCTCAGGCTGATGAGCTAAAACTGAAACGACTGAAATTTAAATGCCCAGACTGGTGGACTTGAATTGACATATTTGAAATTAAACGCTCAGGCTGCTAAGTTGAAATTTGAACGACTTTGAAATTTAAATGCCCAGGCTGCTGGACTTAAATTGACACAACTGAAATTAAATATTCAGGCTGCTGAATTGAAATTGAAATGACATGGGATACTTCCTCCCAATGGACGATTTACTTAAATGTTCAGGCTACTAAACTAAAATTGAAATGACCTGGGATACTGTCCTCCTGACGGATGATTTACTTAAACGTTTAATTGAAATTGAAACGACTTTGAAATTTAAATACCCAGGCTGTTGGATTGACATTAAGCTGACTGAAATGAAATTCTCAAGCTGCTAAGCCGAACTTTGAAAATTAAATGTCTAGGAAGTTGGACGAACAGTATTGGAAAATGAAGAACATAACTGGATTCTAGAAGCCTGGATTGCCCGGCTTTAATACTTGAATAGATGCAACCTAAATTTAAATATTCGGGCTGCCAGATAGAAATAATTTAAAGGGTTTGGGTTGCCAGACTGAAATTAGAAAGAAAAGAATTAAAATTTTAACATTCTGGGTTACCAGATTGTGATTGAAATATCAAAAGTGATGTCTTTACAATCTACTCCTTGATAAGAGTCTAAATCGTATTCAAGTTTCAAGTCATTCAAAGCCTGTTTGACACTAATCTATTGTCTTCAAATTTGAAGTCATTTGAAGCCGTCTTGGCACGAGTTTAAACTATCTTCAAATTCCAAGTCTTTTGAACCTTCACTGCCTTGACACGAGTTTAAGCTATTTTCAAATTCCAAGTTGTTTGAAGCCTCTTTGACATGACGATAAACTTCCTTCGAATTCCAAGTCCCTTGAAACCTCCTTGACACGAGCATAAATTGCTTTCAATTATCAAGTCATTTGAACCCTTCTTAACACGAGTGTAAACTATCTTCAAATTTCAAGTTTTTGAAGTGCTCCTCGACACGGGCATAAACTGTCTTCAAGTTCTAAGTTGCAAGTCTCTAAGTACTCTTTAAAGCACGAGTCTAAACTAAATGTAACTCCTAGCCCATATGAGTATAAAATGTGATCGGCATCCTTGAAAAAAAAACCAAAAAAAAAAAAAAACAAAAGAAGAAGGTCCTG
Organism: Cinchona pubescens; assembly: GCA_025175665.1. Classification (NCBI taxonomy): domain Eukaryota; kingdom Viridiplantae; phylum Streptophyta; class Magnoliopsida; order Gentianales; family Rubiaceae; genus Cinchona; species Cinchona pubescens. The sequence goes on along the minus strand of JANKKI010000514.1, from coordinate 330,875 downwards.
TCCTGCATGACTTAAAACTATGAATGGCGATTAAAAACCTTTGAACTACATGATGACTTGATTCATTTTTTGGGGGATATGTAGACAACTTGGAAGTTACATCCTAGTTATCAACATGAAAACCCCATTTTGCTTTAGATCACACTTAGTTGATCGCACAGTTGTTGTCAATGATTTTACTGGGATTATGGGTAGTCTGCGGTCTTGATTAAATTCTTTGCCTATTGGTTCTAAGTAGGGACAATTAATATTTGCTTGGACCTTTAAACCAAAAATAATTGTTTGCAGTCCTAACGATGTCTTTTGTTCCTCTTTGAGTTTGTGAAAAGTAGAAAATAAGCTAGTGCATCTTGCCGACAACTGAGGTTCTCCATTGGGGCCATGAAGTTCATCACTTCAAGGAATGACTTCATCATAAAGAGTGCCATATGCTAGAAAGCTATCAGGCTTGTGATAGTCCCAAAGTGAGATGGACAACTTGCCAATGGATGGAGGTAGTGTGACACCAAAGTTCAAGACAGGCACACAAAGCATTGTTGCAGTAGTCATATGTGAACAAAAATGCATGCACAACGTCGTAAATCTTGACTTCTAGAAACACTTTTTTATTTCTGGGAAGAACATCTTCGACCCACTCTTAGTAGCATATCGACATGTAAGCAGTTTTGCCCAAATTAGAAGATGGAACATCCCAAGCAGTGTTGTCCAAATTGGTGTTAGCGAAAGGTAGTAGAAACTTGTTGACGCTTTGTTTTTTCATCATAGCTATGGGATAGCAGTGCGTACACATATTTTCTTGTAAAAGATAAAGAAGGGCCAATTATCACTTTTATAGCTTTAGCCCAGTACTCCAAAAGGTGAAACGTTGTGCAAAGTCACCAGCAGCAGCTTGTAGGACATGCAAAGACAATTCGTCTGCATTTGAGCCTCGATTTCAGTCGAGATGTCGAACACAGAGTTGTGGGTTTTCACCATCTTTGATTTTCAGGTGGTCAAAATTCCTGCATAGATTGGAACAAGAAAAAGTTTTTTAAAACCTGAAAAAATAGTTCAGTTAGGAAAAAAAAAAAGAGAAAGGGCAAAAGCAATTTGCTCTTGTTGAGTTGAAGCCACAACGACATGTGAGCATTATCATGATGATGGTTACTACAGATTTTAAAAGACACGTAAAGAAGGATAACAACATCGGGTAGTGCATTCTTTTCTTGATTACAATTAACATGTTGCAACTCGGCAATTTGAAGACCGCTGAGTAAATTACATGTTATGAATAATAGTTTACAAATTTTATAACTATCCATGTATCATTGAATCCATTCATATCTTTGTGTCTTTTGGTGTAATGTTCATTCACCAATTGACTTCCAATGGATTGTCTTGATTATAGTGGTATCTAAGGTGAATGTATGTAGATGCACCAGTTGATTTTAATGGTGTCTTGGGAGAATGTATATACATGAACCAATGGATTTTAAAGGACATATTTCCCTACTAAGTACATGTATTTCCATAGAAATGTATCTTAATTAATTGAGATACATCTATAGTGTATTTGGTTCAAGAACAAGACTTTATGGAACATGTATTTTATTTGTGACACATTCTTTGAATGGTGTCAATTGGTGGCCTATAAATAGGTAGACTAATTATCAGAAATTATTCATTCCAAAATTGTTACTTTCTCGATACTTGGAGTAAAAAGGTTAGGGAGTTCTCCAACATTGCTAGTTGTAGTACTCATAAGGCTTCGTTGTATCCTGGGAGTATTATTGCCTAGACCCGTTAGCAAACTTTGTGTGAGGGAAAATAACTCTCCAAAGATAGTGATTTATCATGCCTCAAAGCCTTGATTCTTATAATGTATACCATTTTCATAAATTTCCCAACAATTTTAGAGAGTTATTTGAGATGGCCACAGAGACAAACACCACTCTCAAAGTGTTGAATCAAGAATTCGTGAAATTGGATCAGTTTGATGGCACAAATTTCAACCGATAGAAGGACAAGATGATGTTCCTTCTTACTATGTTGAATATTGCTTATATTGTAGATCCAAAATTGAAGCCAATAGATGATCCTGCCAATGATGTTAGTCTCGAGGAGAAGGAGAAAGTAGATCAACAAAAGAAGAAGTGAGAAGATGGTGAATTTGCTTGTAGGGAACACATTCTTAATACTCTATACTCCGATCACCTATATGATTTATATATGTCAATCAAATCTCCTATTGAGATTTGGAAGGCATTGGAAGAAAAAAACAACACCGAAAGGCAAGGTACGGATAAATTTCTTATGATGAAATATTTTGAATTTAAATTGATTGATAACATACCCATCATGGATCAAGTTCATGAATTCCAAGTTCTTGTTAGTAGGCTTCATGACCTAAAGATTGTAATTCCTGAATCACTACAAGTTGGGGCAATTATCTCTAAATTGCCTTTGACTTGGAATATTATAGCAAAACACTCTTACATATAGTAGAAGACTTTACTATTGAAAATATACTTAGGCATTTGCGTATTGAAGAGGAAACTCAAAAGTGTGATACAGTATAAAGTGAATTATGTAGATGAAGGTGAGAAAAAGAAAGTTTGGAAAGGCAAACGAAAGTTCTCGTCTAATCTGGAGGATAAGCAAAATAAGAAAAAGAAAAGATTGTGTTATCATTGTAACAAAAAATGACTTCACTATATTAAAGACTGTAAACTTCTCAAAAATACTCATCACTCTAAGGAGGTGTCTGATTCAAAGGCAATGTTGTTGAGGAATTGGACTTGGTGGCAATGGTCACTCAAGGAGTTAAGAGTCTGCATATTGGTATGATTACTGAATGCAATATGACTACTCCTGTTAATTCTTGTGAGTGGTGGCTCGATTCAGGGGCTACTGTCCATGTTTGCAATGATCGAGAACAATTCAAAAGTTATGAAGAAGTTGCAAACCGTGAGGTTCTTATGGGCAACTTTAATACAGCTAAAGTTTTCGGTCAAGGGATAGTGGAACTGAGTTTCACTTCTAGAAAGAAATTAACTTTGGTTAATGTTTTTCGTGTTCCAGGTTTGAGGAAGAATTTAGTGTCTTGTAGCTTGCTTTGTAAGAAAGGATTCAAAGTTATTTTTGAATCTGATAAGGTTATTTTGCTTAAGAATGATGCTTATGTAGGAAAGGGATATTGTAGTGAGGGTATGTTAAGCTAAATTTAGTACCAATATTAATAAAATTTCTTCTGCTTATATTGTTGAGTCTTGCTCATTATGGCATTCTAGATTAGCACATCTAAATTTGAAATCTCTTCAGTATATGCAAAAGAACAATTATATTGCTCTTAGTGACAATAATTTTAATGATAAATGTGAAATATGTGTTCAATCAAAAATCACTAAGAAACCTTTTCCTAAAGTGGAAAGAAATACACAAATTCTTGAACTAATTCATTCAGATATTTGTGAATTAAATGAAATTCTCACAAGAGGTGGTAAGAAATATTTTATAACATTCATAGATGATTTCTCTAGATTTACTTATGTGTATCTCATGAGAAATAAAGATGAAGCATTTGAAATGTTTAAACGTTATAAATTTGAAGTTGAAAATTTGCATGAGAGGAAAATTAAAATTCTCCGTAGTGATAGAGGTGGAGAATATTTTTCAACTATATTTTATACCTTTTGTGAAGAAAATGGAGTAATACATAAACTTACAGTGCTCTGCACCTTATACTCCACAAAAAATTGGTTTAGCAGAAAGGAAAAATCGTACCTTAGTGGATATGGTTAATTCACTGATTTTAAATGCAAAATTATCCTATAATTTATGGGGTGAAGCGCTATTGACAGCTTGTTATATACATAATGGGATTCGGTCCAGGAAAATGAAGGTTTCTACATATGAGTTATGGAAAGAAAGGAAACCAAATTTGGAATATTTCAAAGTGTGGGGGTGCTTGGCTTTTATAGAGTTCTTTGATCAAAAGCGAACTAAATTAGGGCCAAGAGCTATAAAGGGTATATTCATGGGATATGCTCAAAATTCTAAAGCATATAGAATATTAGACTTAGTATCTAATACAATTGTTGAAACTAGAGATGCAGAATTTATTGAAAATAAAATTTTCAATGATTCTACCCCTACTTTAGAAAATCCACAATTGGATTTACAAGAGTTTTCTGAGAGAATTTTAAGTGATCAAAACAATAAACGTCTTTTTATTATGAAGATCGTGATGAAATTATTGTGGAACCAAGAAAAAGTCAAAGGGTGAGGAAAGAAAAGGACTTAGGTCCGGATTTCATTTCCTCGCAATCTATAGTTTTCCTTGTTGAAGGAAATATAGATTCTCTAATTAATAAAATCCCTATAATGTTGAATGTGGAGGGAGATCCACAAACCTATGGTGAAGCTATGACTTCTAGAGATTCAGCATTTTGGAAAGAGGCAATCAATGATGAAATGGATTGAATATTGTCAAACAATACTTGGATTCTAGTAGATTTGCCACAAGGATCAAAGCCAATTGGGTGCAAGTGGGTATTTAAAAGAAAATACAATACTAATGGTGCTTTACAAACATTTAAAGCTAGATTAGTAGCCAAGGGATTTAAACAAAAAGAAGGTTTAGATTATTTTGATACTTATGCACCTGTGGCTAGAATGACTTCCATTTGAGTTCTTTTGACTTTAGCGTCCATTTATAAATTGCATGTGCATCAAATGGACGTTAAATGCCAACGGCATTGCTAAATGGTGAACTCAATGAAGAAGTTTATATGGAGCAACCGGAAGGTTTAGTGTTGCCAGGAAATGAAAAGAAAGTTTGTAAACTAATTAAATCATTATATGGTTTAAAACAAGCGCCTAAACAGTGGTATGAGAAATTTGACTCGGTAATCTTGTCAAATGGTTTTTCACATAATAATGTGGATAAATGTGTTTACTCCAAGTTCACAAAAACTTATGGAGTAATTATTTGTCTTTATGTGGATGACTTGTTAATCTTGGGAACGCACTTGAAAGGTGTTCGTGAAACTAAGGAGTATCTTACAACAAAATTTAAGATGAAAAATCTTAATGAAATAGATACTATTTTAGGAATCAAAGTGCAAAAGCACTGTAAAGGTTTTGTATTAAATTAGTCGCATTATATCAAGAAGTTGTTGGAGAAATTTGAATCTCTCAAATTTAAGGATTCCAATACTCCACTTGATCCTAATTTCAAGTTACTTGAAAATTCAACTAGAAGAGCAATAACACAATTGGAATATGCCAGTGCTATTGGGAGTTTGATGTATGCGATGCATTGTACAAGACTTGATATTGCATTTGCTGTGTGCAAATTATCAAGGTTTATGAATAAACCTAGTACATACCATTGGAAAGCTATATCAAGAATTTTTGGTTATTTGAAGAAAACCATAAATTTGGGATTATTCTACAGTGATTATCCCGCTGTACTAGAAGGTTATTCAGATGCAAGTTGGATCACTAGTCTCAGTGACAATAAGTCAACTTCAGGTTGGATTTTTACGATTGCTGGTAGAGCTATTAGTTGGGCTTCCAAAAAGTAAACTTGTATTTCTCATTCAACAATGGAGGCTGAATTTATGGCATTGGCAGCCGCAGGAAAAGAAGCGGAATGGCTAACGAATCTTTTATTAGATATGAAGTTGTGGCCACAACCTATGTCAGCCATTTTCGTGTATTGTGACAGTGAATCTACCATGTCTCGAGCCTATAGCACAGGTTTATAATGGAAAGTCTAGACATATCAGTTTGAGACATGAGTATGTAAGGCAATTAATAGGAGATGGTATAATTACCATTATCTATGTAAGGTCAAGTAACAATTTAGTAGATCCATTGACAAAAGGTCTATCAAGGAATTTGGTAAAAGATACTATTGCTAAAATGGGACTAAAACCTTTATCTGAATTGTCATTAGTGACGGGAACCCTACCTTGTTCTAGTGAAAGTTAGCTTCAAGGTTTAAGGGGTAATAACAAGTCACTTAATGACTAGACACTAAAAATTAGTTTTAGTGTTGAATATTTAGGAGGATGAGTTAAACTCTTAATGGATTGATATTTTTTATTATCATTGGATTCCATCTATATGAATATAGAAGTGGTGCCGCTTCTAACAAGAGTTTAAAGGTTTACTCTTTTAAATATTCATGAACCAGGATGAGCGCATGGCCATAATAGTGCTAAAACATTTAAAATCCTTTTATTCCAAGTTAGATATTTAAGACACGGTTGTGTGTGTGAATTCTCCGATTCTAATTCAAGAGTAATGGTTTAAGCAAATAGCCATCAATTACTTTACTGGAACTTTGAAAACTTACACTAATGAAAGGTTTAAATCTAACCGATACCTTTTATTTTTGCATAACTGTATGTGTTCTATAAGTATTTCTGAAAATTTGTAACCCAGTGGAGGATTATTATGAATCATAGTTTACAAATTTTATAACTATCCATGTATCATTGAATCAGTTCATATCTATGTGTCTTTTGTTGTAATGTTCATTCACCAATTGACTTTCAATAGATTGTTTTGATTAAAGTGGTATCTAAGGTGAATGTATGTACATGCACCAATTGATTTTAATGGTGTCTTGAGAGAATGTATATACATGAACTAATGGATTTTAAAGGATATATTTCTCTACTAACTACATGTATTTCCATAACAATGTATCTTAATTAATTGAGATACATCTATAGTGTATTTGGTTCAAGAACAAGACTTAATTAGTATGGAACATGTATTTTATTTGTGACACATTTTTGAATGGTGTCAATTGGTGGTCTATAAATAGGTAAACCAATTATCAAAAATTATTCATTCCAAAAACTTTCTCAATACTTGGAGTAAAAAGGTTAGGGAGTTCTCCAACATTGCTAGTTGTAGTACTCATAAGGTTTCGTTGTATCTTGGGAGTATTATTGCCTAGACCCGTTAGCAAACTTTGTATAAGGACAAATAACTCTCTAAAGATAGTGATTTATCGTACCTCGAAATCTTGATTCTCATAATTATTTCTGTATACCATCTTCATAAGTTTCCCATAAGTTTCCCAACATTACAATTGACATGTCAAAGTAGAGTACGGGAGAACTGTGCGCCAACAACAAAGTTCAGGAATCGAAGTATGGCAAGAACTCGTCAAGATTTTGTTGTTTCAACTTTCAAGGCAACGACGCCCTGACATAAAAGAGTGCTGCTGAGATTCTGCTGGGATTCGATATCAAAGGGCAGTCTCTGATACAAGCAAAGATTCATGAAAGAGGAAGCAATTGAAGTCCAGAAGTCGTTGGAGATTCCAGAGTTTAAAGCCGAAAGCTATAGCGGTCGTGGGGAAGAGGGTCCATGCCAATGCCCTCTTCGAGAGATTGATGCCATAAATATTAACTCCATGATGTCAAGTCCGTTTTTGTGTCAATCAAGCGGTCAGTTCAGACTTCAGAGCAGTCATCAAGCGTGAAGATTTCAGCAAATAGACCACAATAAATGACTTAGTTGTCATCATCTAATTGTTTGGGCAATTCAGCATTAAAGGTAAATTTTCAGTCTTTGAACAAAGAAAGTAAAGGAGATGAATCTTGCACTGTTGCTCGTCCTCGCTGCCAACGGCAGTTGTTGCTTCTTCAGAGCTAAGAATTTGGTGTTGAGTTTTCTATTTAAATAGGTATAAGGCGGTGTTGCCGCACAAGGATTTGGAAGGGTTAAAATTTTGGTAATTTAAATTTTTTCCAGGAGGTCCCACCAATTCATTTGATGAATTTAGAAATTTGGCTTTAAAAGTCACTGGAATCCAGCGATTTCCATTTTGCGGGGACGGAGCTTGGTTTTCAGAAGCAGCCAATTCAAAGCTGGTTGCAGGAAGTTTGCAACTATTGGTTTAGGAAATTTTTTTAAAAAAAAAAAAAAAAACTTTCTAGTTTTGACTTCTAGTAACGACTTCAGAAGAAGGAAATTGATTGCAATTTTAAGCTTGCCTGATTACGTTCATGTCCATGGTTGGGATCTTGTGTTCACTACGTATGGTAGACCGCATGCTATATCATTTAAAATTGGCTCTAGCTATGAGTAATGGTGTCCACGGTTCTAAAACCGCTGGTTCCAATTCTGAGCAAAGATAGAACCGGAACTGGAACCGTGGGATCCGGTTCCAGTTACGGTTCCAGAACCGGCGGTTTCGGTCGGTTCTCCAGTTCCGATCATGGTTTCGATCGCGGTTTCGATTTCAAATTTTTAAAAATAAAATAAACTATAATACAAGTCAAAACCGGTTCCGATTTCAAATTTTTAAAAATAAAATAAACAATAATACAAGTTAATATGAGAAATAAAAAATTATATTTTATTTATATGTCAATTGTTGATTTTGTTTTTAGAAAAAAAAAGTATACGATTGCATTATTTATTGAACTATTAAAAATTGAAGTAAAAATACATTTTGACTAATCTATAACTAAAAGATAATTTAAAAAAAAATTAAATGTATCAATTACATTGGCCTATAAAAAATTCATTGGAATTTTGACTATCCATTAGAAAATTGTAATTTGAAATTTTGAAAAATAATTATTACAAAAAATAACTAAAAGAATTTATGAAAATTAAAGAAAATAAATAACACTTGAAAATAAGTATATAGTAAGAAATAAATTGAAATTATAAATATATAGACAATAAATACAAATTGATAAATAATATTAAAAATTATGAAAAAATGAGATTATTTGAGAGAATGAGAGAGGGATTGAGTTGAAAGAATTGTGTTAAAAATGATAAAAAAGAAGGGGTATTTATAGTTAAATTTTAGAAATTTTTTAAAAAAAAACAGCTTATGGCCGTTAGAAATGGCCACAAGCAGTTGAAGAATTTCTCCAACTCCAACGGTCATGTGACCGTTGGTTTGTGTGGTGTGCTGCTGTGGTAGCCACCAAGACCAATGGTCATTTTTTTGAATTTGTTGTTTTTTTTTTTATCCGGTTCCGGTTCCAAAAAATAGAAAACCGGAACCGGAACCTTGTATGCGGTTTCGGTTTCGATTTTAGGAACCAGATTGCAATATAGCAAGTTCTTCGTCGAGTCTTAAAGTGGGGGTATTTATTGACATCAAAATTTTTACGTCTTAATTAATCAAGAATTAAATTATTTTTTCTTGGCAAATAAATTCAAGTGTGATTCAATCGGTTCAAATAAATTAAATAAAATTGAACGAGGGACCATTAAAATGTCTTAACTTATATCACCGACCCAATATTTATCTTCAATTATGGTGATTTAAATTCAAAATAACTCATTAGGGTAGGAAACCTTATTTTTACCCTCCCTTAGACAAAGAGACTACATTACAGATTTGTTGCATACATCAAGTCTCCAAGTCCTTGAAATTCTCAGCACATTTTGATGCTTATATCTTCGAAATCCTACAAGATCTTTACGTCCCTCAAGTGCCAAGAAATTCACAACTATTTAACCTTTCCACTGCTGATAAATCCACAAGTGTTCAAATCTTCAAGTATTCAAGTGCTCAAGTGCTGTCAAATTTTCAAATCCTTCGAAATTGACAGACGTGATATCTTCCTCAGGATTTGTTCAAGTGTCCAAGTCATCAAGTTTTTATGTAGATCGAGAGACGGCTTTCCTCAAGATATACCGAAGTTGCCACTACTAGTTTTTTGATAAATCTTCTTCTGGTCACCAAATCACCGCAAGATCTATTATCTTTAGATCTACAATTGTAAAGGAGTAAGAATCAAGGGAGTATTTTTTGTAAAAGAAAATACAAAATCGAAGTTGTGTACATTTTTCATTAAATCAATAAATTTGACATTTTTTTCTTGATTTTCAATATTGTTTTTATATTCAAAATTTGTCTGAACACAACTAAATAGTTCTTCAACTTTTCATTAACAGTGAATGGTCCCTCAACTTCAATTTTAAGCGATTTGGTCCCTCAACTATATTTGTACCCAATTCTATGCTTATTTTGATGCATTGCCCAAAGCATAAGTTTTTTTTTCGGGTGGCAATCAAGAGTGGTTACAAGTGTGATTGTGGGCAGCACAGTCAGAAAAAACTTGTGTTTTGCGAGTGAGTGACACAACCAAGTAGGTTTCAAAATTTGCATAAATATTTAGTTGAGGGACTAAATCGGATAAAATTTTAATTAAGGGATAATTTTGGTTTTAATGAAAAAGTTGAAGGAATATTATCCTGGAGATATGTGTGTGTCTATATATGTGTGTGTGTGTGTGTGTGTGTATATGTGTCTTAACTTATAGATCTCTCTATCCTTGTTCATAGTTTCGGGATCAGGACCCTACGTTTGACCCCCAAGTTCATCAAATACTTTAATTGATCAATTCGATTGATGTTGAGAGGTGATATCTTTGCCTTTATCTTGGTTATTACAGTGAGTGTTGTGTGTGCTAGGTATCATTACTTAGAATGGCTTTTAAAAAGATTCTCATAGACGACGCTATATGTTGTCCAATTAGCATATCCTCTCCATAGCATTTGCTTGTCTTAACTTATGGATCTCTTCATCTTAGCTACACACACACACACACACAAAAGTTAACCTGTGCTATGCATGTTGTGGAAAGATAAATATATATGCAACTTATAGAATATAATAGTACTAAAATGATTATTAAAAGTAAAGAGGATTAATTGTAGTTTGTACCTTTAAACTTTAGCATCACTAATACTTTAGTCTCTAATGTTATTTTTTGAGTACTAAAGTCTTTGGACTGACAACCAACTCTAACAGCGTCTGAAATTTTGATTAAAATGGACAAATATACCCCTTAGATAATTACACTTTATCCCCTTAAACTTTAGTATCACTAAGACTTTAATCTCTAATATATATTTTGAGCATTTCATCCCTTCTATTACATCAACTCAATATTTGGACTATTATATTCCTATTTTATCTAATTTTTTTACCTCCATTTACTCAACATCCCTCCAATTAATACTACTACTACCACCAATAATAAAAAAACATAATTTACTTTCTTTTTTTTTTCGTCTTTAAAGAACTTTCTTTTCATTCTGATTGGCCCCTAAATAATGTTAAAAGAAAAAAGAATTCAAACTGATTCTAGATTCATGGGTATATCTTTTTATTTAACTAAAATTTAATTTAATGAATTATTTTATCAAGAGATTAAAACTATTATAATTGACCGTCAGTTGTAAAGATTTGTACTTTAAAAATAATATCAGTCAGATTTTATCATCTTTTTCAATTTATCCCGGCCAAAAAGTCATAAAGCGAAATTCTACTTCTAACCATGTCTTCATATCAAATTATACATGAATCAAGTCTAATTTTTACGAAAATTCGATTCATCAAACAAAAATAAACTGAAAATAAAGATTCAAATAAATGCTAACGGTGTAAGTGTAATTAACCCAAACAAATAAGACAATTACGGAACTTGAGTGTTGAGTGTGCGACTGTTATGTTGTTGTCCCAAAAAAATTATTTATTAAACATTGCCATGCACATAATTATATTATTTATTCACAAATATTAGTTTCATATATTTGTTTGATATGAAAAAATTATCAGAAAATATAGAAGATGTTATAAAAGTTAAACCAAAATATATGAAGTTGGAAGATAGAAGAAAGAGAAGAAATATTGAAGAACAATTGTCTATTATTTTATTCCTCATGTAGTACATGTATTTATAGGAATACAATGTCATATGAGTTACGTTATATAAATAACTTAAGATGTCTCTACATTTATCAGACTCTTTTGGACGTAGATAAATTTCTACTAGAACTTATCAAATACACAAATAGACATCTACTTTAATATACAATTTGTAACACTCCCCCTTGGATGTCAAAAACAAAACAATGTGCATCATTAAAGCCTTATATGGAAAAAGCCAGTGGGACAAAAAACCTAGTGAAGGAAAAAAATTACACAATATTTGTAGTATAAGGAAAAGAGTACACAATATTTGTAGCATGCTGTCTCATCAAAAACCTTGTACACAAAACCAATTGGGACAAAACCATAGTCAAGGAAAAAAGAGTACTGCGTGTATTATAACTCTCTCTCATGAAAATATCATTTGATATCCTTGAGATAACGCCATGATTTTGATATTAGAAATTAACTTCTCAAATATTGATATTGCCTTTGTGAATAAATTCACTAGTTTATCACATGAGAAAATTTGGTGGATATCAATATCATGTAGAAAAACTTTAGAGAAAATATGCTTCATCCTCTCCTTCAATATAACCTTCCTTTAACTGGGCTATGCATGCTGTATTGTCTTCATATAATATTGTCGGTAGCTTCTCTTCTAATGTTAAACCATATATCTTTTGGATATGTTGAGTTAATGACTTTAACCAAATACATTCTCTATTTAACTCATGTATTGCAATTAATTCTACATAATTAGAAGAAGTAGCGGCTAAAATTTGTTTAGTTAAATACCATGATAATTGTATTTACACATGTGAATAAACTCGTTTGAGATCAAAATTTATGTGGGTCAGATAAATATCAGGCATCTATATAGCCAATTAATTGTAATCTACATTCATTTGAATAAAGTAAACTCATACCAATAATCACGTAGAGATATCTAAACATATATGCTTAACGTCATTTCAATGTCTTCATGTTAGAGAAGAACTAAATCTTGATAACAAACACATAGCAAATGCTATATCAAATCATATATTATCAGCAAGATACATTAATACTCCTATAACACTACAATATGGTACTTCAAGACCAATAAGCTTCTCATTATTCTTCTGATGATGAAAATGATTATTTTTCACATCAAGCGATCTTACAACTATTGGGGGTACTTAATGGATGTACTTTATATATAAGCGCCTTAATAATTTTTTGTATAAATTGATTGATGAACAAAAATTTCGTTCGATAAACACCCAAACTATAGACGTTAGGTCTTTCATTTCAAATTATTTCTTTAAAGAATTCATCACTTTTGAATCTCTTTAGGAGTTCTAATAATATTTATGTCATCAACATATACAGTAATTATCACAAATTCTGATCATTTTCTTTGATAAATGCACATGGGCAAATTGAATTATTTTTATAATTCTCATTCATTAGAGATATTAACTGAGGCGATTATATTCCATACACTTAGATTGCATTATTCCATAGAAGGATTTTCATAATTTCATTGAACAATATTTCCGGAAAACTTAAAGTACATGTTTTACGCATGTTAAATCCTTCAAAAAATTTTATATAGATATCAATATCAAATAAGTGTATATGTAGGTTGTAAAAATATCCATTAGATGCAATTTAACTTTTTCATGAACTGCCATACTAATAAAACATCTAAAGATAATTGCATTCACCATATAAAGTATGTTTCTTTGTAATCAATGTCGAGTCTTTGCGAAAAATCTTGTGCAATAAAGTGTGTTTGGTATCACACAATTTCATTTCTCTCATTTTGTTTGCGTATAAATTCCCATTTGTGCCCCACCAATTTTAAACTTTTAGGCATTTGGACTATAAATCCAAAACTTCACACTAAACGTTTTGTCCTTCTTAAATTACGTCCTTTTCATTTTGGCTAATCATTTTTATGTCAATACTTTTCGATAAATTTAGATTCAAGATTCTTGTTTTTCATTCAAAGTATCACCAAATATTATAAATAATACTATTATTGACAATAATATTTTTTCAATTCCATATTTTTCTAATAGAGACATAACGTATCGAGATCTCTTCATTTTCATCATATTGAGGTACTTGATGTACTACTGGAATTTTACGATTTGTTATATCTAGAATCTTTTCAGGAGCACCTGTCTCTATTATATGACCATCTTATATATTTGCTCCTTTCCTCTTATAGCCATTCTTAACTTTAGAATCTATTGGTCAACCACGCCTTATGTGTGGCTAACTATTCTTTGTACTAATAAACTATCTTACATGGACACCAATTCAAATTGGAGTATTTAAGCTAGTATATGAGATTTCATTACTCATTTTGAGTCAGCAAATGAATCTGACAATTGATTCATAATGAATTATCTTTTGAATTTCTAATTTACATTACTTTGTACGGGAATCAAGATATGATAATCTATTATTATTCAAACAATTTTCTTTTTAACTGTTTATCTTCTGCTCGTAATATTGAGAAAATATTTTAATTGAAATTACAATTGACAAATCTTGTTATAAATAAATCTTCTGTTAATATTTCAAAATATTTACTATACAGGACAACTCATATCCAACATATATTTTCAATTTTTTTCAATGAGCCATCTTAGTACGTGGTGGAGCTAGTAATTAAAATATATAGCGTACAACCAAAAGTTTTAGACAAAAAAATTAAACTCCTTATCAAAAGTCAGTTATAAAGGGTGAATTTAAATAACTTACTGGTCTAATGCGTATAAATACTATGGCATGCATTATAGCATGTCCTTTTATATATATATAACTAGGGTTAGCATAGCTCAATCGCTCCTTTTCTCTGTCCGCTTTTGATCCATGGCTGTGTTTTTACTTTTTTTTTCCTTATTTGAAAGCTTGATCGTGTTCCAAGTTTCGTCCGCAGTTTTCATGGTTGGTAGTCTGAAAAAGGTTTCATGGGTTGATTTGAGTCTAGGTGGAAATTTGGTAGTAGATTTGGTGTTGGCTAGCGAAGATTTACTAGCTTTGAATAATTTTCCCACTTGGTACTTGGTTATGAACCTTTTTATCATGTCATGAAGAAATTTGTTGGTGAGATCTGGAAGGATTTTGGGAAAATCGAAATCACTCTTTTAAAAGTTGTCACAAAACCGTTCTACAAACATAGCAGCGGAACCAAGCAAACGGGTTTGTGATGGCCTAGCACACTAGCTAGTCAGCCAACTCACGTTTAGGATCTCACACAAGCAATAGGCAACAATAAAAAACAAAAAAAAAATGAAGGTGAGAATTCCAGAACCTAAGGCTTTCAGGGTGCACGAAGTGCCAACCCTAGAGTTTGTAGAACGGTTTTGTGACAATTTGGTATCAGAGCACGGTTGTGGTTGTGTTGTTGTGGTGCTGCAAAGATGGCTCATGGCATACCAACGGGCAGTGACAATACTCTTCCAGAGACGATGACCCGTTTGGAGCAAGCATTTTTGCAGTTGATGGACCGGCTGGGTGATTTGCCTGTTGGCTACGTTCTGATGAACGAGTTGAGTGAGATTAAGGAAATTTCAACCGTTCTAAGGGAGCACATGTGAATGGTGGATGCTGCTCTTGACTAGGGGTGGCAACGAACCGAGCTGCTCACGAGCAGCTCGGTCAAAAACTCGACTCGAGTTCGAGTTGACCGAACTCGAGTCGAGCGAGCTCGAGCTCGAAACTCTTGACGAATCGATCTCGAGCACAGAGATGTTATGCTCGAATGCTCGTCGAGCTTATCGAGCACCATATAATTTTTTTTAAAATTTTTTTATTATATATAAAATTACTAAAATGTCCATACTTTTTAGAAAAATTGTACATATTTTACCTAAGAAAAAGACGAGCTACTCGAGTTCGAGCTCGTTTTACTTATTTCGAACGAGCTCGAACTACCTCAAATTTTTTGAACTCGAGCTCGAGCTCAAATTTTGAAGCTCGTTCGAGCTCGAGCTCGAGTTCAAGTATTACAAAAAATTTTGAATTCGAGTTCGAGTAGGGCATTATTCGTGCTCGATTCGGCTCGTTTACACCCCTATTCTTGACTCCTTGAGGCAGGACTTGGTGTTGACCAAGAAAGCCGTAGCCTCTAGTGCTTATACAGAGGCATCGTCAAGCAAAACGACGAAAACGAAGGTGAGAATTCTAGAACCTAAGGCCTTCGGAGGTGCACGAAGTGCCAAAGAGTTTGTGAGATGAAAGTTAAGGTCCTGGACCATGCGCCCTGGCATTTTTTTCAACAAAGTGCTCTATCTGAAGGCCTAGCATCCTGATATAGATATCACTGAAGCAAAAATCACTCATGTTCCTGTTTGGGTAAGGTTTCTATCCAAGATTTTAAATTTCATTATTATTCTGCTGATGTCTTGAGCAAATTGGGTTAGTTTCATTGGATGCCCTTTGTACTCTTACAAAATGATAGCCTCTCAGGGGAGGTAATCTTTTGCACGAGTTTGTGTAGAGATTTATGTTCCTATTGAACTTCCAAAAACTATATCTGTCATAACTAAATTGGGAAAAGTTATTCATCAAAAAGTGAATTATGAACGAGTTCCACCTATTCGCCAAAATAGTAAGAAGTTTGGTCACTTGGATAGAAATTGCAGCTCTATAACTCCTAAAATTCAACAAAATGGGTTCCAAAATTGCCTGTTGTTGAAGGCATGCAACTGGATAAGTAAGATAAAGTAGGAGTTGTTGTGGACATTCTTGAATATGGTAGTAGAATGGAGATGAATATGGAGATGTGTAATGATGGGGAGACTGTGATCATAGAAGATGTAGCTGTGGAGGGATTTTTTAATGCTCAAATTAATGTTGATACTAGTAATGGGTTTTCTATTTTACATGAAGAGGATATCTCTGAGACTACAAATACTGATATTGAAATACAACATGAGGATACTATTTGTTCTGTACAGATTGTTCCAACGTCCAAGAAACCTGCTGTTAGAAGTACTAGATCAAAGAAGAAGAATGCTAGTATGAAGGGTATTTCTTCTTCTTCCCCTTTTAAATGAATTTAAGTACTTGGAATATTAGGGGTCTAAATGATCCCTTTAAACAAAGTGAAATATACAAGCTTATTATAAATATGAAAATATCCTTTATTGACATTGCTGAAACAAAATTAAGAAAATTGAATATTGCTCATGGCTGGTGCTATGTCCATAATGGTGATTTTTCTGGTGTTAGTAGAATCATTCTCTGTTGGGATGCTAACCTTCTAAATATGGATTGTTTAAATGTTCATCCTCAAGCTATTACTTGGTCGATTGATAATAAAGAAACTCATATATCTTTCTTTGTTACTATGATCTATGGTTCAAATGATGATGATGAGAGAAAACTTCTCTGGGAAAATTTATGTAGAATGTAATATAATCTTAACAATCAACCCTAGTTATTGATGGGAGATTTCAATGTCATTAGATGGTGTAATGAAAAGGTTGGTGGAGCTGGTTTCAAATTCTCTGCCATGGATGATTTTAAGAACTGTATTGAGGATGTAGACATTAGGGATGCTCTTGCTCAAGGTATCTTCTTAACTTGGTGTGACCTTAGGGATAACGGAGTAAGGATATATTGTAAATTGGATAGAGTCATGGTTAATGAAGCTTGGCATCAGCTTTTCCCCAAATGGAAACTCAATTTCTTTGCCCTGGAGCTTCTGACCATTCTCCTACAGTGGTTAGACTCAAGGACTCAATTAACACTGGGCCTAAACCTTTTCAAATTTAACCAATTCCTTATGAATCATTCCAGTTTTCCGCAGATTTTGGAATCCAGATGGTCTGATCAATTAGTTGGTGATCCTATGTATAGATTATGTATGAAGTTGAGGAATTGATTCTTAAGAATGATTTGAAGGCCCTTAACAAGAAACATTCTATTTCTCTTAGAGTTGAGCAAGCTAGAGATAACATGTTTCAAACTCAGATATTGCCCCAATAGGACCCTTTTAATGGTGAACTACGAAGTTTTGAAAAAAGTCAGCTCCTGTCCTATGTTGAGTTGAGAGAAGTCGAGGAGCAATTTTTTAGGAACAAATCTAGAATCAAATAGATATATGAAGGGGATATGAATACAAGGTTTTTCCATTGGGCTCTTATCCAGCATCAAGCTAGAAATAGAATTTTAACTATTCAAAATGCTGAGGGTATTCGGTTTGATTGCCAAGAAGCAAGGGAAGATGCTGTAGCTTATTTCCAGTAGTTATTTTCTTATGATTCAAATTATTTTGAGGAGCTCTCCAATGTTCTTAAACATATTGTTACTCCTATACTTAACGATGCTAATATTTCTAATTTGTTCAAACCTGTGATAGATTATGAAATTAAAGATGCTTTATTCATCAAGACATGAAGAGGGGTACTGCACCTAAACTTGATGGTTTCACTACGGATTTCGGTGTGTTAAATTGGAAAATTGTAGCAGATAAGTTTACTCAAGCTATCAAGTGTTGTTTTGAAGACAGGAATTTCTATAAGCTTATTAACTCTACTATTCTCATCCTTATTCCTAAAATTCCAACACCTGTGAGTTTAAAAGACTTTAGACCACGTTCTTGCAGCAACATTGTGTATAAATATTTTTCTAAAATCTTGATAGAGAGGATTAAAATTGTCCTCCCAAATATTATTAGTAATAGACAAAATGCTTTTTTGAAGGAAAGGTCTATTACTATTATGCATGAGTTGGTCAGAGGTTACACTAGAACAACTGGTAAGCCTAGATGTGCTTTGAAGATTGACGTGATGAATGCCTATGATGCTGTCAAATGGAATTTCTTATTTGATGCAATATATCTTTTTGGACTCCCTTTTACGTTTATGGATTGGATCAAGAAGTGTGTGACTAGTAGCTTCATTTTCTATGAACCTTAATGGTTCCATTGTTGGCTATTTTAAGAATAAAAAAGGATTGGGACAGGGTGATCCTGTCTCTCCTTATTTTTTTTTTATTGCAATGGAGGTATTTTCTAGATTATTAGAGCATAACATTCAATTAATGGGACCCGACTATAATCCTAAATGCCAGCCGCTAGGAATTTCATACTTAGATTTTTGCTGATGATCTTTTTTTGCTCTCAACTGGCTCAAAACTGTCTCTATAAGTCTTTAAAAGTTCTCTGGATCGGTTTGAAAAGATCTCTTGTCTTAAGCCAAATTTGCAAAAATGTAACCTGTTTGCAGCTGGTATACTTGATGAAACTTGAGATGAATTCTGTGTTTTCATGGGCATGGAGAAAGGAATTCTACCAGTTAAGTATCTTGGGATACCCCTGACATCTTCTAAATTGTCAACAAAAGATTGTCAAGCCTTGGCTGAAAAGATGTTGGCAAGATTGAAAAGTTGGGCAAACAAAAAACTTACAAGCTATAGTGGAAGGCTTCAATTAGTAAACTTCACTCTTATGAACATCCATAACTAATGTTCATGTATTTTTATATTTCCTAAAGGAGTCATAAGCAAAATTGAACGGTAATTAGCTGCCTTTCTCTGATCCGTAGTCAATTTGAACTCTCAGAAAGCTAAGGTTGCATGGTTTGAAGTGTGCAAGCCTGTGAAAGAGGGGGTCTTGGAGTGAAAGATCTAGCCACCTAAACAAGTGTCTCATTCTAAGGCATGTTTGGAAGATTTGATGGAAAAAATATACACTTTGGGTCAACTGGATTCATACTTCCTTACTCAAAGATGCTTCTTTTTGGGCTATACCTATACCAAAGGATTGTTCTTGGTGTTGGAGAAAGATGCTTCAAATGAGACCCGGCACTAGGAATCTTATTCAATACATGGTAATGGTGCTGATACTTCCTTATGGTTCGATAGTTGGTGTCACGCCCCTAAACTAGGAAAATGACACACTGCACCTTGGGCCTCTTTACACTCCCAAGCATGCAAGGCAAGACACGTGAGCAACTATTAACTATAAATAAATTTAAAGATTCCCAATAGTCAACTACAAACCATAGAACATTATAAAATAGGTCATAAAATGCTTTAAACATTCACTTTCGTGACCTATGGTTATACGATAATAAAAGCAAGGCAAACAGCACAAACCAAACTAATTTGATACAACTCACATCTATCTATGATGGCACAGAGGCCAAACGAAAGGTCAGAACCTTACACTAACCAAACTATCACATTCTAGCCTCATACTAGAATCCTTTCCCAACTTAGGCTCGCTACAAGCATAGTAAACCATGTAGACTGATCAACAACTACAAAATAATATCAATAACATGGGATGAGCAAAACGGAGCTCAGTAAATAACACTTAATCCTATCTATTGAACACAAACATACCATTAATGTAACCCATAATCATATAATCATGCACATGCCTATAAACCACGATGAGTGATTGTTTATAATGCAAATTCAACACTTTAGGCACTTCGTAGTTGAATGTCAATTAATATGTAAATTACTCGAGTTAGGAGATTATTCCATCAACTTTATTAGCAATTGATAATCAAATAAATGAATATTAAAGTATTCAAGTTTTCGGATATTCTAGTGTTTGGGTATTTGAGTTTTCAAGTGTTTGGGTATTCAAACATTTGTGTGTTCAAGTGTTCAAGTAGTCGAGAATTTAGGTATTTGCTGAAACAAGCAAACACGTTAATCCAAGATAAAAAAAACAATTACCTTAAACATAAATAACATTCAAGTCGTGTATTCAATATTCCAAGCAAGCAAATTATTCAAGTTGAGTATTCAGGTTGTCATGTATACAAGTCGGGTAACTAGTACCCTTATTCCAAATTATCATTCGGGTTGGGTATTCAATTCCACAATCAAGCATAACATTTCAAGTCGGGCACTTGGTATCAAAATATAAATCAATAAGCATTTAATCTATACTTTATAACAATGTGTACTTGAAGTGACCAAATCCATTCCTATGAGTTTAGAAAAGTTCACGCAAAATTGTTGCATGTCAAGCAATGTTTCACTTATTTAAGTTTCAACACGGATAATAGATGTGAATCAAATCCAACTAAACAAACATAGAGACTTATGCAAAATGTATGCTAAAGCAATGCTTCACTTGTGTGTGCATTTGATCATGTTATGTTCGCAAGTTTTCTACTTCTATCTCAATAAGACCATCAACCATGTAATCAACCATGTAATATGTGTACTTCGATTTAACAAATGCTCCAGATTGCCAAGTGAGCACATATAAAATGAATGGTAAAGCAAGAGTTCATCACTTTATTCATCATTCCATCGCTACCACACAAGTTACTTGTACTTATTTCTGTTGAACAATATTCTACGTTGCAAATGCAAATGCAATAATAAGCATGGATGTTATGCTCCACACAATCATGTGCTACCACAAGCATATATAACACATAGCAGAATTGGAATCATTCATTTTTAGAACTTGCCTTAACTATTCACTAGCATCAAGAATATATAGACAACTTATACATTGAACATTTTGAGGTTTAATACATCTCTCATAATCCATATATAAACCCTTGTAAAATTAGTTGCATTTACCTTTTTCTTACATTATTCATAGCTGCCACAGGAGTAGTATTAATAGCAATCAATAAAAAGGTTTAAAAACTATTTACCTTGTGATATGCCGCCTTGGAAATCTAACTTTACTTGGCTCGAAATCTAACCCCTTTAGCCTAAATCTATTGTATACCACACATTAGAGCAGGGCAAGGGGCACAATATAGGATAAAAAAATAAGCAAAAATGAAGAAGGAAATTTTGGATGAATAAGCTTGAACAGGAACAAGCTAGTAGGTGAATTATGAACAAGCAAGCTGGTCACTCCAGTCCAGCCACGATATTGGTTCATTTAGAACTCAAAATCATCCCAAAAGCTCTATAACAAAGGTCAAAATGAGTACAAACAAGTTGGGAAGATATCTAGATGGTCTTGGCATGTAAAAGCAAGATTAAACACCAAAAACGCTAACTAGAAACTCTAAGAACTATGCAAGAACAACCAAGCAACTCACACACCCAACAAAAAATCCTTCAAATCAGATATTTAGGAAGTGTGTCTAACCATGAATCAAGGTTGGAAGAAGTAAAGAACTATTCGACCACTAGAATTAGGCAAAAACAACAAGAATTAAACAATTCTAGGCAAGACTTGAAAACCCTTACTTAAATCAAAAGTTGTTAATTCATAAATAACTTACTTGTATAGCTGAAATTTTGGATTAGGAACACTTTTTAACCTTTGAATCACTCCAAACAACAAGTTTATAGGCTAAAAATTGCAGTAGTAAAGAGAAGTTTGAGAGGAAAGTTAGGACAAAAACTTGTAGCTTTGTAATTAGAAAAAAAACAATGAATAAAATGAGCTACCAACATAATTTATAAAACCCAATTTTGAAAAATTACATTCTAATCCCTCAAGTTTTGTAAAATTGTACTTTTGCCTCACTGACTAAGAAAAAGTCCTGAAGGGTAAAAACAGTCATTAGACACTACAAAGAGATATCTATGAATATTTTAAGAGGATTAGGACGAATATAAATGGACCTTAAATGATTTGGAATAATCCACATACAAAAAATAGAAGAAAGGATCCTAATATTAAACCTGAAACTAGAAAGGGTAAAATACTCATTAAGAAACAATAATAGACACTAATGATTAATTCGAGGGATATCAATTGACGAAAAAATTTTTGTTCTTACATCTCTCTTCCTTAATAGAAGTTTTGTCCTCGAAACTTAAGCACTCTTGACTTGAGCAAGAAAGGATATCTGCTTGGCGGTACCTTCAAAGTTTTCAAGTCACAACACAGACCAAATGATTTGAAGCATTGAATCATTACAAAATGATCACAACCTGTGGTATAGAACTCTAAAGGCATTTAGCAATCATCTTAGGTTATCCTTGTAAAGGTTGAATAGTTCCTCTCTATTTGATATCAATTCAACTGCTCTTTTGCCTCGAATGAACCAAAAATTACTTACCTGATTCAATTGTTCGTAGTGATCATAAGGTATATCTGAAAGGTTGACATTGTTTGACTGTTGCATCTCAACCTCACACTAAGTCATGTAAGAAAGTCTAGCCCAACTATCATCTATTTCATGGTTACCCATGGATACCTCTCATATAGGATGTAATCTTCCAAATCCAGATGTCCTATTGCCCATTATCTCTACTTTATCAAAGAGAAAATCAAACCAGTCTTCTATATGTCGTGAATGCATAATACTACAACCAATAATTGCAAGAGACATTATTGCTCAGAACAATACCGGTTATTAATTGTCAATATTAACACATCTTCTTGGTTTCTACTACCGTGGTGGTCTTGCCGATGAGCAACTGCTAATTCTATGATCAAAACTGCCGCAAACTAGACATGCCCCAGATTTTCATCTACATCTTCCAAAATGATACTATTGGCAATATTCACACTTTGGAAAGCTATACAATAGGCGGTCCTCTAGCTGGAGTAGAGTTCCGTAAGCATTCTTCTTTCGTGATGCCCTGAAATTTACTAGCAATAGGTAAAAACAGTTGAGGCATCCTCACTAGTGGTGTTGGTTGAACTACATAAATCTAAGGCAATAACAATGAGGGCAATTGGGCACTATAATCTAGAAGCACTGCAAGTCCAAATGTTGTTTCTAGAGGTGGACCATGAGTACCTCTTTCATCTTTCTCTTCCTTTATCTGACATCGCAGATAAGTATCTACTCAAGCACTAGTATTGAACAAATTTTTATAAGTATCCGTATCCACTGCTGCTATCTTATCCCTAATCTTTTTCAGTAGTCCTTTCTTGAAATATTGACACTTCTCTGCTTCATCATTCATAATAGCTGGAGCAAATTGCCTAAGTGCATGAAATCTCTGAGAATACTCCACCATCGACATGCTAGAAATTTTCCTGAATATAGTCAATTCATCTTTTCTTTCTTTCCTAAGTATTGGAGTAAGATAACAGTGAACCAAGAATGCCTATCTAAAGATCTCCCAGGTGATTGGTCCTTAACAATTAAGCGCAAGAAAAACTCCTTTCCACCATGCGGCTGCATTTCCAATCAAATAAGGCCTCATTATTAGCAATTTCATTCATCTGGAACTATCAATAGTGCCAAGTTTTCTTCAACTTCTGCAAGCCACTTATCTGCCTTATCAGGATCCGGTCTACAATTAGAGGTAGGAATCCTTACCTTCCTCATATGCATGTATATAGTAGTAATCAACATCTCTTGTCTCTGGTGTGGGATGAAGAGCAACATGAAAAACTTCACCCAACATAGAAACTATGGTAACATGATCAAGAACCAATGTCTTAGTTTGCTGTGGTTTCCTATCAGTCTGCCTATGAACATTTCTTCGAGCCCTTCTAGATGATACCTCTTCTCTGAGTTCCATATGCCTAGCCTGATCATCAATCCCTTAATTGATGTCAATTTGTCCCTCGGACTGATCATAATTGGCCGCAGCTTCGTGGTCATAGACCTTATCCTCTAGTGCCACAACTACCTGTTTCTCCTTATTTAGCTTAGGTGCCATGATCCTATACAATTCAAAGATGGTAAGTATCACATATATCACTATACAATTCTTAACCGATAAACTAACCATTATATCTTATCTCGCACACTTCAACCAATCTCCACCTAGACATTAAAGACAAGGAATTGCAATAACTCCCATTTTAGGATGGCTAGTCCCAAATCATGAGTTACTTGTAAGTCCAAGTCTCCAACACTATGCTCATAACACTAGTAGTTCAGCTTATAACCAGACACAATATCAAGCAAACCTATGCCCTAATATCACTAAATATAATGCCCCCCAATCGCGACAATGACACACCGCACCTCGGGCCTGTCCTAACCGTTCAAGGTATGATACTTGTGGAACAATTAACCATAAATAAATTTAAAGACTTTCAATAGTCAACTACAAACCATAAAACATTAATTGAATAAAATAGGTCATAAGATACTTTAAACATTCACTTCCACCAACCTATGTCATACGATAACAAAAGCAAGGCAAACAGAACAAACCAAACTAATACAGTACAAGTCATCCCTATTTATGATGGCACACTGGCCAAAAAAAAAGTCAGAACCTAATACTAACCAAATTATCACATTCTAGCCTCATACCAAAATCCCTTCCCAGCTCAGGCCCGTTACAAGCTTAGCAAACCAAGTAGACAAATCAACAACTGTAAAATAATATCAATGACATGGGATGAGCAAAACGGTGCTTAATATATAGCACTTAATCCTATCTATTAAATGCAAGCATACCAATAATGTAAACTTTAATCATATAATCATGCTCATACCCTGTAAACCATGATTAGTGAATGCTTATAATGCAAATAACATTTTATGCACTTATCATTTGAATGTCAATTAATATGTAAATCACTCGAGTCGGGAGATTATTCCCTCAAACATCATTAGCAATTGAAAATCAAGTAAGGGAGTATTAAAGTACTTAAGTTTTTGAGTATTCGAGTGTTTGAATATTCGAGTATTTGGGTATTCAAGTATTCAAGTGTTCAGGTATTCAAACATTCAGGTGTTCGAATGTTCGATATTCGAGTATTTGGATATTTGTTAAACCAAGCAAACACATTAATCCGAGAAAGTTATCAATTACCTTAAACATAAATAACAATCAAGTCATGTATTCAATATTCCAAGCAAGAAAATTATTAAATTAGGTGTTCTGGTTGTCATTTATTCAAGTCGGTTAACTAGTACCCTTATTCCAAATTATCATTGAGTATTCAATTCCATAATCAAGCATAACATTTTTGAGTTGGGCACTTGGTACCCTAACATAAATCATTGAACACTTCTTTTATACTTTTTGTCAATGTATACAAGTGGCCAAATCCATTCTTATGAGTTTAGAAAATTTTCCGCGAAATGCTTCATGTCAAGCAATGTTTCACTTATCTATGTTGCGCAACATGGATGAGAGAAGTGAATCAAATCCAACTAAACAAACATAGGGACTTATGCAAAATGTATGCTAAAGCAATGCTTCACTTTTCTATGCATTTAATCATGTATATAGGCACAACTTATCTGCTTCTATCTCAATAAGGCCATCAACCATATAATATGTTTACCTTGGTTTAAAAAATGCTCCAGATTACCAAGTGAGCTTATGAGCACATATAAAATGAATGCTAAAGCAAGAGTTCATCACTTTATTTGTAATTTCATTGCTACCACACAAGTCAATTGTCCTTACCTCTGTTGAACAATATTTTACATTGAAAATGCAAATACAATAATAACCATGGATGTTATACTCCACACGATTATGTGCTACCCCAAGCATATATAACACATAGCAGAATTGGAATCATTCATTGAACATGCCTTAACTATTCACTAGCATCAAGAATACATAGGCAACTTAGACATTGAATATTTTGAGGTTAGGCATATCTCACAAAATCCATATATAAATCCTTGTAAAATTAATTGCATTTATCTTTTTCTTACCCTATTCATAGCTGCCACACTAGTAGTATAAATAACAATCAATAAAAAGGTTTAAAACTAGTTACATTGCGATATGTCGTAAAATTACGCTTTTGCCCTACTAACTAAGAAAAAGTCCTAAAAAGTTAAAACAGTCATTAGACACTGCAAAGAGATATCTATGAATGTTTGGAGAGGATTAGGATGAATATAAATGGACGTTAAATGATTCAGAATAGTCCACCTAGAAAAAATGTAAGAAAGGATCCAAGTGTTAAACATAAAACTAGAAAGGGTAAAATAGTTATTAAGGAACAATAATAGATATTAATGATTAATTCGAGGGATATCAATTGATGGAAAGTGTGTTGTTATTACAATTGGCATCATCTTGGTGTTCTATTGGAAATGTTTCCTCAATCCATTGTTTCTGACTTTTGTTGTTCTTCACATGCCAAAGTGGATTCAATCATTAACAGAGTAAGAATAATACATGAAGATGGCCAAAAGGGAGAAGAAGATCAGTTCATGTGTTGGAACTAATGAGAGCAACTCCATCTACCTTGCTTCCTGATTGTTCTAAATCTATTTTAGTTCCTTGGGAAGCTTCATGTACAGGCTCATATTCTGCTAAATCAACTTATATAAAGATAAAGTCATGTGGACATGAGGTTTGTTGGGCACAACTGGTTTGGTTCAAGAGAAATATTCCAAGGCATGCATTTGTGGCTTGGTTAGCATGCAAAGGAAGATTGTCTACTAAAACTAGATTGAAGAAATGGGAGATCCTGGAAGATGATTCTTGTGTTTTCTATAATAGTGCTATTAAGGATATTGTGCATCTTCTGTTCTTATGTCCTTTTTTATTTGCTATATGGTCTAAGATTCTGAGCTTAATTCAAATTTATAAAGGAGCTTGTGGCTAGAATCAAGAGTTACTTTGCCAATGCTTACATTGGAAAAAGAATCTTTTGCTGTTACCGTCTACTTCATATGGTGTGCTTGGAATCGAAGAATTTTTCAACATAAAATCAATTCTACTTGTAGATACTCATCAGATTATAGAGGTTATTAGAGCTGCTGTGATGAAGATGAAGAGTGTGTAGAACACTAGAGAAAATTGGTTGCTTAGTTTATTTTGGAACTTTGACCAAATTATATTTACTTAGAAGTTTTTTGGTTACTCTTCTATTTCTAGAGTATGTGTATAGGAGGTTTTCTTCGAAAAACTTTATTGCAAAACTTCCATATTAATCAATAAAATTGAACTTACAAAAAAAGTAATTAATTATTTAGCTATTATTTAGAGGCATTTTGTTAACAATTAATTGCTTTACCATTTTGGGTATGTACATATGCTTTACGATATTCAATCATTGTACAATTTGACATACAGATATCATCAGATGTCTAAGATATAATTCACTAGTATGACAAACAAAACAAACAAATAAACAAAGCTTTATTCTCACTAAGTAGGATCGCGCTACATGAATCATACTATACCACTATGCTCTTCCGTGAACTATATTCTCCTTAATTTTTAGATGGGCAATTTCTTACAAGTTATCCACCAAGTCTTTTCAGTCTTCCCCTACCCCTCTTATTATCTTATGGTGACTACTCTCTCTAAAATTTATTCGCTTGACAGGCATATCTACTAGCTAGTATTATCAAGACACATTCATTGATTGCATAATTCGAAAATCGTGTTTTGAATCAAATTATTTGAGCTAGCAATCCCGCAAACTTTAGTTGCGATTTGTAATAAGTACATATGTGACCATCTAGTGGATGCATTGTTGACCTATAATCTTGATTTTGATAATGACAAATGCAATCTAACAATCTGAATTTAAGTTGTGTAGGAATTCTATTTTATCTGCTCATAACAGAGTTTTTGGACACTTCACATTGTCCGAACAAAACAAAGTTGCTCGAACGCTTCATTCGAACAGAATTGTATCAGATGCAACACATCGTTTGAATTCCCAAAGTCAGGCAGAGAGCAAGATTCTGAGGCACTTACAACGGACACGCCTGACTGTCCGAAGAAAGTTTTATTGGACGCGCCTGACTATTCGAAGGAAGAGCAACCCTAAACAACCACTAAATCTTTCAGACGCCTACTCTGTCCGAGGGTCGGACTCATCAATCTACTTGTTTTGGATGTAGGAACTGACGCAACCTCAGCCATCCAAACAAAGATTTCAACTCCATGATAACGCAGACCAGACGGTTGTTCAGATGCTTAAAAAAAGATCTCGAACATCCGAAACCTATAATGGCTAATTTTTTAACATTTATTACTTAGCCATTAGGAAGTGATTGGGGGGTTGATTTATTGCATCTATAAATGCCAACACATTTGCATTTTGAAATACTAACTTACACATTGAATACAAGCAAGTAAAAAAGCAATTTGAGTGTAAATTAACTCTTTAGTGATATTTTATTAGTGTGTACTTAAGAGTGCTATTCAAAAGCATTGAGTGGAGTGATAAGGGGGTCTTGTACAAAAGTGAGGTTGAGTATAAAATTCTTGGCTTAAATAAATAGAATTAGTGTGAGCAAGGATTATCCTATTTTGTGTACAATTGGGATTATTGACTCACCAAATTTGAAATAGCATCTTAGTGGATTACAACTTCAAGTTGGCTAGCTTGGGAGTGTTGTTTGTTTAATCTCTCTCTTTTTTTTTTCACTCACTCTATACATTTTGTGCTTAATTGTTTACATTGCCATCAATTTACTAGTTAGGGTAAAAGATTCTATTGTGCATCATTTGCAAATTATTTTGAAGAAACCTAATTCACCCATCCCTCTCTTAGATTTCTTTGGGGCCAACAATTGATATTAGAGTTTGGTCTCTTTATTTTGCTTAAATTGCATTTGAGTAAAGATCTTTCATGGCAACCAATAATGCTTTATTTTTTTGAAGGTCAATCTATCACTAGATCTCCTTGGTCTAATGGCGTGAATTTTATTAGTTGGACATATAGAACGTAAATCTAGACTTTTGTAATCTATTGATATTGACTTGTGGTATGTTGTCAATGAAGGTCCTTTTGAAGCCACCATTGTTGATGATCACACAAATAAAAAAAGGGAAAAAAGCAAGGGATGAGCTTACTCCACGAGATAAAGCAACATGACTTTAAATGCTAAAGCCATGAATGTGCTATACAATGTCTTGGATGCTAATGGGTCTACTCGTGTCAAAGGATGTGTTTCGGCTAAGGAAATTTGGGACAAATTGACAAAAATTCATGAAGGTAGCGATGATGTTAGAGAATAAAAGAAATCCTTACTTGTTGCCAAGTATGAGTCTATCAAGAAGGAACCACACAAAAATATTGATAAAATATATTATAAATTCAATGACATCATTAAAGATCTTGAAGTCTTGGGTAAGGAATATTCTTTGGGTGAGAAGAATAGAAAAATCTTGAATGTTCTATCCAAAGAATGGGAGGCAAAAACTATTGCTATAATGGAAGCAAAGAACTTAAATTCCATCGATTTACCTATTGAGTCATTGATTAATTTTCTCACTTCATTGAATTGAAGCTCAAAGCTAAAGTAGTGGATGATGAAGAAACAAGACCAAAAAGAAGCATTGCCTTGAAGACTTCTCAAGAAGAAGATGACAATGGCTCTATCAATTTAGAAGATTAAGATCTTGATGAAAGTGATCTTGCACTCATCACCAAAGGATTCCTCAAACACTAAATACATAAACGGAGAATGAGCAAAGGAGGAGCAATCAATTCAAATAATTTGAAAGGGAAGACCAAGTTGAAATTAAGAAGCAAAATGAAAAATGCTTTGAATGTGGTCAACCCGGACACTTTGCAAATGAGTGTCCTTCCAAGAAGAGGAAAGAAGGAAGGAAGCCCCGCTTCAATAATTTTCAAATCACATGAGATGATTGCAACTCTAAAGGAGAAGTTGAAGAATAAATGGAATCAGCACAAATAGCGTTTATGGCCATAGGTGATGATGAGATAACAACTACTTATGATATTGTATCTAATGATGATAATGATGATCTTGAAGCTTTTATTTTAAAATTTCATGATAACTTAAAGGAATCATATACTAGAAATATGGAGTTAGTCAAAAAACAAATGCCTTATTGCATGCTATCTTCAAATTTGTGAATGAAAACAATAGATTATCATAAGAAAACGCTGATTTGAAGAAAAGAATGCATGTGAAAACAAAGATCAAGGAAGAACAAGCGTTCTTGAAGAAAAGATTGGATGATTTTGATGTTCTCTTGCATAGAAAAAGGAAAAATATTGTTGATATGAAAAAGAATAGAAATATGTCGATCAACAAGAACTTTGTCACTTTTAGAAAGAATGACTTATGTTTTGTAAAATCAAAATCTTCTTTATATGGAAATAAGAATATTATTTGCAACTATTTCAACAATATGGATATATGAAAAATAATTATTATGTCAAGAGAAATGAAAAATTTGGAATAAATACCGTATGGATATGTAGTCAATTTACTAACTCTTAGCGGACTCAAGAAAATATGGGTGCCAAAAGTTATCACCTAATTTCTTGTGTAGGTAATGAACATCACCAAAAATACTAAATGATTTATAGATAGTGGGTACTCAAGACATATGACCGGTGATCCATCTCTCTTTACCAATCTCAAGTCCAAAAAATAGTGAAAAGGTGACTTTTGGGGATAACATGAAAGTAAAAATCAATTGAAATTGGTGATGTAGGTAAAAATGGTGAGACTTTGACTAAAAAAGTGCTTCTAGTTGATAATTTAAATTACAATATCTTAAGCATGAGCCAATTATGTGATAAAAATTTATATGTGTTCTTTACCAAGCATGAATGTTTAATTTTTGATAAAAAATTTGATGTTTCATTTAAAGGTACTATGCACAATAATGTTTATGTGATATATCTTGATAATATTGGTGGAGACAACGTAAAATATTTAACCGCTTCTATAGATGATCCTCGACTTTGGCATAGAAGACTTTGTCATTTCAACATGAAGAAAAGTGATGTCAATCTTAATTGAAAATCTTGGTAAGAAAGGATTGGTAAGGGGTTTGCCAAAATTAAATTTTGTGAAAAACAAAATTAAATTTTGTGAAAAATTTGTGATGCATACCAATTTGGTAAACAAGTTAAAGTTTCTTTTAAACCAAAAAATTGTGTCTACTTCTAAACTTTTGGAATTATTGCACATGGACTTGTTTGGTCCAACTCAACATGCTAGTTTTGGTGGTAGTAAAAATTCTTTTGCGATTGCTGATGACTATTCTAGGTACACTTGGGTACTATTTCTTACTCACAAAAATGAAGTCTTTGAAAATTTCGTAAAAGTGTTTTGGAAAATACAAAATTTGCTGAAAAAATTGGTCATTTGAGAAATGATAATGGAGTTGAATTTAAATTTGGAGGTTTTCTTGAGTTTTGTGCTCCCAATGGTATTTCGCATGAATTTTCGTTTGTTAGAGTGCCTCAACAAAATAGTGTTGTTGAAAGGAAAAATAGAACACTTCAAGAGGCCGCTAGAAATCTATGATTAGTGAATGTGACTTACCAAAGTATTTTTGGGCCGAAGCAATTAACATGACTTGTTATGTTATGAATTGAGTTCTTTTGAGGCCTAATTTAAACAAAACATCTAATGAACTCTTGTTTTGGAAAAAATTCGTTGTGAGCTATTTCAAAGTTTTTGGTTGCAAATGTTTTATTTTAAAAATTAAAGAGAATCTTGGAAACTTTGACAAAAAATTAGATGAAGGGATTTTCTTAGGATATTCTAGTGACAAGAAAGCATATTGAGTATACAATAGAAGAACTTTGTTGATTGAAGAAGTTGTACATGTTACATTTGATGAGGTTAATGATATTATTTCAAGAAATGTTTGTGGACATAAAGATGCAGGTGTGCAAAAAAAACTTGAAAAGCTCACTATACATGAATAACATCAAGAGACCAAGGGAAGCAATGAGGACAATACTCATCACTTGGATGAAGAAGGAGAAAAGAATGAAGATTCCCCAAAAGATCTTCCAAAAAGCATGGAGATTTGTCTCAACTCACCCTCAATAATTAATCATAGGTGATCTCTCCAGTGGGGTAAAAATTCGTTCTCATAAACGTTTGAATAATAATTATGCCTTACTTTCTCACATTGAACCTAAATGTGAAAATGATACTTTGAATGACGAATCTTGGGTTCTTGCTATTCAAGAAGAACTTAGTCAATTCAATAAAAATAATATGTAGACTTTAGTTGAAAGAACCTCAACTCATCCCGTAATAGGAACAGAATGGGTTTTTAGAAACCAACTAAATGATAAAGGTGAGATAATTAGGAATAAAGCTAGACTTGTTGCAAAGGGTTATGTTCAAGAAGAAGGAATTGATTTTGATGAGACCTTTACACACGTTGCTCGTTTAGAATCTATTTGTATATTTCTTGCATATGCATCTTTGAAATTTTCAAATTATTTCAAATGGACGTCAAAAGTGCCTTTTTAAATGGTTTTATTAATTAAGAAGTCTTTGTTGAACAAAACCCCCGGTTTTGAAAATAAACATTTTCCAAATCATGTTTTCAAACTGTCAAAGGCTTTATATAGGTTGAAACAAGCTCTTAGAGCTTGGTATGAAAGATTAAGTGATTTTTTGATTGAAAATGGTTTTAAAAGGGGTGTTGTTGATTCTACTTTTTCACCAAAACTAGTCTTAATGATTTGTTGGTTGTTCAAATTTACGTTGATGATATTATTTTTTGAGCTACTAATGAAAATTTGTGCAAGGAATTTTCTTGTTTAATGCAAAAGGAATTTGAAATGAGTATGATGGGAGAGCTACAATTCTTCCTTGGATTTCAAGTTCATCAAACAAAAGAAGGAACCTTCATCACACAAATCAAGTACACAAAAGAACTTCTCAAGCTCTTTGGAATGGAGGATTGCAAACAAGTTGGAACGCCAATGTGCACCTCAACCAAGTTTGACAAGGATGAAGAAGGTAATGGTGTTGATGAAAAACACTATAGAGGTATGATCGGAAGCTTTACTTTACTTAACAGTTAGCAGATAAGATATTATGTTTATCGTTTGTCTTTGTGCTAGGTTTCAATCTTGTTCTAAGGAATCATATTTAATTGCTGTAAAAAAAATTTTTAGATACTTCAAAGGGATGTTTAATTTTGGTTTTTGGTATCCTAAATCCACTAGTTTTGATTTGATTAGTTACTCGGATGCCGAATTTGCTGGTTTTGAAATTGATAGAAAAAGTACTAGTGGTATGTGTCACTTTTTGGGTAATTGTTTGGTGTCTTTGTTTAGCAATAAATAAAATTCTATCCTCTATCTATGGCAGAAGCCGAATATATTACTGCTAGAAATTGTTGCTCAATTTCTTTGGATGAAACATACTCTAAAAGATTTCGGTGTTATTTTTTATTGTGTGCCTATTAGATTCGATAATACTAGTGCAATTATTTTCACTAAAAATCCTATTTTGCAATCTAGAATAAAACACATTGATGTCAAGTATCATTTTATAAGAGAAATAATTGTTGTTAAAAAGAAAATTTGTATTGAATTTATTTGAACAAATGATCAATTTGCTGATATTTTTACTAAACCTTACAGTTGGAACATTTTGAATCTCTCAAAACTTGCTTGGGCATTATTGATTGCAAAAATTTGTGAGTTGTGTTTTCGGACGCAAATGTGCATCCTAAGTTCTTTGTTCTTTCGGACAAAAGTATTCGTCTGAACTCCCTATTTTTCTTACTTTTTGTATCGGATGTTTCCCTTCATCCGAACTATTCCCCTTTTTCCACCAAACACTCGGGAAAATCGAACGGACGATCACAACCATCCGACATCCCTTCGGACGCATAGTTTAGAATTTTGGCCATCCGTTCATCTGAGATCTGAAGCACGCTCGAACGTATATCAATCGTTCAGATGTCCGAACGACTATTTTATTCATTTAAAACTTTTCATTTTTCAAATTTTGGACATTCCAACCCCACCGAACCCTAGCTCTGGCGAAATAGGAGAAAATCACCAAAAATTCCTTCAATTTGTCATTTTTCTCTGAAATTCATCAAGAAATTCATCTTCCTATTTCTTCACCTATCCCATTTGAACTCTTTCTCACCTTATTAACATCCTCCTTCCTTCAATTTCCTTAAAATTCCTTCACCCTAATTTTTACACTCTCTAACTTCTTCTTTGATTCAAGATGGTTCGTTCACGTGAAGGGTCTTCAACAGGCACCAGAGGTAAGAAATCGAAGGGAAAGGCTCCAGTACAAGGCCAAATATCAACAAATTCTCAACCCATTCCAAACCCCACTTTGCCTAAATTCATTGATGCCAAGGCATCTGATAGGTACACATCTTTGCTTAGTAAATCCATTATAGTGCAACGTCTTGTTTCGCAAGACTTGTTTGATGAATTAAACTTACCTTTTATCAAGGAATGTTTTGAAAAACAAAAATGGGAGAATTTAATTCATCTTGATTTGTCTATGTATCATGATATGGTATTACAATTCACTGCTAATCTTTGCAAATAAGGTTGAACTGTTAGAACCTTAGTTTCTCGTGTAAATCACATCAATCTTGAATTTATTTCCAATATCATTAATTCGATTTTTGAATGTGAAGTTCTTCCTTTTGATGAAATCTCATATTTATTTTCTTTAGATAAATGGCCTGCTGTTGAAATTCGATTTGACATCGAGAAATTAAAACAAATTTTTCATATTGATTTTAAACAGGTTTCGGAAAGCAAAACCACTTTGCTAGTCCTGAGCTCAATATTTTGTACTCATTGCTTACAAATTTGTTATTACCTATTGATGGATATCGTACTGAGCCGGGAAAAATGCAATTGTATTTGTTCTATTTTGTTTTGAAGGGAATCAAACTTTGGATATTTATTTTGTTCCTTATAGGAATTATTCCTGACTGACACTTGAAGAAACATCCCTTTTAGAAATTTCTTAAGTAAAGTTTTCAATCATTTTGATATTTCATTTACGGAAAATTAACAATATCCCCCATATTTCACTAAAGTTCAGTACATTGAACGTAGAGGTTTGCATTTTTTCAATGACAAGTGGTTCACTAAGGCTAATTATGAAATTGGGAAATCAAAAGATCTGTTTCAAGTTTAGAACATGCACTACCCCACTCCACTCCTCCTCATCCCTCCTCTTCCACACCTTTACTGCCCATTTCTCACACATTCCCTCTTCGAAACCCTCTCTTTCACAACTGTGCATGCTTGTCATAAATCTCAACAATCAAATGAGCTCTTTTCAACGCCGTACACTTCAAAAATTAAAAAGGTTAGAGACCAAACAAACCATTCTTCAAGAAGCCTTAAGTCTTGGTATGTTTGCCTCAACTCAGGTTCAATTTGCCAACAATCAGTCACAATACACTCTTGAGTCCTCTTACGACAGCGACAATGACGACATTGAAGATATAGACTATTCCAATCTTGAGCCTGAAGCACGTGAAGATCCGGTTGGTGCAACCCATCCTGAGAAATCCACTATTCCTAGAGTTGATGATGATGATGATGATGATGATGATGTTGACGACACACTAAGTAAACATGCACTAAGGTTATGAATGATGATTTGCCCGCTAAAAAGCACAAACTCAATGAGCGTTCCAAGAAGAAAAATGATTTAGATTCTATCCCCTAGTTTACTTCTTTTTGAGTACCTTTGCTTTGTTTATCTTTGGATTCTTGTGTTTGAACTTAAATTACATTTATTGAACTTGGATGTATCTTCTTGACTATTTCTTCTACTTAATGATGCTTTTTTTACCTTTATTTTATCCCTTCTTGTGGTTTGCAAAAGGGGGAGCCTCAGGGGAAGCTTGTTTTATTTTGATGATGCCAAAAGGAGGGGAAATATAGTTGATTGCTTATGATTATATATTTGATTGATCATGGTTGATGGATTAAGATTGTTGGATTAATTATTTGAGCTATGATTGGGTATAATTGGTTTGCTTTGCCCTATGATTTGTTATCATCAAAAAAGGGGAGATTGTTGACCTACAATCTTGGTTTTGATGCTTATGAAAAATGTAATCTAACAATCTGAACATAAGTTGTGCAGGAATTTTTTTTTATCTGCTCATAACAGGGTTTTCGGACGCTGCACATCGTCTGAACATAACAAAGTTTCTCGGACATAGAACTTTATCTAAACAGAATTATCTCGGACATAACACACCGTCTAAAAGGTCAGGCAGAGAGCAAGATTTTGAGGCACTTACAACGGATGCGCCTGATTGTCCTAAGGAAGAGCAACCCTGAACAAGCACTAAACCTTTCAAACGCACTAATCTGTCTAAGGGTCAGACTCATCAATCTACTTGTTTTGGACGCAGGAATAGACACAACGTTGGCTGTTCGAACAAAGATTTCAACTCCATGATATCGCTGACTAGACTGTTGTTGAGGCGCTTAAAAAAGATCTCGGACGTCCAAAACCTATAACGACTAGTTTCTCAACATTTATTACTTAGCCGTTAGGAAGTGGTTAGGAGCTGATTTATTGCATCTATAAATGCCAACCCATCTGTCGCATTTTGAAATACTAACTTACACATCGAATACAAGCAAGTAAAAAAGCAATTTGAGTGCAAATTAGCTCTTTAGTGATATTGTATTAGTGTGTACTTAAGAATGCTATTTAAAAGCATTGAGTGGAGTGATAATCTTGTACAAAAGTGAGGTTGAGTATAAAATTCTTGGCTCAACTAAATAGAATTAGCGTGAGCAAAGATTATCCTACTTTGTGTACAATTGGGATTATTGACTCACCAAATTTGAAGGAGTATCTTAATGGATTACAACTCCAAGCTTGGTACCTTGGGAGTGTTGTTTGTTTAATCTCTCTCCTTTTTTTTACTCACTCTATACATTTTGTGCTTAATGTTTTACATTGCCATCAATTTACTAGTTAGTGTAAAAGATTTTATTTGTGCATCATTTACAAATTATTTTTAAGAAATCTAATTCATCCCCCTTCTTAGGTTGCTTTAGGGCCAACATGCATATATTAAAATAATAAAATATCTAAATTATCTAGTCCCACAACATAGGTGATTGGGACCACATACATATTACCTTGAATTCTTTCCAAAAATATAGGGGATTTGATCCCTATTTTAACTGGTAATTATCAAATTAATTTTCATTGAGAACAAACAGTACAAGAAAATTCACTAACTTGAAGAATTTTCAAGTTTTTCAATAAATGTCTGTGTGAATTTTTAATGACCTTATGCATCATAATTGACCCAGGATGGTCTGACCAATCTTGCCAAATAATAAAAATATTTAAATTAATAAACTTCTAATTTACTGTAGTATATATTTCAATTGTATAATAAAAATCAAAGAAAAGTACGTAACTAATCCAAAATGCATTTCTTTATTGATACTATTTTTGTAATATAAATATATTCATTATTATTCTCATTTACCGTCTCAATATGATATCTATTTTGGCGTATTTTTCTTGAAATTTAATAGATTTCCTTGAGACTCTTGGGTAATAATAAGGTGAATCTTTCGGAACCATCAATCAATTGTAGTACTACTCGATAAAAAAATATTTCTTATTTTTTTGAGTATCGTATGTGTTGTTGCACCATCACTGACATATAATTCTCATATTTTGATACATTTAAATGTATAT
This sequence comes from Cinchona pubescens, assembly GCA_025175665.1. Classification (NCBI taxonomy): domain Eukaryota; kingdom Viridiplantae; phylum Streptophyta; class Magnoliopsida; order Gentianales; family Rubiaceae; genus Cinchona; species Cinchona pubescens. The sequence continues at coordinate 292,907 of JANKKI010000514.1, read as the reverse complement.
TCAAAGGTTTCCACTAAACAAGATAAATATTATATCAGAATAATATGAGTTAACAAATTAATAACAAAGAATAAGACATATAGAATTTTAAAACTATAATAAAGATATGCAAAATAAAATATCACAGTCTTCTTTTTTAATATTTTCATCACGAAATAAATGGTCAATACTTCCTTCAGGGAAGAAATCATCAATACTATGACTATGACTAAAATCATTACAGACAAAAGTTATTTCTATAACTTATGTGTACAACAAGTACATGAAGTCACTTTGTCTATGTTTTGGTGTATGAAAGGTACGTGAAATCACTTTGTCCATGCTTTGGCATACGACGGGTACGTAACCAATATATTTTTTTTATGCCACAAAGACAATATTCAATTTTTAATATTTTTTTAATTAACATGTTGTAAGATTATATTAGTTACTATTTTCTTTCACTTTTCTTCTTTAGAATTAATCTATTTTTGGTGGTAAGGTAATTATTACGGCCTCATTCACAGCTACCGTCAGAGTCCACGATCATAAGCATAATTATTTTTAAAATTTTTATACATAACTACATTCACTTCAAGGAATGGAATAGATCTAAGCATGGTAGCATTCACGTCAAGAAATGGAGCTGATCCATGCATGATTATATTCACTTTAGGGAATGAAACAAATTTAGTAGTACAACTTTCATAATTTATCATCGATAATTCATTATTAATTTGGCCACAATATGACATGAAGTAATTCAAATAGTTTCTTAAAATCCTTTTAAGATATTGCTACTATAAGAGCGTATTTTTGGCAAGAAAAGTAGAGAATATTTTATCGAATATGTACTTATTAATGATCTTTTTAATTTTCTAAAGATTTGTTGGATCATTTCAATGCGTTAATAATTTTTTTATAGATCTGCAGGATACTTTTATAGTGAAATACTTATTTTTTAATCCTTTATGGATATAATGACAAATGACGATCATTGATTTTACCTTGTCTTGATTAAATTCATTATTTTGCTTTGTGTCTTTAGGACCCATAGAATCCAAATAGATTTCAACATCTAAAATTCAAGATAGATAGTTCTTGCCTATTTTGTCAAGGTCGTAAATTTGACTATGGTAATAGTTAATATGATTCAAACAATAATAAAAATAAATTCTAATGATATTATGATGACATAATTAAAAGTTAACAAAAAAATTAGTAATAGATAATATTCAATATCTTCAAATCATACATTAGTTATGATGATATAAAATTGTACCTTCGTTATATTGATTTAAAGGTCTACCTCAATTCGTCAGAGTTTCATGCAAGTTCTACCTTAGTTAGTCAGAGTCTTGTGCTGATAACGTGTTATAAAACTTAAACGAAATGTATGAAGTTAGGAGAGAAAAGAAAGAAAAGAAATATGGAAGACTAGTTCATTTTCTGTTATTTTATTCCTCATGTAGTACAAGTATTTATAAGAGTACAATATCAAATGAATTACATTATGTAAATAATGTAAGATGTCTCTACATTTCTCTGACTGTTTTAGATGTAGAAAAATTTGCACTAGAACTTATCAAATACATAAATAGATATCCACTATAATACATAATTTGTAACAAAAGACATATTATTGAAATTCCTTTTTAACATAGTGAATTCTCTTATTTTTCATAATTTTTAAATTACTTTACCAAAAAGTATAGTATGTAAATTAATTTACCAAAGAATTAGAGAGGATATATTATTGAAATTGTTCTTTAGCATTGTGCCTTCTCTACTTTTTGGTAATTTGGGAATAAAACTCGCACAAATACCTCCATATTTCGAACCCAAATCACACAAAATAACTCTTTGCTTGAGTACTTTCTCTCATCTTCCATTCTTCCTTCATAATTTGCTATCCTCAAGTGCTCCTTAAATTAGCATTACACTATGAATAGATTTATATCTAATATCTAATCTACTATTTATAAATTTATATTAGTTGAAGTATCAAGTGGAAATTTGAAGGCTTATTCATATGCTGAAGAATTGAAGTGGAGTTGTTTTCAAAAGTTCAAGTACTCATGTGTATAAATTGAAATTTAACATTTCAATTTCCAAGTTGGTTATTTCCACTTATTTACTTCATTAATTGTACTTATTTACTTTAATTATATCTTTTTTTTATTTGATATTTAGTGTTATTTAATTGCCTAGTTACTTTAAATTTTTTTACTATTATTGTGAGGATATGGTTCATGACAAAACTTAATGGTGTAGTATGATTCATGCAGGCAACTCCACTTAGTAACAATAAAGCTATGTTTATTTGTTTGTATTGTGTTTTCAATATTCTTTACTTTCGGTAACATAGGAGCATTTTTATTGCAAAATTAATATTATTTTTTGATAAATTAGTTTTTTCCATCTAAATTTTTTTGTTTCTTTGTTAAATTGCAAATTATTAGTTTTTCAAAGAACTTTATTAGTTTCTTTGTTTTTGAACTTTTTAATTTTGCATAAAATGAATGGTATAGGAAATTCAGTCACACCCCACACATTGTGAGGTCCTCTTTTAATTGTTGATTTAGATGGTATTGATAATCAAAATGAGATATCAATCAGAGATAGTAAATAATGAACCGCTAAAATGAAAAGTGTCTATTGGGAGTTTTTTTTTATTTTAAAAATGAATTAAATGAGGTAATTATTGGTAAGTTATATAATCCTCAAGTCTCATTTAAACACAAAAGGAGGGATTGAAATACTAAATAGACACAAAAATAAGAAACATGGTGATATTTAAGGACAATCAAAAATGGTGAAAACACAAATTTGTACTACAGAAGGTCAACTGGCTAATAATTTTAAATATTCACATGAAAAAATAGTGAGAAGTAGCCTAAATAGATAATTAGAGATCAATTACCTTTTCTTATGAGAGAAAGTTCTATTCTAAAAAAGACAGCAATGCACAACGCCATGAACCCACAAATTAAAAGTATTGCTAGAAGTACTTTGAAAAGTGATATGAAAAGAATATATATGTGTGTGTATATATATATATGGAAAAGAAAGATGAATCGATAGCTATTTTTGCATCAACTAGTTTTAAAATTGCTCTTACTTCTGATGCATGAAAAGCAGCTACATTATGAACACTATTTTTGTATCATTGTGCACTGGGAAGATATATATTGACATTGACAAAAAAGAATTATTAGTTTTCAAAAATTTGAATCCCCTTATAATGCCACTCAAACTTTTAGGATCATTTTACCTGTAGCACATGAATTTGGCTTGTATGACAGAATTCTTACCATTTCTTTTGATAATGCTTCTAATAATATCACAAGTGTGCCTTTGTTGAAAGATGCTTTTAAACTTATTTTAGGTGCATGGTGAATTATTTCATAATGGATCTGTATGCCACATACTTAATCTTTTTGTTCAAAATAGTTTACAAGTGGTTGAAAAGATATCATTACTCTAATTAAAAATGCCATTTCTTTTATCCATTCTTCTTCTTCACATCAACGAAACTTTAAACAACTTTGTTTGGAAAATTGCTTGAAATTCAAAAAAAAAAATTAAATTAAATTTGATGTATCTACTAGATGGAATTCTATTTATCAAATGTTATCAAGTAGGTTTGGTTATGAAAAGTTAATTTGTGCATTTTATAACAATCGTACTGGCTCAAGTAATAATACTTTTTAGCCAAGGATGATTTCACTAGAGTTAAAATAATAGTTGAAATTTTAAAAGTACTTGAATATGCTACCAATTTTTTTTTTGCTACTTATAAACTTTATTCTCATCTTGTTTTACCTCAACTAAGTGTTATTAAAGTTGTTTTTACAATCATAAACTTGATATTTATTTTAGCAAAATAATAACCACCATGGAAGAAAATTTTGACAAGTATTTTGAAAATATTTTACTTTTATATTATTTGGCTTGTATTTTAGATCCACATAATTTACAAAAATTAATGTGTTTGAAGATTTCATAGATATTTTTAGTTATCATAGTACTACAAGATGTTATATAGATAAAGAAAGACTTGTATCATCAATAAAGATAGCTTTGTATGAGTTATATTCAGTTCACAAGCAAAACTCACCTACATAACAAAGTGCATTTTCTAGTTTTTCAATACCACAATCATAATCTACACTTCTTAACATAAATGTTAGCATACATTTAGTCCTCATAAACTTTTAGTTGAAAAAAGATCAAGAACTCATGAAATTCAAGACCAATTGATGAAGTTGCTTGGTATTTGAAGCCTCCACAAGATAAAGATGAATAAAGTTTTGATATCTTGTTTGATGCGAAATAAAAGGCTTGATTAGCCTATTTTATCTCAAATTGATCGAGGTTTGCTAACACCTCCAGCATCAATGGTTGCACTAAAAAGTGCTTTTAGTACTGGTAGAAGAGTCTTAGATAAAAGAAGGATTTGAATGACACTTGTGATTTTGAACATTTTGGTAGTGTGCTTAAAGGATTAATTCAACGCTGAAGAAAGAAAACATGGACTGAGGCAAGACTTGGATGACGATGAAGGTAGTAGTTCACCAAATTGATGTATAGATAGGATTTCTATGGTTAGTGATTAATTGGAGGTAAGGTTCTATATCTCCTTCCTTATATATCTAGCTGTTAGTTCATTATTTTATATTTTAAATTTTGTATATTAGTCTTATAACTTGTGAATTTTGGATGAAAGGTTCCATGTCCCCCTCGTTGTACCTTTTTTTTTTTTTTTTTTGCAAATACAAATATATATGGTACGGGTATATGCGAAACCTCCACCATCTCAAGGTGATTTTTTCTTAATTATATAGTTTTCCTCTATTATTAATAAATAATAAGTTATAAGGATTTACTTATACTAACAAATAACAATTTAGCTTAATGTTAATAGGACAGGAATTCCTAGTGTATGTTGAGAATTTTCTCTTGTATAAGTTACTTGATCAATCAATAAACTAAAGCTCCATTTCACTTAAAAAATAAGTACTAACTTGGAATAATAATGTACTAATAACTAATAACTTAAATTACTAAGTTGTAATTTTATTATGTAATAAGTAGTGAAAAAAATGAAGCGTTAATAAATAACAAGTAACATTTTTGAAATAAATGCTAAATTTGAGTTATTTGTTTTGAAATAATAAGAAATAATTTTAAGTAATAAGTAAATAACTTGAAATAAGAAGCAATAATTTTAAAGTAATAAGTACATAACTTGAAATAAATAACTTTGAATATTAAGTATGACTTGTTCTAATAACTTGTTTATCTTAAGTTATGAAAAATGAAGTACTAATAAGTAATGACTTCAAGTAATAATTACTTAACTTGGGCTAATAAGTATTATATTTCAACATTGAATAATAATTATTAACATAGACTACTAATTAACTATTTGAAATAAATTAAGACTTAATTTCAATTAATCGAAAGTGGGCTAGTCTATTGCCAAGCCTGTGAAGCAGCCAGACCACGAGGCCAGCCTAAGCCCGCCCTGCCCCACCTTGAAGCCAGCCTAGCCTGAGGCCGGTCCTACGCCACAAATTTTCATTCCTAGCCTGGTCCTACCTGTTTTCATTTCTAGCCTAGTATGTTGTCACGACACCATTAAATTTGGCGACGGTGTTAAAAATTAGATTATTGTTATTGCCAGAGCAAATAATATCCAGCAAGAGCAATTTTGCTCTAACTAATAAAAGTACCCTTCATAATTCGTTCAAATTACTCAAATCATTGCAACACTAAACTTTTATTTTCCTTCTCTTAATTTTTCCTTTTGGGACTTTTAGCCTAATTCGTCATTCCCCATAATCCAAATTGGTACCATAACATTTGCTCTTTTCCTCCCTAATTGATTTGTTAGAGATAGAAAACAATAGGATTGGATAGAGGTAAGGGAAGATGAGAAAATTAGAGGTACAGGGAGAGAAAACTGGGAAGAGTTTGGCAAAAAAAATGTACCTCTTGGTGTCTTTTTGGACTTAAGTTTTGAAGCCATCAATCATCTTCTTGTTCATTTAATTTTTTTTTTTTGGCTATACTTTTTTAGATAACAAAACTGGAGTTGATAGGGTTAAAGAGTCAAAGCAAGCAGATAATTCCTATGCATGGTCAGCCTGTTTGTGTTGTACGTGGGAAATACGGGGAGTACATATGCAATGAAATGGGTATTTTGTGTTTTGGTTTGCATTTTTATTATGTTTGTTTAATTTATGTTGCATGAATAACTTGTTGCATATATAGACTGGTGATGATGTATGTAGCATTGACTAAAACCTAAACTTCTGTAAACTCTTAAAACTCCAGTACGTGGTATTTTCTTTTACTTTAATTTATAGTAAGAGTATATTCACATTATTTTATAAATCTCCAATTTCTTGTAATTATACCAGGGGCCTATAAGCTGCAGGATTGCTTTTCATGATGGGAGGAGAAAAGAGAAGAGGTAGAGAATGTAGAGGGACGAATGAGAGATAAGACGGGAGAAGAGGAGAAGGTCAGGGGCCCAGAACTCATTAGAGAGGGTTATTTTTCAAGTTAAAAGAATTTTCTTTGGTTGTATATTATTTGCTCTAGAAATAACACCAGTCAAAAAATTAGAACTAAACTGATACAGATAAAGAGTTGGGTAAATTACCGTTAACCTTTATGTGATATAGCCTTTTGGCTCATATCCCTCATATGTTTTGGAAATATACCTTAAATCTTTATATGGTTTGTCTCAAAAGGTAAAGTGGACGGAAATCATCCAAATTAATGGTTTTTGAAAAGCACGCGCTCCGAAGCACGTGTTTAATGAAAAATATAATTTTTCTTCGAAAAATTTTGGATAAATTATCTTAAACTCCCATGTGGTATGAATTTTGGACCTATAACCCTCAAATGTTTTTGTAAATATATCCTATAATCCCATGTGGTCTGGGATAAATCGTAAAGCAGACATAAATTATCCAAACTAATCATATTTACTACATACGTTTCCCTATTGCGAGTTAGATCGTTGCCTAAAAATTAGTTTTCCTTCTCAAAAAAATTAACATTTCATGTCCAGCCTAACTTAACGTTACTTACGTAAAATCTATTCTCAAATTTATATGCTTATCCATCATATAAAATTAAAAATCACAATTACAAGGCTGCATAATGTATTTTCCTTTTTTTTAAACTTTTTTTATGCTTTAATTTACATATTTGTAATTGTAATAATAAATTAATGTAATTTTTTCATTTCTTTATCTTACAAATTGAAATCTAAAATGTCTAAAAATAGGAAAATGAATTATCTGAAAGCTTGGATGTTAAATTATATGTGGAGTAAAAATGTAATTTCGACCAAAATCATGACTTTGGATGGTTTTTGTTCTGTTTTACTAATTAATCCAGACCGTATGAGGGATTTGGGTTTATTTTCAAAATATATGGGGATTATGGTTCAAAGGATCATACTACATGGGAGTTTGCAGCAATTTATCCTAATTTAAATATGGGGTAAAAACATAATTTCAAACTAAAACCATTAGTTTGGATGCTTTTTGTCAATTTTACCCTTCATGTATACTATATAGGGGTTTAAGGTATGTTTTCAAAACGTATGGGGGTTATAGGTCAGAAAGCTATACGACATAGGGGTTTACGATAATTTATCCAAAAAATAATATTGAGGGTAATGTTAGAGAAAAATGTGGTGGTATAAATTAAGATGTAAAACTAGAGATGCAATGATGATTGGGTGGGCATAAAATAATAGTAATTTAGGTAAAAAAATGAGGGTTTATATGAAGGTTTTATGGTGCATGATAAATAAATAGTAGAGGTATGTAAGAAACTTTAAAAGTGTGCAAATATCGCTAGTCTATTTTAAATATGCCATTCCACCATGCTATCTCCCTATTCCTACCCAGTCTACAAACATTCCAAATTTAATCATATTGAGCTAATATAATTTGTCATCGGATTTTAGTACCTTCATAAGTTATTCACTTAAGCAACACGTGATTATCCTGAATTAACTTAAAAAAACTTCACTAAGTAATGGCTCATTCTTCAAATCAGATATCTAAAACTAAAATTATCCTTACTTATCCAATTCTTAATAGGCTTATCCTACATAAAGGAGAGTCATAGGCTTTGTTCTCAGCTGTTTATAAAAAAACTAAAAGCTGCTTTGTTGGAATTGAAAAAAGCACTTTTAGAAAAGCTAGTACAGTATTTCTTTTGAAATTAACTTTTTGATTATCTAAATATTAAAAACAAAAAACATTTTTTCAATATTTGGGCCGCAAAATCTTTTTAAAAAGTGATTTTTTAATTTCAGAAAAGCTATTAGCAATTTTCAAAAAATTGTTGAGAACAAGCCTATAATCATACTGAAAGACAAATTGTCATTTTTCTAATGCATGATTATAGTAAAGATAAATTTAGTTATTAAGAGAATATTAGAATTTATTTTTGCCACATATCAACTTGTGCAATGTTGGTTAAATAATTTTGTATATGTTGTACTAAAAAAAAGAAAGGAAATTCATGGAATGGCAACATATTTACATTATGTTCTAAGGAATATGATGAATATGATCTCGTTGAATACAAGAACATTCTGCCCAAGTTGACTTGTTTGAAAAATCAAAAGAAAAATGATAACTTTTTTTGTAGCAAGAAATAGTAAAAAGAATTTCTAAATAGACATCCTCACTTGAACATGTTGCTCACCCTGTTACGAAAATATTCCCACTTAGACAAAGGCTAAATACCATAGGAAAAGCAAATTGCTCACTCTATTGTCTATCTATTTATAATTTCCTTCATTTAGATATTTTTGTAAAGACCATGCTTACATTCATTTACTAATGTATATAAATAAATTCCTTAGTTTTTTTAATTTCCAAAAATTTTCTGCTTCGAAGATCAACAATCAATTTTTTTTTTTTTGCAGAAGAAAATAAATATTATAAAAAGGAGCAAAGTACTAATGCATGTGGTTCCCAAACTTGCATTCAAATGTACAAAATCAAGAAAATTTCTGAAAGTTAGTACCAACAAGTCTCTTCATGTTATCTCTTTTTTAGTTCTTAAGATTGAAACAAAATTTTTTGAGGAAAGTACAAAATTTACTACCTTTTCTTGTAGCCTTGATAGTCTCTGGCATTTTGCATATGCAAAAGTAATGAACTTTGATGTACCAAAATGTTGACAGATTACATCATTTCATATAATTTGCCTTGGAATATTATCTACTTGACCAGAGAAAGAGAGATGGAAAGAAGAGAGCACAAGAATGTAATGAGAAAATCTATGAAGGATACAAAATAATTTTTGTTGTCATGGCTGAACAGGAATTCACATAGCAATAAATACATTAGTGATTAAAGTTTAAAATTAAGTGTATTAGTTTAGAAATATTTTGTGAAAAAGAAGTCATTTTGAAAAAAAAAAACTCAATTTCTTGGTCCAAGTTGTCAATAGTGAAGTTTTTTGACGTTCTCTCTTCCTCATATGATTTCTCATATTGATTTATCAAGGTCAACCTAATTAATATAATCTGTTGTTGAAAATTATAAAAACAGCAACATTTTGCACATCGAGATTTAAGAAAAAAGACAACGATATTCGTGTATAGTCTCTGTTTTAATTAATAAATTTGGACAACAGATATTTGCATACTCCTAGAACCTTTTTACACCTATCCTTTATTATCAAATAAAAAGGCTCAAAATCATTTCTTTCTAGAACCATATTTTTCTATACCTGATTACCCTTTTACCAACTACTCCTTACATTTTAAGAGGCTTATATGATTTAAGTTCTTTCAAATATTACGTCCAAAAAAATTGTTCTCTCAAATCTTTTCATTTTCTACTCCTCGTCCATCTCCATATTAAGTTTTCTTATTTTTGTATCAACAAATATGGGCATAATTTCAAAACATTAAAACTTTGAAGATTTTATATGATTTATGTACATGGAATAATAATGAATATTTTGAGCGCTAACAAACTTTAGAAAGTTTTGGAGTTGCAATAATTGAAATTTATTTAATCTTCTTGTTATTAATTTTTAAATGATAAAGAACATAAAAGTTTTTAGCAACACATATTTTCTTTAAAGTTTTTTGAAATCTAGTGTAGTGAACATATATTATAAGACTTATAATTTGCCTAATCTTAATGTTATGTCTTTTGTATTACAATTCATAAATAGTTTTTTTTTTCTAAAAAAATAATTGTGAATTAAAATTTTCATTGTTAGCCTATATTTTTTTTTTAGATAACTCCTTTCTTAATATTTGCAATAGTACTAAGAGATTACTGACTTAACATTTTCTAGTATACTTGTCGGGTTCCATGAAACTCATTTTATAATATTTCTATTTCTAGTAAAAAATAAAAAACATATTTTTTTGCCAACATAATTTTGATGATTGGAGTGCTTTTTTGATATATATTGACTATATTCTTTTGGTTGTAAAAGCATTAAGTAAAAATGAATATGAAAGAAGATATAAGAAACAAACTAATATAATTGGTGAGCTATGGCATAAGGTTAGTTTGGGTATGGAAAAATATGACATAGCGCAAATGATGGTTTTTAAGTATTTTTAGTTGATAAAAAGAGATACGGGTTTGTAAGAGACTTTTTAGCTATCAAAAGTGAAGTTGTCTTCACGTTTCTTTCTTCCTCGTGTGATTTCTGGTTTACCAAGATGTCATCCTAATTAATTAAGTTGAAAATGATAAAATTAATAGCATTTTGCATATCAAGATTTAATAAATAAAAACAAAAGTATTCGTGTATAGTCTATGTTGCGAGCAATAAATTTACTAACCAAAACTGCCTTCAAACCTTTACTATATTTAAAGTTTAAAGAAGACTATAATATACCTAGGGAATGTGGAGAACTTGAATTTGGGATTGTGGTGCATCTAGTTAAAAAGTATTTCTAGGGATCAACAATACTTTTCTGGGTATTTGGTAACAAACTTCTATTAAAAATAGGAGAAGAGTTTTTTGCACAACAACACTTTTGGTCGAAGTTAAAGATTGATACTTTCCAGTAACTTTCCTGCTTATGCCAATATTTTGGAGGTAAAAATTGACAAAACTACAATAAATCCAGCATGATAATTATCCTAAAAAATGATATAATTGACCAACCTCCATTTCGTCCCTTAATAAATAGGGGCAAAAATCATATATAGTAGGAAGAGTGATTGGAGAATAGCTCTCAAAAGAATCTTTATTTTCTGGTAAAGTTTCTTTCTTTCTTTTTCGTTTTTTTTTTTTTAATGCTAATGTTTGGTTTCTTTGATCTTCACTTTGTATTTCTGTATTCTTCGTTCTTTAGCAACAGTAGAGATTTATTCACTTTCTTTGTATTGACAACTATTTGATACATCGTACCCTTGAAAATTTTGAGAATCTGTATCCAATACGGATTTATACACTTGTTAGATTACATCTTTCTGTAGCATGCTTGTCATTTATTAGCATGTTAGAATTTTTTGAACTTTGAAGTTTACTTTTATGTTTTATTTTATTTTATTTCTGAATTAGAAACAATTAGTATTCTAATCCTCACCTACCTTCATGTTCTTTGTTAGCAAACAAAAGGGATTAATATATTAAAAACTAAATGACTTTTCTGGGTTAACAAATTATAGGCATTGTTAAACACAAATTGATATTGTCTTGAGAAATTCTCAGTGATATATTAATGCATGTCATGTATATGGATAACTTACCAATATAGATTTCCTTATTTTCCAACTAAAAATAAAAATGAAATTCACTTTTGTTTTATATGCCCTTTTTCTTTTTGTTTATATTATATATCATAATTAACTTAGCTTTTTCATTTCTATAACTATTGCAATTATTCTTTCAATTTCTTAGTGATTTTTCTAGTAGAATATTAGAAGTATGATTCAATTCGATTACTTTTTGCTCCTGTGGCTATTAAGACAAATTTTGATAGTATGCCTAGCTCTTATCAACTTTTCTCAGCACGTCAAAAGTTAACATAATCAGTCCAAATGCAACATTGTATTTTATATTATATAACTAAGTTGGAGTCCCATGTCTAGAGGTGTATTAGGGTTTATGTTTCTTTAGTTTCTTGTGGAAGAATACAATTTATAATGAGATCTATTCTTCCTAAATTCCAAACACATAATCTGGTTTTGGTTTCTTTTCTCCATGACTCTATTTGTTTGTTTGCATATTTTCAATTAAATTAATAACTAGTACATTCTTCACGATTGGAAGGTTTTTGTGTTTTGTGCATTTATTTACCTTATCTAGTGTCTTTTTTTACATTTTTATATCAAAGTTCCAATATCTTTCCTAAGAAATGGCAACATTGGAATTTCCAACCTATAAAACATCAAACAAAAAAAAAAGTTCAATGCCACTTGGGACTCTAAACTATATTATGACTTTTACAGACTGATGTGTCAAAGAAGATCAATACTAGAATAGGCCAACAACTCATTTTAACATGATTAGTTTCAAAAAATGTTGTTGAAAAATTTGCAAAGAAAACTGGAAATATATGAGTTCTAGTAGCTGAAAAACAAATGGCATACCATGAAAATAAAACGAGAATGGCAACTCTGGAGTAAGCTGATTCGCAAAGAAATTCAACTTGGATAGGATGTAATCAAGAAAATGATTGACACTTCTGATGATGAGTGGAATAAAAGATTAGAGGTTTGTAACACTATTGCTCTCTATATTCAGTGTTCAAATACATATAATGCACACACGGGCATAATGTATTAATTTTTGTTCGAATATAAATTTTTCTTTTTTCTTGTTATCTTGACTAGATAGTCCTTTGAAGTTGCAAAACTTAGAAAGAAGTGATTGGAACATTGCTTTAAATTGGATACCTATTATGAATGTAACAGCTACTGGAAACAAAGCATGGCCGCAATCTTTAGGCACACCACCATCTCAATTTGGTCTCATGAGGTTGATTTTGGAGGCAAGAACAATGATTTTATTGAAATTAATAAGGATTCCCCAACAATTGAGCAACTAGATGTATGGTTGGATGATAATGCTAGCAAAGAGCGTCCAATGAAGAGGGAAATGTGTTAAAAGCATTTAAAAAAGGAAAAGCAAATAAAAAGGGTGACAACTGCAACAAAGTTGTGTAAACAACTTGATCGTATATGTAATGCTATTGAGAAAAGAAGATTCTTGAATCAACCAAATACTAGTATTGAAGATGTTATTGAGCTTAAATTAAATTAATTCCAAGAGAGATTGAGTCATTCTTACTTGGGACAAGACTTTTCATGAAAAAGAAATTTGGAAAATGTTTTCTGCACTTAAATATCACAAAGCATAGTTTACATGGGTCAAGCAAGAGCAAGCTTTAGACTTCATTAACACATTGATGGTTTAAATGTTACAGGAATTAATTTTATCCTCTCTAGTCTAAAATGACTGTAGCACCTAGTCTTCTATCGATCTTGAAACTTTAATGTTATCTTTTTCTTTTAGTTTTAATAATCAACGCACAATGATGATTTTTACCCATATAGTTAAATCTTTTTGTGTTATTGAATCTCATTCATTTCAATAAATATTACAACTCTTTACTTTGAAAGGTTATATGTTTGCAAGATTTGTTTTCATATTTTGAATATGTATCCTGCATTGTATTTCAATATTTATTATATTTCATGAAGATGACATCATTTTATGTTATTATCATTGTGCTACAATTCTTACATGGATCTTGAAGGAGAAGTTGACTTTTAAAGTGAAGTTGGATTTTCTGTTCTTGTTCTAGTTGGTTGTACAACAACAATAGCACACTATTGTAACTTTCTATGAAAAGAAACTTTCTATCAAAAGAACTATGTCAAGCTTCTTCCTTTATAGGATTGAAATTTTTAATGGACGTTCTAAAGGGGCATCCCATATTTTTTTATGAACTGTTCAGAATGAAAAAAATATTCTCATGAAACTATGTAGAGTTTTGGAAGAGAGATATGATCTAGAAGCTACTAGAAAAAATGTAGTGCATGAACAGGTGGCTATGTTCTTCATGATACTCAGACATGGAACGAGCAATCGAATAATCCAAGAAAGGTTTCAACACCATGAGAATCATGGCAATTATAATTAAGCATTTTACACATATCTCAGTAACTATCCTAAAGTTATCCACTGCATTATTCAACCACATGATCGGGAATTTAAAATAGATATGAATCTGATAAGAAAAAATTCAAGATCATGGCCATATTTTAAGGTAACATGTCAAAGTCTTTTATGAGTCTGTGATCACAATTTCAATTGCAAAACTAATTTATCGTAAGAAAATATTGTATAACTATGTTGGAGCATTAGATGAACCCATGTTAGAATAGTTGTTCCAGTTAAATATTCCTATACATTAAGAAAATGATTTCGCACTCAAAATGTGATGGCAACATGCAATTTTGATATGTGATTCACATTTGATGGGGTTGGTTAGGAAGGAATAGCTCACAATACTCAAATATTTTTGGAAGCTATTGAATGGATTGATTGGAATTTTTCAAGACCTCCTAATAGTAAAGTGTTTATAATTTGCCTTCAATTTGTGTATTTTTCCTTTTATGTTTCTTGTCATCTATATGAATTTATTCAGTTGTACATCAAATTTTGATTGGCTTACATAGGTAAATACTACTAAGCAGATTTGGGTTATCCAAATATGAAGGGATATCTAGCACTATACGAAAAAGAGGATTATCATCCTCCAGATTTTCGACATGGAAGCTAACCTAGTGATACTCAAGAAGTAGCCGATTATGCCCATTCATCCTTTCAGAGTATTATTGGAAAAACTTTTGGTGTTTGGAAGGAAAAATGGGTAATATTGGATAAAATGTCATGATATTCATTTGATGAAAAAGCTACATGGTTATCGCCACAATGGTGTTGGCTCAAAAAGTAACCTAAGAGGGGGGGTGAATTAGGTTGTTTCTAAAAAAACAAACCTTTTAATGTGTTTAATGAGAAATGCAAATTTTGTGCAACAAATAAACACTTAAGCATAAATGAATACAAAAGATATTCAATAATTGAAGCTCAAAGAACAAATATAAAGGTGATTGAGATATAGAGTATCAAACCAAACTCTAGAAACCCAACCTTTTCAAACTTGGATTATAACCACTAGTAGTGCCTCTTCAAAGAAGGTGAAGCAATAACCTTCTTGTACACAAAGTTGGCTCACCCTTGTACCAACTAAGTCCCTCCAGTTGAGCCTAAGGGTTTTACAATACAACCTTACTTTTGTACACTGTTATCCCTCCACTCTTATACTTGAAGATCACTCACTAGCCTACTCTTGCTCACACTAATTTTCTCTAGTTGAGCAAAAAGAACTACACTACTCAAACCAATACAACCCATAATATCTTAGCCTATTTCTTCCCAAATAGCTCTTATAAGTGTTTGTATTGAATGCAGTAGTTCTACTCTCCATCTTTTAGAATTACAAACAAGGGTTTATTTATAGAAGCCCAGAAATTATTGTTCCAACAGTTCTCTAACGGCTATTTTCTGTTTCATGAGAAACTAGCCGTTTGGTCTTTCGGACGGCCGATATTGTGAGTATGCTTCCAAACAAACTAGCCGTTGGACCTTTGCGGACATCCGATGTAAAGCCTCTGTGTCCGATGATGCATCCGATAATAATATGAATAGTGCTTTGGATAGTTGTGTGCGTCCTACTACTTTGACAGAAACTTCTTCATTTTGAGCTCTTCTCTTCGGACGGTCATATGCGTCCTACAGCTTTTGGTTGTGTTTCAGATATTCTCATGTGTCCGAGGCTACTTCAGATTCTTATATGTCGAACGCTCCCTTGCATTCGAACCCTTTCTTTGTCCGACGCTCCTTTGCGTCCGAATTGTCCTGCTTTCTTGCGTACTTGATTGCAAACGATTAGTATGATTTGGTCATCATCAAAACATGAGTTTCACAACTGGAGTTCAACAAATGGAACTCCACAATCTTATAAGACAAGAGTATATTTTTTATGAAGATTTCCAAAAATTTGCAACATAGGATTCCTTATCTTCGACAGGAATAACTGAGGACGAGCATGACCAATTTCAAACTTCAAATGATGATAATATCATGAGTATTATATGAAGTGATAGTATAGAAGCAAACTTCTTTTTCTTTCATTTTCCCTTTCCCTTTATCTACAATATAAGCCTGATACTCCTCCATAGTCATATCAGCATACTCAGCACAATTAGGCAAATCAGATACCTCATTTGTATGATAAGGACTTCCCTCATCACTTATTGAGTCACAAGTATCACTAGACTTATCCCCATTTAAGTGTACTAATTAACAGATCGTAATATTCTTCTGACTTAGCCTTTTGAACATGACGTGTTCATTGGAGCAATCACTCTAATGAGCCCCTTCATTTACACCATCACCTTTACTCTAACACGCAACTCCTATTCCTTTCTCATGATGTGGTACTTCCTCAACTTCACAGTTTGCAAAGGGATTGTTGTTGTTACCATTAACATCTTGAATATAATTATTATCACTGGCATCCTCAAATAGAATAAATAGTGATAATATTATTATCATATTCATTTCAAGCATTTCTAGAACAATCTTATCACTATTGAGTTGTATATTTTCAAACGGCCATGTTCAAAGTGAAAATCAGGAAGCATATGGTAAATTATGTCCCTGGCATCTACACCAATTTCCCTTAAATAGTATAGCTCCTCAAAATAGGTCATAAAAGCTAGGTCAACATCATCAAAATATGCTACAGTATAGTCTCACCCACATAGTTAAACACAAATTGCTGGAAAAATTAACCATCATAATGAATCTCACAAGTATACGTTATGTGACATAGGAAAAAAGGTAATTAATAAAAATAAATTTAGGCACATCGTACCATACCAACCATTTATTCATTACTAATTCACGCCCCACACATATACTAATGTAATAAGCCCACATATTGAATCGAAGTATTATACACTTTATATATTATATATTTCAACAAAAATTTATGTTTTATTTTTTTAATAGGTTCACTTTTTAAATATTGTCTTTCAATATAATAATTATTTACTAACATAGAATATCTATATGATAGAACAAGAGTGCATGTAAGTCTGTGTTTGTGTGAGATTAGAAAAGGTATATAGTGTGTAATATATATTTGAGAGAATAAAAATTGTGTTTGTAACTGTATAAAAGTGTGTGTATATATGTGAAAGGAACAAACTGCAAAAAATGGTCACCAAACTATTTACTAGTTTGATTTTAGATCATTCAACTATTACATTAGCAAAAAATAGTCACTCAATTGATACAAATGATGATTTTAAATTACTTTGTCTATTTCACATGTTAAGAGAGAATTTCTATTGATTTTTCAAGGGTAAAATTGTCAAATAACTTATTAAAAGAAAAAATAAGGGTCAGAATTAAAAAAGAGAGAGAAAAACTAGTGGACTATATTACAATTTTAAAAATTTTATACTTTTACTCTTTCTCTCTCCTTGGTTCTCTTCTCTAATATTATTTTCTCTCTCGTTCTTATTTCTTCTCTTCCTAACTCCCTTCATTCCTGATTCTCTCTTTCTCTTCCTTCCTCCCTTCCTCCTTCTAATTCTCTCTTGTTTCTTGCTTTTTCTAGATCTCTTCCTTCTCGATTCTGTGTGATTGTCTATCTTCTTGCATGGCCTAAGAAAATGGGTTTTGGGAGTGGTTGTTGGGAAGGGAGCACCTTGGAGAAGCGTGTAGAAATGGTTGTGGTATAGGTTAGAATTAGCAGGTTATGGCTCTATAGTGGTGGTTTTGGTAGAGGGGATGGGGGATTGGGGCGATTTCAGGAATGGTGGATCTAGAGGTAGTGGGAAGGGAATGGGGGATTATGTCTTCCAGGACCTCCTTGGGGTGGGGAAAGTGGGGGTGGTGTGGATTTGGCGGGAGACAAGGAGGAAGAGGAAGAAAGGTAAAAGTTTGTTGTTTTAAAATTTGTAATATTACCCAAATTTTTTTCTATTTTTTCTTGATTTGACCTCATTTTTTAGGGTATTTGAAGACTTTACCCCCTGAAAAAAATGACTTTCACCTCCGTAACAGCTAAACTTCATAGAATAACCTAGATTCATATGTTTTTAGAGTTTGATGACCAAATTTGTGAATAATAATAGTTTAGTGACCTCAAATTGAACTTTCAAATAGATTAATAATGTTATTCACAATTTGTTCTATATGAAAGTGTACGTGTTTGTGTGTAAAATGAAGAAAAATTGAGTGATTGTACCAAAAAAAAAATTCATGAAATTTTTGTCACTTAAAATTTTGTACACAAATTAAGTGATTCTTAATGCATTCAAAGATAGGAGAATTGTGTTACCAAACAAACTCAATATAAAAAGCATTTAACAGGGTTATCAAACTCCTCCATGAACTATAATATTTAAAATAGTATACAAATCGTGAATTTACAAAAAATAGAAGTAAAAACAATTTTAGTAATAGAACAATTAGTGTGATGCTCCAATGGACCCCACCCTGGAGACCAGGTCAGACACCTACATAACTCTACTCAGAGCTAAAATAAAAATTAAAATTACAAAAACTTCCAAATATTACACTAATGTAGAAATACAATTCAATCCACCATATAAACTAACAAGATATATTGGCTTTATACTACAACTCAAAAGAACAAATCTCTAATAAAGACTATCTTGGCTATAGACCAAATACCAAAACTACAATCTACAAAGTAAATATTCTGCAATCCCTTTTGTCACTCGGTCCTCATACTCTTAATCCTTAAGGAAAGCAAATTTAGGAGAAAATTAATATGTTAAAAAAAGTTTCCAGTAGCATACGACAATAAAAATGAAATTTAATCATTAAGTTAATATTCAAATAGTCACAACAGAAAATGTACAATTGCATAGACATCAATCAATTAAGTAAATTTAAAAACAAATAGGAAAGCTATATGCAGTTATAAGAGAGCTCAAATTGAGCTAACAAATTCCTTTAAATTGATGAAGCATAATTCAAACTCAAGATATAAGAACCCCGAAGGAAAATTAATCTCCAACTCTAAATCTACATCATTTATACATCAAAACTACAAGTAGCCACAACGGTAGGAGAAATCTCCAAACTTCCAAAATAATAAATCACTACACAACTGCGGTGAAGTCTCGAGATTTCCAATAGAATAAATCACATATTCACAAGTTGACAATCATCTTTTCATAAGAATGTAGGTTGCATAACCATGGTAGCTACATCTTTTCGGGTAAAGTGCAACTCCAGGTCGCACAAACAATCTATACAAGGTAGCGCTCAATTCTCTTCAGTGTGATAAAATACACAAAATGGTTTACAAACCTACACAGGTAATCTCATGAATATAACATCAAATTCGGCACCATAAAATATAGCACGAGATTCTCTAGCGCCAATAATGTACAAAATATTTCCAAATTGTATAGTTTCAAAAAATCGTTTCCTATGATATGTAACTCCAGTAACCATGACTATTGAGGTTTTATAAACTATATTCTTAGTGTTACAAATTTAATAATAAGGAAAACGTTCAAAAATTATTTTTATAATTTGCCTAAATTCAACCCTAAAGTAAGAGCATCGTGTGAAATAATAATGCAAAATACCAAATTTGAGCACAATCATACTTAAATCACAATAAGATAAAATGTATAATACAAATAATCATGATTCTTGAATATTTAAAAAGTTCATAATACTAAAACTCTTATGAAAAAGCAATAATTGAATTCATAATACTAAAACTCTTATGAAAAAAGCAATAATTGAATCAAAATATTAGTTGTTCAAAATTAACTCGAAAATAATGATCAATTTTCTGGAAAAGTCTACCTCAAGCCGGTCATTTAATTAGTAACTTTCAGATATCCTATCACAAGATATCTAACTTATATTAATAAGATTTTTACAAATGTAAAAACTAGGAGGGTAAGTTACAAGGCACCCCTCGTGATTTGACTAATTTTCATATTTTTTTCCTTATGGTTTGAAAACTTATAATCCTCCTCCTGGTGATTTGGATATTTCTGTAAATAGATGGAAAGGTGAAAACTTTATGAATTTGTGCAAAAAGTAAAAAAAATACTCCTAAATCTAGTATTCCTCTACTACCCAGTGCAATTTCCCCTTTCGGTAAAGGGAGGGTATTGTTTTATATTAAATTATATAACCAACTTTGATTAGAGGATTTAAATGATTAAATATCCCCTAAAAAATTCAGCTTGCTAACATTCACTTAACGAATGATTTAATAGTTTTACTTTAACCCATACTACAAGGAGATGGAATGTAAGTTTGCAAACCATAGAGGTAATTTGGACATTAGCCAAACCACAAGAGAATTCTTTATAATCTACCAAAATCAAAATAAAAAATTTAAAACCCTTATCAAGTAATTTTCCTGAATCAAAGAATAAACTAGTTGAAAATATCTCTTAGGGTAAAATAATACAAAACAAAATCCAATCATCACCTATAGAACTAATTTCTGCTAACTTCAAAACTTCATTGAGATTAGTACTTAAATAACTAGATCATGATCCTTATACCAAATTAAAAATCTATGTGTACAAATTTTTTTTTAAAAAAAACATAAATTAATTTGGAGTTTTCTACATGAACTTATAGTAGAAACTATTGAATTAGGCTACTCAAAATTGCCTAAAATCCTACATTTACATGATTTCAATTTTCAATTGTGTAAACATATTCAATATCTTCAAATCACTTCCAAAACCTACTATTTTCACCAAATTTTTTCAAATTAAACATTATTTCTCTAAATAAATGTACTAATATAAAATTTCCCCCATAGGTATCAACTGTTAAATACACATGGAGTTACCACTATACAAGAAGTGTAGTTAGTTTGCATCAAAATTAGGTAGGGCTGGCAATTTCTGACACAACCCAATAACATGACACGAAATTAACAGATTATGAAACGACTCGAAATTTATCGGGTCATTATTGGCTCAATCCGTTTATGACACGAAATTAAACGAGTTGGGTTGGGTCAACCCGTGGGTTGACACGATAACCTATTAAGTTACTGTAAAAATAGATTTTGTTGAACTTTTTTCTTTATTATAATTTAATATAGTATACTTTAACATTATGAATAATAAATTTTATATTATGTTAAGATTATTAAATCAAACATAACAATTATTTTAAATATTATATAAAAAATTTCAATAATTTTAGTTATGTGTTTTAAACTGCTATGATAACAACTTAGTATTAATAATTGTTTTAGTTATTAAATAATTAAAAATTGAGATTTTAATTTAAATGACATGGAATCGAATGGGTCAAACACGAACACGAATACGACACGATAAGAAACGGACCCCACATGATACGACATAAATACGACACAAACACGACACGATAATAAATGAGTCACACCTAACATGACATGATAATCTGACAACCCGACCCATCGACAACCCTAAAATTAGGGTAGTGAGTTACTAAGATTTTTTGTATTGAATGTTAGGATAATTATAGTATATTTTCACTATACCGTATAACAAAGGTAAATGTAATTGATTTGGATAAAACAATTATATTTTAAAATATTTTCCCGTGTAATGTACGTGGCTAACGGTGAGGGTTAGGCTGGCTGATCCCCGAGAATTTAAAATCAATTGTATTTTTTTTCTTCTTTAAAAATGGTAAAACATTAAGTTTACACTCATAAAACTTACCTTGTAACTCTAAAAATTTACAAACATTATAAAATTATTCTCCTAAATATATGAATTTTAAATCTTGGCCCTCAAATTTTAACTCATTCATTGCATAGGGGTGGCAACGGACCGAACTCATTGCTATTAGCTTGGTCAAATGCTCAACTTTGAACTCACATTGGTTGAATTCAAGCTAAGCTTTAGCTATTTGAACTGGATTTTGATCGAACTCAAATTCTTGACTAATTTGCTTGAAAGCTTGTCGAGCCATTCAAGCTTTTATATATATATACAGATATTTATATATATATATATATATATATATATATATATATATATTAATTTTTTATATATGTATAACTACTAAATATCGAAATATGTTTGATAAAATTACTGCTTATACGTATCAATTTTTGAATAGCATAAGGGTTCTATAATCAAATTATGTAAATTTGTAAAAAAATATTCAAAAATTATAATTCCATAATTTTGAGATTACTTTCTAGAATCCCGCGAGCCAAAGTCAACCTGGGTAATTAATATTAGAATGAGTTCAAACTCTAAAGTTGAGGTCTTAGTCCTTTTTTCGGGTTCAACTAATCAACCCAGTGGATTAGCTATTCAACCGGACTGGGTTGCTAGTCTGACCGGATAAGACAGCAATTGATTGATCTTTCAATGACTTGGTAGTTGAACCGTGAAATTGGGAATTCGGTCAGCTGAACTGCAATTTGGATGGGTTGAAAAAATGCTACCTGAAGGTTTAACCAGGCAACTAGGTGAGCTGACCACTTAGCAGGGTTTGAGTTGCTAGTCTGACCAGATATGATAAGAATATAATGAATTTTTAACAACTTGGCAGTTTAACTAGAAAAAGCAAAAACCCAACTGATTCAACTACGATTTTGGTGGGTTGATAAATGCTTGCTGTAATTTTTTTTAATTGCCATCAAGGGACCATGCTTATCATCAATGCAAACTCACACCACAACTAGCACAACCTATTGGTGTCAAACATGTCTTTTTATTTTAAGTTTAACTTTCTTTGCATCTTTCACTTAAATATAATAACTAATATGGTTACATAATCTATAATGTTTGAATACTTTTTTTTTTCAAAAAAACTAACAATGTCTTGTAACAAAAATAAGCTATTTTTTTTATTTAAAAAAAAAATTGAAGACATAACTTAGCAAAATAATAAAGTATTACGTTTTTCACAATAATAAAGTAATCCCCACATTATTGTACCATTAAAATTTTGCATATGAAATATATCATAAAAAATCTAATAACATGGAGTATGACAAAGTAACCAACTAATTAAGTAATAATGAAGATATAATTGCTAATGTGTTTATTTGTTCATATATTGTGTTGTAGTTATTTTCAAAATTACACATTTTCAATAACTAAAGTTAAATATTTCAATATATTGTATTATAGATTTTAGATAAATTAATCATTTTAAAGTTCAAATTACTTTATAATTAATTAAAAATTGATAATAAATATTTAATCAATATTTTTATCAAATGTCTTGTGTCTAATAATTTTGAAGCGATATATCAATAAAATAATACTATATTTTAGTGACTCGTAGTTTAAACTAATAACTTATTGATCCATATTTCTCATCGGCTTCCTTATCGGGCCAAGTTAATAATTATGGTTGCCTTTGTTAGCATAGCATGGAATATCTTGTGAACATAATTCAAGACATTGCGCAAATTAAATTGAATAATAGTACAATATATAAATTCTTGAACTTGTGAATTACTATTATTATAAGGGATAATTTCAAAAAGAGGCCGAGATTTATGGTAATATCATCTAATATTTTTAAATTTTTAAAAATTTCAATAACCTTACTTAAGTTTTTATTTCTTATAACATGACAATCCAATTTAAAAATAAATTATTAAACAATGTATTTTAGAATAAACAAGCTAATTTTATTCTAATTAACCCCTAACTTTTATTCGCTATGCTTTTCGTGTTGAATTTTAATTTGAGAGGATATGATCATATATTTAGCTTTCTAAATTACAAAAAGGTGTAATGAATCTTTCTACAAATAAATTAGGAAGATTTTGTTTTCGTGCTTTTATAATTAAATTAATAAAATTAAATTCTAGATTTGGTGTCAAATCCTCCAAAATTAAAATCCACAACACTTTGCAAATGTAACAAAACATACAATTAACATTTGATACAAAATTAAGTTATTACAATTTTTTAATAAATTAAATTAGCATAGCATACCGTTTTCTTCCAACCATTCTAATATATCAAATTTAGAACTAAACTAACTAGTGGATCAATAGAGGGGTAATATTGAAATAAAATTAAATTCTCTATCCTAAAATGATTTCTTAAATAATTTCTTTGTGAATTGAGTTGACATGTTACAAGAAATAAAAATTAAGAAGGATTTGTGAGATTTTTTAAGGTTCAAAATCACTCGAACTGAATTTCTTAATTCTCATCTTGTTTATCGAATTCGAAATTCGAGTTTGAAATCTAACATATCACTATTCGAGGGTAAATCTGTATATATAATAAAGTAAAGGGGTGGTTTGTGAGTGCTCACATAAATGTAACAAGTGGCAACTTTATTCACGATTATTTGTAATATTTACTATGATAAAAGTTAGTTATAACCAACAGTTAAATACATTTCTGAAAAATTACTATTGATAAATATTCATAACACTTATTTATTACCAAAGTCATTTGTAATTTTTCCAAATGGGATAGACTATTATCAATGTGATTTGTAATTTTACCGTGATAAAAAAAGTTAATTATAACTTACAATTAAATACATTTCTAAAAAATTACTATTGGTAAATATAGGTGTTCAAATCCAACCCAACCCGAAAACCAGACTCAACCCAAATGAATTTGGGGTTAAATGAGTTGAGTTACCCGAACTTGGTTGGGTTGGGTTGGGTTCTGAAAAACCAAAACCCAACCCAACCCAATAACCCGATAACCTTATACACAAATATAATTTACTTATATTTTTTAATTATTTTCCTTTTAATTCTTTTAACTTATAATATTTTTTTTCTTTTCATTCTTGACATAACATTCATCTAATATATTATATAATTTTTTCTTCTCATTCTTGATCTAACCATTTCATTTTTTGACAAAAAAATATATTTTGTAGTGGATACTCTTACATTAATATTTTTTAAAAATATTTTTTAGATTTTAACCCAAATAAATCTAAAACCCCAAATAACCTGTCTGAGTACACTTGGGTTGGGTTTACTTGGATTTTTATATTAGTTCGATTGGGTTGAAGTTTAAATTCTCAACCCAAAAGCACGATAATTTGAACTTGAAAATCTATCAACCCATTAACCCAAACTATGAATACCCCTTTTAGTAAATATTCACTCCATTATTTTCTTCTAAAATAGATATATTTATTAAATATTTATTGATATATATTTACTGGCATAGGATAGTAAAACATTTTCGAAACTCATGTTTTAAATAATTATATCATTTTGAAATATTGCTAAATTATTTATAAGAAAAAATTTTAAATGAGACTATGAGAATACAATGTCGATAGGAGAAAAAACCATAAAAAGAAAAAATAGAATAATTTTCAAGAACATATAGATCAACTTATGTACACAACAACAAAAAATACATCCGCAATCATATCTGTACATATTTACAAATAAACTACTTTTCGTGAAAATTTCTAAATTATTGACATGTGGAATGTCAAATATATAGCAAATTTATATAGTAAATAACGATAGTGAAAATGATCAATTACATAATTAATAGTAAAAATTGAAATTAATTACCTAAACATTACCTTTAACTATTTTTATTTGTTCCAAATTATCACTTTATGCACATATATCTTATTGAATTATAAAATTAAAAGTGTTATATAAATAATCATATATAACAATTACTAACAATAACTTAGGAAAATAATTATGTATTAATTTGGAAAAAAAGATTAGACATATAATATTAAAGGGTTACTCATTGTAATAACCATCATAAGTAGGAAGATATTTTGCCTAAATATATTTGATTAATATTATTTTGCAATCTAATTACATACAATATAGATTATTAAAAGTTTCTTACAAAAATTGATTTTTATATAGATATAGTATAGATTTTATAAAATAAAAAAAAATTATTAACTACTATGTCACAAAAAAAACTATACTACTAAATAAATTTATTCTTTGCATCTTCTTCCAACTTTATGTTTATTGATAACTAATATTTAAATATCAGTAGATATTACTCTTAACTATTTTTAAGGTAAGTTCTCTAAAAATAATATCAATTTTCCTTTCGACTTCTCTTCCTTGTATGGACCCATTTCCATAATCTATCTATACTATATAGTATTGTTTGTGAGAAGTTCTACTATCTCGACAAGTGATATATATTAGTAAATTTAGATATTAATTAATAGTAAAAATGAAAAATAAAATACTTAATTAACAATTTCAATTCAAATTAATTACGTAGATCCTGTCTTAGCTATTTTTATTTGTTTAAGGCTTTACATTATGTAACCTAACTCGTATTATTTATTTTTGTCAAAAGAGTTGCAATACGAAATATTATGGGATCATTACATAAATATCAATTCTTTATGATATATGACAAATATAAAATGATGTTATTTATAATAAATTAGAATTAAAAATACTTTACCTATGTAATGTTTAATGGATTATTTTTAATAAATTTGAAAAAATGAGTAACATAAATGCACATTTTTCAACCAAATTATAATACCTCTATCAAATAAGGAAATATTAAAAATTTAATTTCTAAGGTACTTTTAATATCACATGCAGATTTCACAATTTTTTTTAAAATTTTTTTCGTCTTCAGCTATTTCCTTAATCGCACAAAAGTCCCCCAAACTTTTTTTGAAACTTTTTTGTCCCTCAGGTACTTTTGTAATCCACATATATACCCTTTGTTTTTATTTAAATCTTTTGTCCCTCGAGTTTTTGTTTTTGTTTTCATAGATGAAATATGACTACTTTGACTGAAAGAAAAAAAATTTAAATAAAAAATTTCAAATTCATGAAATTTCAAAAATAGTTGAGAATGAAAAAATTTAAATAAAACTTGGGAGTCTTCTTGAGGGACTAAATTTACAATTAATTCGATTGATAATCGTGTAGTATATCACAAGGAAGAAACAAAGTTCTAAAATTATCTTTTTCTTTGTATCTCTTTCCAACATTATCTTAATTAACAATTAGTTATTGATTGATGTTAATATTAAATGAGGATGTAAACATATTCACCAAAAAAGTAACTTTAATATTATATCTTATCTATTTTTTTAGTAATTTTTTCATATCATTATATGCTTTATATACTAATTACATGCTAATGAGTAAATCAATTGTTGTAAGTGTTTCTTTTTTTCTTCCTTTAGAAAATAATAATTACACTTTCTTTTATTTATTTATTATTTATTTTTTAAAATCCACCCAACTCCTTACCCTGTAATGACTCGAACCTATTGCCAATAGGTCACAGAGAAAGTATCTTACTATTTAAACAGTACTTCATTGTCATTGCACTTTTTTTGATATGCTATAAAAGTATGACATTTTCAATTTTAGTCATTTTGGTAAAATTATTTACTTATTACAATTTTGATCTCATAGTCTTATTTAGAATTTTATCTTCTTGAAAACTAATATGTAATCTTTCAAAATTCATTTTTTAAACAAATAGTACAATTTTTTAAAGATTGTCATGCATATAAGACTAACATTTGTGATTAAATGAAGATAATTATGTACAAATGTTCAATAACAAATTTTTTGTAAGATAACATAATAGTTTTAATTGCATATTCAACGATCATGTTATTTAATTATCTTTTTTATTTTTTTATTTAGTTTATAGTGATGTAGAATTTACTATATATAATTACTCAATTAATAATAAAAGTTTTTCAAACAATAATCGATATACTAATATTATTTTATTATATAAGTTGTATATATTTATCTTTTTTACATAGCCATGATTTATCAACTAACTAATGTAAGTTAGTTAGTTATCTTTCTTACTAATATTTATCAATTAACTAATATTTATCTTTCTTACTAGTGTAAGTTAGGAGGTTTTGGACTTATGGTAGGTATTGGAGTTCTATAATATTTCTCTTTTTTACTTTTGCCATGGGCAGAAGAAATGGATTATATGTATAAACTAAATATTCAATGATACTTTTCGAATAAGTAATATTTTAATCCGTGACAAATATATTATAAAAATATAGGATTGATTTCATTTTATACCCTTCAACATGTACTCAATTTTCATTTTACACCCCTAATTTTAGTTCCGAATACTTTGCACTCTTAACTTTGAAATCTATCTTATCTCAATCTATTTTTAACATCGTCACTAATATAGTAACGGAATCTTTATTTATGCACTCAAAATATTGTGGCTATATTGTTGTATATCATCCTCAATTTGTTGTGCACACGAAAAGGTTTTGTTAATTTTGGTGACTGTGAAATGTAAGTAGATTGAAATTAGGCAAGTTTGGAAATTGGGGTGCAAAATGTCTTAAATTGAAATTAGAGGTGCAAAATAATTTTTTTTTAAATATCCATATTTTAGTATTTTGTCTTTAAAGTTTATTGGGAATGAGAATGCCTGTACATTCAGAAAAATATACACATATTAAAGTTAAATATGTAAGCTACTATCAGACATAAGTCTCATATAGTTTATTTCTTATAACTAACTTTCAATTATTTTTTGCATATCTGAAGTTTGAAGATTTTTAAGAGTGCATTCGAGAATTGTGTTGCTTTTACATATTCTTTTAGTTTATGATGTTATAAAACCTAATAGCATTAAGGTTCCGTTTGAATAGTATAAATTACTCACTATTTTTCAAATAATATTTTATAACCATTTATTTTTTGTTTTCCAACTACTTTTTAATCTCACCATAGATCAAATTGAAGAGTTAGTTACAACATTATTTTAAATAACATTATGAAAAATAGCTATTCAAAACAAAGTTAAATTTTGATTTAATTATTAAAAAAATTTTGCCTTAATTTACATATTTGATATTTAAATTTCGTAATATTTTTTTCGTACATAGCACAGGTTTTTAGGCTAGTTTGTGGGTAAACTGATGGATCCAAATCAAAGATTCAATCAAATAAATAAAACAGCAATAAAGAGCAAAGGAAAATTTTTATAATTGAGAAAATATGGCTGGGGCTTACAATAAAACCAGAGAGGACAACTTGACACAATGTGGGTCTTTTTAAAAAACTGTAACTTGTGCTACGACTAAGACGGGATTTTAATCCCAAGTGACTCAACTATCAAACCACTAATACAGCCTCCTAATAAATACAAGACATGTGGCCACTAGCTTATTAAAGAAAATAAATAAATTAGCTTGGTTTAATTAATTCCTACATTGCTTCCCTTAAACCAAGTTGCTCAAATCTAAGCATGCCCAACACCTTCTTCAATTTAAAAAATGTCTTCGACTTTAAAGCTTTGATAAAAATATCCGTCACTTGCTCTTCAATTTTGCAATAATTAATATCAATTTCTTTATCTCGAATCAACCCACTATGAAGTGGTATTTGATGTCAATGTGCTTATAATGCCAATGAAAAACTGAATTTTTGGATAATTCAATCGCCGACTTGCTGTCACAATAAATCTTCATCGGACCATCCTGCTTGTGTTGAAGAACACCAAGCATATGACGCAACCACAATGCTTAAGGAGCACTGTTAGCTATTGTAATGTACTCTGCCTCTACGGTAACAATGCAATCACCTGTTATTTTTTACAATTCTATGAAAACACACTTGAATAGTAAAAAATGCATAACCTGAAGTACTCTTCCTCTCAATTGTATCCCTTGCCCAATCACTATCTATGTAACCAAATAGTTCAACTGGATCATTACATGAATAAAATATGCCATCTCCTTGCGTACCTTTGATGTACCTCAAAATCCTTTTTGCTGCCTGCAAGTGTGACTGACTTGGATTTTCCATGATATGGTAACCTGCTAATCAAACCAACACTAAAAGTGATATCTGGTTTTGTAGAAGTCAAATATCTCAAACTCTCTACCAAACTTTTAAAGTAGGTAGGATCCACATATTTTCCAGTGCCATTCTTAGTCAAATGCAATTTTTTTTTAGCTAGAGTCTCCATCTATCTTGAATTTTTTTAAAATATCACCTGCATATTTTCTTTGAGAAATAAAAGTACCATAGTTAGACTAGAAGACCTCAATCCCAAGAAAATAAGATATAAGTCCCATATTTGTTATCTCAAACTGCTTGATCATGGCCTCCCTTAATTCAGCAATCATCATAGGATTATTTTTTGTAAAAATTAAGTCATCTACATACAAGCACACAATAATAATATCATCACTAGTAGAAAATTTAATATATAAAGTGTGCTCATATGAACACCTCAAAAAACCACAAGAAATAAAATATGAATCAATTCTCATATACAACGCCCTTGGAACTTGCTTCAAGCCATACAAATCTCTCTTTTCAACCTATACACCATGTTTTCCTTACCTTTCTTGACAAAGCCAACAGGCTTCTCCACATAAACTTCCTCTTCAAGTACTCCATTCAAAAAGGCAGACTTGACATCCATTTGATAAATTCTCCATTTATTTTGAGCAACAAGAGAAATTATCTTACGAACTGTATCAAGTAGAGCAACAGGTGCAAATACCTCAAAATAGTCAATGTTGGGTTTCTGCTTGTACCATTTTTTCCCTAATCTCACTTTGAATATCTCTATTTCTCCATTGGGCTTGTATTTTTTTTTTTAGTCTCGTAAACCCACTTTACTCCAATGGCCTTTTACAGATGGAAGAGAAGTAAACTCCCATGTATCATTCTTCTCAATAGCATGAATTCTTCAGCCATTGTCTTTACCCAACGATCATCTCGAACTATCTCTTCATAAACAATCGGGTCACAATCTGTAAATAAAGTAAAATTCACAATGTCTTTATCAGAAAGAGAATTATCTAAAGAAATAATATAATCAACTATTCTGCAATCTAGTAGACAATTGGCGCTGGCACTGTGGACAACGAGATGTCATAGTATGTGAACTCCGAGCAACTGGTGATGGTTGAAAATCATGATAATCATCCTCTCATTCATAATTTAATGTCACCTCTACAGTTTTTAGTTCCTCCGGATACCAATCCCAAACATCTCTTTCATCAAAAATCACATTTTTACTTACAATCACTTTTTCTGAAACTAGACTAAATAATCTGTAAGCCCGAAACTGCTCACTGTAGCCAATAAAAATACATTTTTCACCTTTGTCATCAAATTTCCTACGCAATTGGTCAGGAACATGAGAATAAGCAATACAATCAAATACTCTGAGATGGCCAACAAATAATTTTCTACTACTCCAAACTTCTTAGAGAGTCTTTTCGGGAAGGCTTCTCGTAGGACATCTAAATAGCACATGCAATTGCCTCTACCCAAAAAAGGTTTTGGCATATTTTTCAACTTCAATATGCATATCACCATATCCGTATAATAGTTTGTCACTTTTCTATTTTTTCTTTCAACTACTCGATTTTGTTGTAGAATGTACTTGGCTGTTAATTGATGATGTATATCAACTTTTTCAGAAAAGTATCACAAACAAGAAATTCTTGACCCCTATCAGTTCTCAAAATTTTTATTTGGAAACCACTTTGCTTCTCAACAAAAATCTTGAATTTTTTAAATGTCTCACATGCATTAGATTTTTGTTGCAAAAAAATAAACCCAGACTTTTTTGCTAAAGTCATCTATAAAAATAATAAAATACCTGTAGCCACCATTAGAAAGAACCTCCACTGTACATAAGTCTAAATGGATAATCTCCAATGGTCTTCTTGATCTCCACGATTTTCCTGTCTGAAAACATCCAGGTGCTTCTTGTCCAAAATACAAGTATCACAATTTTTTCCAGGAACATGCCAAAAATCCCAAACTATCAAAATTTAAATGTCCAAACCGCAAATATCACAGCCAATTTTTGTCATCAATCACAGTACTCAAACAAGAAAAAATGCATGTTTCTACTATTCAAATTTAATGGAAATAAGCGATTTTGGGTCATCAACACTTTTGCAATCATGCTAATATTTTCATAAAAAATAGTACACATGCCATTTCGGATATGAATATATGAATATCATAATTTTTCTCAGACAATTGACCCATGCTCAACAAATTATAACTCAATCCCGGAATATAAAAGACATTAGAGATAAAACTGCTAGACCAATTTTTCAGACTACTGAAAATTTTTTCTTTCCCAAAAAATAGGTAAAATAGTATCATTGCCAAATCTTACTTCACCCCTGACAGATTCATCAAGTTCATAAAATAATTCTTTTTTTACCACACATATGATTACTACAGCAAGTATCCAAAAACCATTTATTTTTATGAACAATTGCCGCAGCATTACAGGCCAAAAATAAGTCTCCATGTTTTGATTATTATTCTGAGCTTGATTGTCAATAATATTAGCTTGAAAATTCCTGTTAAATTGTTCATCGGTTCTACATTCAGATTTTTTGTGCTCAACCATATTTTTTACAATTATAATATTGAATTCTTTGATTATCTTGAGTCTGATAAAAAATATTTCCTCCAAAATTATTATGTCTACCAAAAATATTACCTCTACCTCTATGAGGATCACCTCTAAAATTAAAATTGTTACCTCTACCACGTCCGAGATTCCATCTGCCTCTACCTCTGTTATTATTGTAACCACGACCTCTATTGTTGTAAGCTTGATTTCCGTAGTATCTTTCATCTTCCCATTAATTTTCTATTCATGTAGAATTAATGAATCATGCAAGTTTTCAATACTCAAACTTGTCATGTCTTTAGTTTTCCGAATTACTGCAACAACATGATTAAATTTCATCGATAAAGTATTCAAAACTTTATGCACAAATAGCTCATTAGTGAGGTCATAATTATTGAGTAACATCTCAGTTTTAATCTCCGATAGTAA
Organism: Cinchona pubescens; assembly: GCA_025175665.1. Lineage (NCBI taxonomy): Eukaryota > Viridiplantae > Streptophyta > Magnoliopsida > Gentianales > Rubiaceae > Cinchona > Cinchona pubescens. Next base: position 259,998 of record JANKKI010000514.1, on the reverse strand, counting down.
AAAAAAACAAGATTCGATGGATTCAGATTTTTTTCACCTTCAAAAGTTAGAACTTTCTCTTCAACATCATATCCGGCAAATTATTTCATTGGACTCAGTCAATTCTTTTGTATGTCTTCCCCAAAATATCCCAAGTCTCCTTTGCCTTATCTGCAATAGTAATTTTTCCAAAAATTGAAATATCAATTGTTGGATGAATTTGTGACAAGGTTTGATTATTTGCTTGTAGCATTTCTGCATCAGCATCTCCATAGATTGTTTCATGAGTATGATTCTCTAAACCATATATTTTCAGATGGATTATCATCTACTTCTTTCAAAAAAATATATTTAGATTTATTTTTTAATTTTATAATTGAACAAATAATTGTGAGTCCCATAATTATGAATTTATTTAGTTCTGATACTACTTTGATTAACCCAAATCAAAGATTCAATCAAATAAATAAAACAGCAATAAAGGGCAAAGGAAAATTTTTATGATTGAGAAAATATGGTTGCGGCTTACAACAAAACCAAGGAGGACAACTTGACACAATGCCCCATGTGGGTTTTTTCAAAAAACCGTAACTTGTGCCTGACAGATATGCTACTACTAAGACTAAGGGATTTGAATCCAGTGTGACTGAATTATCAAACCACTAGTATATCCTACCAATAAATACAAGACATGTGGCCACTAACTTATTAAAAAAAATAAATAAATTGGCTTGGTTTAATTAACTCTTACATAAACTAACGACCTTGTCATGTATTTGTGATTCTTATTTATACACATAACTCATTTTTTTAAAGATTTTAAGTCAATTTTTTTTACTTAGACTATATGATTAATTCTCGACTACAAAGTACATATGGCTTATTTTACCAAAAAATTTTACACATTAGAACTATGTTGGCTCTTTCTTAGTTTACACCACTAGAGTCCTCTTATTATTTAATTTTTATATTATATGTTAAAATATATAATGTTACATTATAAGTATTAAAAAAAAAAACAATATAATACACTAATATAATTTTCTAACAAGTAGTACAAAAAAATTCCTGACACTTTTGGATTATTATAAACCAGACAGAGAATGTCAGAGTCTTATTACTTTCTACTTTGTGCACGTGTTGCCAATCACGAGGAATCCGATATTCCAGCTTTACATTGGGATTCCCAACATCATTGATTTTCATGTTGAAATTTTTTTTATATAAATTGTTTTTTAATTTATATTTATTTGTATAATTCTAATTTTTAATAATAATATAAATAAATATAAATTCACCGTAAGCAGAATTGATGTTATATAATTAATTTACTATAAATAAAATATTTTTTTAATTTATATTTATTTATATTAATCTAATTTATTACAATCTATTTTTTTATGAGATGTTGATATTAGATAAGGATACAATCTACCTATCGTTCTATATAAAAAACGATGGATTTGAACATGTCAATCTTGCGGCCAAATTCTAGCCGCAGATAAGAGACATCATTTTTTGTACAATTTCCTTAATTTGTTAAGGCATGTTTGGATTGAAAATATTTTTAGGAAAATATTTTTTAGAAATTTTTTTTTTGTCAAACATCAAAAAATATTTTTCAGTGTGAAAATATTTTTCAATTTTCCTTCCTCTAGCTGAAAATAACTTACGGAATTTTTAAGTGTAAGTTATTTTTCGAATAATTCAAGAATGACATTAAATCTCAAATACTTACTTTTATAATTTCGTTTGTTAAACTTATTTTCGTTTTTAATTTTTTTCATTCGTTTTTCAATACAATTATGGATCCCAAGTAATATAACTATCATTATGCATATTTTACTACTATATTGTACTATCATTTAATTTTGAACAAAATCAATTTTTTATTAATCACAATTACTTGTAAGGTATTTATTACCATTGTTATAAGTTTTTTTAACTTATATCCATAAAATTAAAGATAAAACTGTTAAAAATTTTTATTTCAAAATATTTTCATTTTGTCAATCGAACACTAGAAAATTACATGAAAAAGTCTACATGAAAACATTTTTCTCAAGAAAATATTTTCAATACAAACGAACTAGACCTGAATCTCTAGTCTTTTCCTTCGTAACAAACTTGCTCTTCCAGCCACCCAAATCAGCAAATAAATTTATCCCCAGAAAAATAGCTGACAAGACAACTCAAGAGGTCCACTTTGCGGCGTCGTTTTCTTCCATATTCAAACATCTCTCGCGTATATTCTGCACAAATAAGCATTTATACGAAAAGAGTAGGAGGATTTTGGTATTGTTTCGAGGAATTTAGCGAGTTTTGAAGAAGCAGAAATGGCAGAGAAGGAGAAAGAAGCTGAGTTTTTCTTGGAAGATGGTGAAGATGAAGGGGATGTTGAAGAGGGATTAGGATCAGAAGAAGGAGAAGAAGAAGAAGAAGGGGTTGCTGGTCTTGACAATGGAGGTCGTGGTATTTCGCCTTCTTCTTCATTTCTTTCTCAGCAATGGCCTCAGAGTTACAAGTATGTTTCCTTTTTATCCTCATATTTTCTGTCTAGTAAAATGGTAGATTTATTTGTTTAATGGGACTTATTTGTTGCTGTTTTGATGTTCTATGGATTTTGAACATTATCCTAAGAATATGGGATTTTTAATTTTCTGTTAACAATGAAATCTTTGATGCTAAACTTTGTGAAGTGCTGCTGTATTCATTTGATTTATAGGATTAGAGGTGACAATGAGGAGCAGCATTAGAGGTGGTTATGCAGAACTACATTTTTTTTTTCTTTCCCTGTTTTTAAACATTTCGGATAAAAGTACAGTTCAAAATTATGAACATCTTTTTTAGGAATTATTTTAAGCGTCTAAGAGCAAACGTGGATAAGGTCTTTATTAGGTTGGTGAAGGTAGTTTAAAAACCTGCATTCGCTGCCAAAGGTATGAGTTTGTCTGTGTATGAAATTAATGGAAACAGTGATGCTCCTTAGGGTGAAAGTTACCTTGAGAACATAATTCAACACTTATCTTAGCGTGAATAATTCAAGGATGTAGAATATGTGAGTATTTTCCATCTTTCAGGACACGGTCTCATTCTTTGTATACATGTAGAAAAGCATAATTTGAGGAATATAAAATTGATGTCTAAACATTTTCGAAAGATGATACATGTCTTATTCTGGTAACTCTTTTCATACTGTTCCAGGGAAACAACAGACATCTATTCAATTGCTGCATCACCAAACTTTGGAAGTCTTCGGCACATATCTGGTGTTGGTTATTCAAATTATGACATCAGTGGAAAAAGTAACTTGGACCTAAGTAGGAAGACACCATTGCTGTCCGAGTATAAGAACGTACAGCAGAACGAAGTGGACAAGTTATCAAGAAGGCAATCATCTTGGATGGAGAAAAGTTCATTGCATCGGCAGCTGACTGGGGAGCTTCCTATTGGTCATGGATGTAGCTTAACGCAAACTGTATTCAATGGTCAGCATTTCCTTCATAATTTTTACTTGAATAACTACTGTATGAATTTAAAGTATTCATACTCCTATGCTCTATTAACTGCCCGCTGATAAAATTGAAAAACATTCCCAAAGCTTAGAATAAAATGCTGAAAAATGTCTACCATTTTCCCAGTTCCTGACATATGCCAATCCTTTACGTTGTCTTTTGCAGGTAACTTGTTGTACTACTGTGGATATGGATGAGCACTGTAAGCATGTAAAGGGGGCTCGAGGGAATGAACTAAAGTGGTATAAGTGTCTTTACTGTTGATATCAGTGCAAATGCTATAGATTACCATACATGGGAGAGTGGTACATTGCTGTAATTTTATGGAGGGTCATTATCTGAAAAAGAGAACGGAGTGGGGACTGGAGAGGAGGAAAGAAGAAAACTGAAAAATATTTCTTTTGTTTGGAAATCTATCCTGTTTTTGAACAATAAAATTGCATTCTATCTTTGGCATAAGGGCATGTCTTGCAATGAAACAGGATTAAATGTTTTGGCTGGAGTTATACTTCTTTCTACACCTTACACGGTTAAAGAAGGAGGCTGGGCAAGTTTGGCTATTCTTTTACTCTTTGCATTTGTCTGTTGTTATACTGCCAATCTTATGAGACATTGCTTTGAAAGCAAAGAAGGCATCTAAGGTTAACCTTTCCAGACATGGGAGAGGCAGCATTTGGGAAATTTGGACGCATTTTAGTATCTGTAAGTTTGTTAACTCAAATCTTTAGAGATATCATGCTTAATAACTCACAGACTTTTGTATTGTCATCAACAATCATTGTAGGTTGCCTGGTTTCTTTTTATTCTTTTCTGATTTGCCTTAAAAATATAGGCTATTGTCTTACTGCATCCTTACCATTAAAGTGACCATGCATAGAGTTTTATAGCGTGTCATGTATGTTAAGCATCAAGGTCAGTTGTGCAACTCTAAGACCTGATAAAGTTTATGCTTATTTCCACAAAGACAATATTGTAATGCTCAAAACTTAGTCTTAAGCAGGCCACTACTCATGTTACTCCCTCCCCTCTCATTTAAGGGGCACAAGTAGGTAGAAAATGTATGAACATTCACGTTGAACTTTCGCTGACAGTACTATTTTCGTGGATTTTGGTGCAGATCATCTTGTATGCTGAATTATATGTACGTAAAGAACTCATCCCAACTGTTTATAGCTCATCTTTCTACAAATTAATACTTAAAAGGATTTCTAACACATATACCTTGGGGTGCAGACATCGTGTGTGGAATTTATTATTCTAGAAGGAGATAATCTTACCAGGTTGTTCCCTGGGGCATCCATCAATATGTCTGGTTTTCAACTGGATTCCATGCATCTTTTCGGAGTTATAACTGTTCTTGTTATTCTACCCACTGTTTGGCTAAAAGATCTGCGCTTGATCTCTTATCTTTCAGGTCTTTGAAATGCTCCACTGTTGTTTCTTAATAAGGTTTTGTTGTTTCCAGAAGTGGATTTATACTTTATTTATTTTTTTTTAAAATGCAATTAAAGGTGAACGTTGGCCATGATTTTGCAGCTTGTGGGGTCATTGCAACAGCAGTTGTAGTTTTGTGTCTACTTATTATTGGTACTGTAGATCAAGTTGGATTTCATTATAATGGTCCATTGGTGAACTGGAGTGGCATATTAGAGCCTTCGCTATTGGGGTCTACGGCTATTGCTATTCAGGGCACTCTGTTTTCCCAAATATCTACCAATCAATGGCTGATAAAACCAAATTTACTAAAGCAGTTGTGATATGGTAAAGAGCAAATGTGTTTTGGTAGTTTTGATTTTATCACACCTCTGACTCATTCTTTACACATGTTCTGATCATGTCATTTGGCTACTGCAGTTTCATATTGTGTGTTCTATTATACGGAGGTGCTGCAATCATGGGATTTCTTATGTTTGGACAAAGCACGAAGTCACAGATCACTCTGAATATGCCATCACATGCAGTTGGTTCTAAAATTGCACTGTGGACAACGGTGAATAAAATTTGAAATCTCTGCAGTTCTGTTGTGTACAATGTATACATCTTTGGTATTCCCGACTTCATTGCAATGTTAATCTTTTCTCTCTTTTTGTTTTGTACAGGTTGTCAGTCCACTCACCAAATATCCTTTTACATTAGTTTCTATTAACATTGTTCATTCATTCAATATCTTTAATATTTTCATTCATTCATTATCTTAATGCATGTTCCTGAGAATTTACCAGAGTATATTCCTTAACGTCTGCTTAAATATGCTCTGTTAATGAACCCCTTGGCTAGAAGTATAGAAGAGCTGCTTCCTACTAGGTTCTCTGATAATTTCTGGTTCTTCATTCTTTTAAGGACTGCACTTGTCCTATCTTCCCTCTGTGTTGCATTTCTTCTTCCTTTCTTTGGTAAGGATTTATTGTTTATTCCTTCTTATTAATTGACTTTCTGTAAAAATGAGAGTGTGTTCTGAGGTTATATTCTGGCTTGGATATTGTTTGAATTGCTTGTGACCATCATGCCCCTGTATACTTTAGCAAAATCAAACCCAGCTACAGGAAAGTTTGAATTAATATTTCCTAGGCTCTGTTGTGACTCTCTTGACATCTACTATAAATTAGCCAGCCTATTACATCCTCCACGCTAGTTCTCATAATAGTTATTGATGAACTTATGCGTAAAACCAGTATAATTCTTGTCAAGAGAATTGTTCAAGTGAAATAACTAATAGGTCCCGAGAGAGGAAATTTAATACCACCAACTACAGGTTCTAATCTCTCTTTTTTATTGTTTTTTTAGCTTCACGAGAGTTATGCTGCTATTGAATATTGAATACAGAATAACTGTAGGAACTCAAATGTCTATCTCTCTTTGTTGTAGGTATCGTGATGGCACTAATTGGTTCTCTCTTTAGCATTCTAATGGTAAGTATGATAAACCTCTATACAGCATGATGTGATGTTATATATAAAATGCTGAGTTACTTCGTCTTGTGACAATCCTAGTTGTCTTATTGTTCATCTGAAACTGTGATTAATTTGTCCTGTTAAGTGAATTAAAGACGCTTGTAAACTTTCATGGAAAAAATTGTCACTGTTAAGTTTACCAGACCATTAAGGTTGTTCATTGATTTGTGGGTATAAGTGTTATTCTGTCTGTAACTGTTACTCAACTGACATCGCTAACAAAACATTGATGACAATCTTACTCCTATAATTGGATATCTAAGTCTAATAAGATGGAAAAGTAATACTTGAAGAGACACATAGACTAATATCTGGAATAACATACAGAACCTTTTACAGTATTCTTTTTGTCTGCAAAAGTAAACCCATCCTAAAAACATCTTTTAGAACCTAATATGTTCTTGATAACTTTCTTTATGTTCCCGCTCTGCCCAAGCTAGTGGTTGATAAATGCTTCTTTTTCTCTCTTTATTTTTTTTCCTTTTTTATTTTCCTAAAATACCAAATACTTCAATTATTTTGTCGTTTGTAAGGTGTACTCGTAAATATAATACATGTGACTTTATCCAGGCAATCATAATGCCAGCTTTGTGCTTTCTGAAAATATTGGGGAAAAAGGCGACCACAACACAGGTATAAACAAGTCCATTGATTGTTTGTCTATGCTTGCATATCACTTAGATCTTCTCTGTCTAGCTGGTCTTTTATTTCTTTCTAAGAAATGGAAAAACAAAAGTGCTGGAAGGATACAGAAAATTCAAATTTCTACTACAATGCAAGAACGTGAAAAATCTTAAGGTTACATTAGCCTTGTAGAATGAGAATTATGAGGAACTATGAAAATAACGTGCCAGTCAATAAAGTAGTATTTTAGTCCCTTTATTTCATCAGATACATCGGTGAGTATATAGGTCAAGATTATCAGTTGGTAAAAAAATCTTCGAGGATTTTCTTTACTGCAAATATACTATGCCCGTAAATGCTAATGATACTTGTTAAGTCAGCACCAGGCAAACAAATTATCACTCTAGTTATGATGCAATTATTCATTAGTTCCTTTAGGAGACAGAACAAGGACTAAATCTAACAATCTGGCAAGTGAAGGATAGAACAAGTTCTTTGCTTTGCCTATTTATTAGTTGTGGTTTCATGTTACTTGTATTCAAAATCCTAACACAGAATATGATACATATAGTCTAACACTCAATTTATGGTATCTGAATCCTGCCATTAAATGTACTTTTTAATTTCAGATTGTACTCAGTATTGGAATTGTTGCGCTGGGAATCGTGAGTGCAGTCCTCGGGACATACACCTCACTATTGGAACTGGCAGAGAAGTACTAAATCCTGTAACACTGCATTTCTAGTTGTTGCCTTGTTGGTACCCTTATGTATGGGGGCGTGCACCTGAAGTCCCAGTGACTATTTTTGATAGTAGATCCCATTTTCAATTGCATCCCCATCGAAAGGGTGGCAGATTTGATCAAAATTGTATTTTCTTAGTATTCTTTTAATGCATGCTTTATTGAAAAGCATTGTTGGTTAGATTTTGATGTTTGATTACTGTATGGAACTTGATTTTCTGAGTAGTTGGCTCATTCTTTAAACTCTCCTTTAATATGGTCGGTCATAATTGATATCCAATCTATCTGTTTGTATTTTTAGATTTTTTGAACCATCCCCCAACCCCCACCCCCCATGTGTTATGGCATTTTTCTTTTAAAAAAGAAATTATGAATAATTATAAAATCATCACGAAAGAGTTAATAAAAGTTTAAACATACATGTAACACTCGAATCTGAACTTACATTAGAAGTTATTGAATCAAACCAAACACGGAATGCTATTAACTCTTCATATTAATGAACACAAAATGGTACCATGATAATCAAACATTTAAGTGAAACGTCATTATTATTAATCACCTTTTGTTTTGTTTTTACTGAGAAAGTTAATTGCCAATATACTCCACAAGTTTAGAAGGGGAGAATGGGTGCATGTATCAAATCATTACCTAATGTGAATTCTTATCCTTTAATTATAGTCGGATATAAAATTATGTATTATCTTCAACTTTGTCGTCTATAATAAAAAATAATTTAATGAAATTCTATCTTGGTGGTTGAGAAGCAATTTGGTTTATAACTTCCTGTTTACTTTGCGCACCAGTTAAGATTAAATATTCTGCTTATTGTGAATTTTACATAAAAGTCCCATGAGAATAATAACCTTTATCTCTAGAGCTTGAAATCTTTGACTTTCACACAACGACACGATTGTGAAGCTTGCAAATATAAATCCCATGTTTCCTTTCAAGAGAAGACATCAGAACGTGCATCTAAAAAAGGCCATGATACAGTGAAAAAAAAAAGGTTACAATTGCTTGTGAATTAGTACCAAAATTTGGACAATTTCACATTTCTCACATAATTACATGAACCTTCTTTCTTATTTCAAAAATTACACTTAAGCCCCCTATTTTAATATTTTCAATGTCCAATATAACATATTTTGCTTACCTAAGCAAAATAACCTTGTTTATACTACAATACCCCTCTGAGAGTTTTTGAAACACATTAAAAAGCCTCAGATACGTAAACAAAAAAATTAAAAAAAAAAAATTAAACACAATCCTAACTCTCTAATTTGCCAAAATCTTGTAGCATCAACGCTGCACTCTAAAACGCCCAGGAACCACCACACTATCCTTCACAATGAAATTAATTAGACAAACACACTCAAACAAGTTCTAGTCAAAAAATAATAACAACGATAATCTATATACACAAATAATAGCAATAATAATCTATAGACAAAATTACCGCAATAAAAAAGTTCAATATATGCAAGGAGTTAGGTGAGAAGATAGCGATGGGACAATGGTAAGATAATTATGGGATAGTAAGACGCAACAAACTGGTGAATCTCAATTTGGGAGCTGGCTAAGAGTTCGTGGTAGAAGGTTTTCACCACAAAAAAAGCAAGCTCATCAACTGGCAGTAAACATAAATGAGGTAAGGCCTATTACTAAAGGTGAGGAAAATGCGACAATAGGAAAAGAGAGTTTGAAGGGTGATCAAGAGAAAGCACAAGAGGCAGAACACTTTCAAGAACTTGAGAAAGAAGGAGAAGTTAGGAAGAGGGACAATGATATTGAAGGTAACTTAGAACAAGTAAGCAATTGTGGGACTATATCACCAAGTGGGAGGTTGAAAGAGACCCACCAGGGCCAACACCTCAGCAAGGAAGTACCACGACTATCACTTAATTCTGACTAGGTTCTAGAAACACAGATTTACAAGAATGACAAACTAATGAATTAGAGAGCTGAATAGGTGAAATATGTGATGAAACAACAATGATACTGTAGGAATGGAAATAGAGGAATTGGAACAGGGTAACGGAGGAATAGCTCCAAAACTATCAATAGGCAGAAAGTTTAGAAGACTTTGCCAATCTTTAAGGACACCTCTAAAAGATCTAAATGATAATCTTGTTATTAAAAGGGAGGATAGCAAGAGGAAACTCAATCTATGCTTTGATGAGGAAGAAAGTCAGAGGAAGGAGAATGATAAGAAAGCAAGAACTACATTCTTGCTGATTTGGGTTGATGAAGTAAGAGAGGAGGTGACCAATCTAAATGGTTCCCAAGTTTCAAATGAAGGCTATTGTGTGAAATTGTCAAGGGGCAGAAAACTTCTTGACTCTTTCTCAATTTAGAGAGACGGAGGTGTGTAATCTTCACTCCCCTCATTTAGTTTCTTTAAGTAAAGCCAAATATAAAATATCTTTTATGCATTAGTTCCAAAAAAATCTAGTTTTGATAATTCTTTTATGGTAGATCCAATAGTTAGGATAGGGGGCATAGTGGTTATGAATATTTTATGCAAAAGTACCAAAAAAATCTAGTTTTGATAATTCTTTTATGGTAGATCCAATAGTTAGGGTAAGGGGCATGGTGGTTGTGGCAACAATAAGTGTGTGTGCACAAGATAGTTCTAACTTCTTTCACATTGGAAGTTAAGATCCAAAATCGCATGGATGGAAGTTCTTGGTGATTTATTGGGATATATGCCAATGTAAATTTTCAGATAAGAAGAAAATAGTAGGAGATTCTAAATAGAAGGAGATCTCTATGGGGTAACAGTTGGCATGTGGCAGGAGACTTAAACGCTATTTTTTTAAATGAGAAAAAAATGGGGAGGCAGACAAGAGGAGCAGTGGGAATTAAAGGGACTTCAATGATTGGATCACAGTTAACCAAGTGGTCAATTTAGGCTTTGAAGGACAACCCTGGAAGATAGCATGGAAGAATCTTACCAAACATAACGATAGAAAGGGATTTGGATTTATAGATATTTGATGAACAAGAATACGTTCGGGATAAGGATTTGGAAATTTTTAGAGAGAGAAAATAAGAGTAGGTGTATTAAATGTGTCTAAATTTTATTAATGGATATTAGTTATATTTCTTGAGGTTATGCCCTTATTTATACACATGTCCCAGGGGTTAGAGCCCCTATTTATAGGACTATTTATATTTTTTCCCTTAATGAACTTCCTTATTTGAACACTCTTCTATAAAGACCTATCCATGTATCATCAATAGCACATTCAGCTGGTCCTTCGGGCAATGGCCGGAGGAGTCGCCCATCATCAGTGCTTAGAAATCCAATCAATCAGCCCCAGCAACAAGTAATAAGCAATCAACCTCATCAACAAGCCATTGGCCCTTTATTCAATCTACTTGGCTGATGATTGACCATCCCAAAGTTCTGCATCTTCACAAGCCAATGGTTTATTTATGAATATTCCCGCTTTCTCGTTTGGCTTTTTGTGTCACTTGTTCAAAATTTTGAAATTTGAAATTATTGCCTTCCCTTGCTCTACTTCCATATGTCATTACCTGACTGTTCCTTTTTTTCAAGTCTTTTCACTTTTCTCCGGAAGCTTCTCGAATACCTCTTCATCTTTCTCAAATTAACTACTCTTTATTATACCCCTTCACTTCCTCCTTCATCTTTATATTATCCCTTTTATTCCTTACCATTTTTACCTTTTGCTATTTTTGCAAATTTTTTCTTGCTAGTGCCAAAACTTCAATAAAACCTTTCCAAACATTCCAAAACTTTACCAAAAAACTCCATGAATTCCCTTTTTTACCTTTAAATCTCAAAGAAATCACAACAATGGCATCTCAGAGTCAATTCAGCAACATCTCCGATGTCTCCGACAACTCTGGCTAGTCTAGCTATCCTCACACATAAGTTCTCTTCCACCCTTTCTACTGAGCCTGAGCCCCAGTTTGTTTTTTCGCTCGAGGTAGAGGTCGCTAGGCTAAAACCATATGACTCTCTAGGATTAGTAGGACTTACAACATTCCTGAATCTATTTCCTTAGTATGTTCGAGCCCACAGGGCTGAGCATATAAACCACCCAAAGGGTATTTTTCTGTGTACGAAGAGTAGCAGATTTTCGATCTTTGACTTTCTCTTCCTTTTCTCTTTGCAAATTGTGCAGATTGATGGAGTATTAGCCCATTTCATTGTAGTCCAAATGCCATTAGATTAGCAGTAGGCTATTGTATTTTGTGTAAACATTTAGAGGTTTGTCCTACCTATTAGGGATTTCGAGTCTTCTATAAGCTAACCATTAGCCAAGAGCCAGGATTCTACAACTTCTTGGCTCGATCAAACCGTCGAGGTTTGGTAGAAGAACATTTGATCTCCATTCACAAGTGGAAAAGTACCTTCTTTTTTGCCAAACAATGGACATATGGAAAAATACACTTTTTTGCCAAACAAATGGATATGACCATGGTTCAACCCAAATGGTAGTTAGAAGTCCAATCCCCTAACAACTCCATCCCTTCTATGTCTCAAATGATTCAATTCGAGGTTTAGACCCTAGATAGCTCTAACCTTGTTGTAAATTTTGATAAAAATAAATTTTTATTTGAGAAGAACTTCTTTTCCTGGGTTTGGTGTATAGTGTCATCAGATTCTCCCGAAAGCTACGACCCACGTAAAGCTCTAACCCTCTCTTGACCATCATTTTTGAATTTTGTTTAACTTAATTCCTTATCCATTTATTCTTTATGCAGGTCAAACCCTTGGCCAATTGGTTCGGCCACAGTAAAATCAAGTTGGCCAAGAAGAAGACCGCCACTTTTAGACCTAAAGAACCAAGAATCACTCCCCTTGGTACAACCTCTTTAGCAACACCCAACCCATCCAATCAACCATCTACCACTAAAGGTGTTGCCACCACAGCTATCTATAGTATGAGGCTCCAGAGTCTACAGTACCCAATATAGTTGTCATAGAAGACCCTAAATCGGCCTTCCAAGAATCGATCCAAGTATCTGATGAATAGATGATTCCAGTGCAGCCATCATTGGCTCAACTTAGGCCCATTCTAAGGCCAGTTCCTAAAAGAAAGACAACTTCTCCTGCTTTGTCCAGGAAGCAAGTAAAGCCTACTTCTACCCCTAGCCGACCACTCAAGAAATTGTGGTCAACACTTTTGAAGTAGGTCAACCTCCATTGATTGCACCTATAGGCAAGAAACCTTGCTAACACCTTTTAACAATTAGTCCTTTGTCTTTTTCTCTAATCCGATCTCCCTCTACCATCTTAACAACTCCAGTTGGGTCCTTCTATCCTTGGTCAACCAAGGGCCTTTTGTGTTCCAGAAAATAACCAAGTTGTTGAATGGTGTGCAACCTTAAGAGCTCGACCATAGACACCTAAGGAGGAAACAATTGTGAGTAACTAGCAGAGCCTTCCTTCTTTCGGACACGATAGTGGATCAGAGAGATCGGAGGTTTTGAAAGACAAGAAAAGTTTGTCCCTAGCTGGGCACTTGACAGCAAAGCTTGGGGTCAATTCCACAGAGTAGCTCATCAAATGATCGACTACGGCTTCCCTTCTTTGACAAGGCCTATGTCAAAAGCTGCGCATTTGAGGAAAGCATGGACGAAGTAGCTCAAGCCTTTGTCATGGTAAACACTTAGCAATTTTCTCTTAATTTTGCTTTATGCATGCTAATATTAAAGCTTCTTTCATACGTTTAGCTCAGTTTTCATCTTCGCAACATAAAATGTTTGTTAGTGGAGCTAGTCAATAGAAATGATCAACATGAAGCTAAACTCCTTCAATTTTAGAATATCAAGGCTAAAACTCTTCCTAAGTTGGAAAAAGAGTTGTAAATGAAGAAGAATGAAGCTCTAGCCAAACTTCAAACTCGGCTAGCCAATGAAGCTCAAAACTAGCCAACTTGGAAAGCCAACATTTAGCCCAAGATGTTATAAAGACAATAGTGTATTTGAACAAGAAGATAGAAGAGTAGATTGATGAGTTGAACACTTGTAAGGGGAACTGGCCTCGACTCAAATAGAGATTGAATGGTTAAATACCAAAGCCTCATTCAACTGGGTGTCTAGGGTCAATTTCTTCCCGAACTTCGAGAGGTTCCAAAAGAACCTTGGCAAATTTAGTAGTATCAACATGAAGATGGGCTACAAAATTGCCTTGGACAACGTCTTGAAAGAATTCCCTGAGATTGACCTTGATGTCTCAGAGATCCCCCACTACAACAAAGAGGCAACTAGAGAGCTCATCAGCGAAATGAGCCAGCTCTTCAGCACATCTCGATCGACAATTGCTCTACTAGATCCAAAAGTGGCTTTAAACTCTGAGAGGCTTTAAGTGATCACTGCTATGTCTGAGGTTAATGTTGAGGATGAGGTTGAGCCTACCCAAGCTAAGGAGGCTAAACCCACCACCAACACTTTAGTATAATTCTTAGTATAGGTCCTTGATAAATTAAAGGATTTTTCTAATATCTTAGGTTGGCCTAGCTAGCTAACCATATTTTATACTTTAAACAAGTCTTATAAATGAAATCCAAAATTTTTTAATCAATTATCTCTTTTTTTTATACATTCATATTGGTCTAAACCACTTGAGCACCTTGGCGAGTTACAGATCCTATCAAGCATACGAGCTCATCGCGTAAGGATTTTTGCCTTGTGATCATTATTTTTCATCCCTTTTTTTTCATACATTCTTGATGGTTCGAACCACTTGAGCACCTTGGTGGGTTATGATCTCTTTAGGCATCCGAATACATCGAGTAAGGATTTTTGCCTCAAATGATGATCACTTTTCATATATGTAGGCATTCATGTACACATGATCATGTTTGATAAATCAAACATTTTTTTCACATTATGTAATTCAACTTCTACTTACATTATCAACCTGGATAATATTTTCTAAGATTTATAACATTCCATATTCATGGTATGTCATAACCATGTCGATCGGCTAACTTCGTGATAATATCCTGATCCATGAGCCTCTACAACTTTCTGCAGTACTTCCCACTTTGAATCTAACTTGTTCATCCCTTTTGCTCGACTAACCTTGTTGTTCCTTAACACCAAATCTCCTGGCTTAGAGTATCTTTGCCAACCCTAGCATTGTAGTGTTTTACCATCTATTTCTTGCACTTAATTTACTTCTCTTATTGAGGCTATTAGCCTTCATTTCTCCAATATGTCTAGATCAATTCTTATTTCTCCATCATTATTAATTTGATAATGTTGTGTCTAGGCGGTCGGCATTCTGACCTCCATCTATATGACTGCTTCAATCCCATACACCAAACTGAATGAGGTAAAACCATTATCCGATCTAGGTGTAGTATTGTAAAACTAGCATACTAGGCAATTCTTCGACCCATCAACCTTTGGTTCGATCTAGTCTAACATTTAACCCTGCAATGATTGTTCAGTTGGTAACTTCTGCTTGGCCATTAGCTTGAGGTGTTCGACCAAGGTGGGGGTGTACAAAGTAGTGTTCAACCCTTTACAGAAAAACATATAAAGTGTTCCCACAAATTGAGTCCCATTATTAGAAATCAGAGAATGGGGAATGCTGATCTTACAAATGATATTTTTCCAGAAGATCTTTTGTACAGCCATCCCATTCATTGATACTAGTGGTTCAGCCTCTACCCACTTAGAAAAATAATCAATGGCCAACACTAGATATTTCAATTTTCTTGGTGCTCGAGAGAAGGGTCCTACCTAGTTGATGTCCTATTGTTCGCGTGGCCATGGACTTAAAATGGTTATCAAATTTGCTGCAAGATTTCTTATGATTAGGACATTTATTTGACGATTAAGACATTGACGAATAAATGTATTAGCATCTGTGTGCATGGTTAACCAATAATATCCCATGATCATTGCATTTCGAGCTACACTCTAATGTCCAACATGGCTTCTACAAATTTCTTCATATATCTCTTTCAACACATATTTTACCTCAACAGGACAAATACATTCTGAATGTCGGAGAAAAGGATATAAATATGGTTTTCGATACAAAATTCCATCTATAAGTTCATACTTTTCCACCATGTGCATTAAGCTTTGGGCTTCTCTTTGATTGGCTGGTAAGGTTCTAGAAGATAAGAATTCCATTCTTGGCTTTATCTATCCCAAATCATCCTCAATTTTCATGGCTTCAACTTCATCTATAGTTTGTCCCTCTTGAACTTCCATAGGAACCTCTTTAGTGAGATGTGAATAAATAGTCAAGGTCAACTTGGCCAGAGCATCAGCATGTATGTTCTTGGCCCGAGATATCTGATGTTTTCCAAACCTTATTTTGATGATGACATAAACACTTAACTCTGTAAACAAGTTTTTGCAGGACTGTTATCTGTTTTGCTAGAGACAAGGCTTTCAGATGCACTGAACCGTCCGAACTAGGTCTAAACTTTTCGGACGCATTGCACCGTCCGAACAATTAGACAGAAAGAAATGGGATTCTACTGCTTCTCTTTTTGGACGCGGTAACATGATCGTCCGAAGCTTCTACGGATGAAGGAACGGACGCATGCACGGATGTCCGAACGAAGCTCTTCAACAACTGTATAAAGATCGGACACTGTGTCGGACGCATCCAAAATATTTCGGACGTCCGAAACCCCAACGGCTACTTTTTGTGCATTTATTATTTAGCTGTTAGGAAGTAGTTGCAACCACCATTTATTGCTCTTATAAATAGCTTCTTTGACATTCAGTAAAAATCATCTAATACATTGAATACAAAGCTTAGAAAAGAGTAATTTGAGTACAAATTGACTATAGTGCCTTGTTGTATTAGTGTGCAGTTGTGGGTATAATTCAACTTTGAGTGGAGTGATAATCTTGTATGAAAGTATGGTTGTAAGTAAGATTCTTGGCTCAACTAAAAGAGTTTTAGTGTGAGAAAGAATTTCCCAACTTTGTAAAGATTATTGGCTCACCAAGTGTGTGAAGTATTCCAGTGATTGAATACTTCAAGCTTGCTAGCTTGGAAGTATTGGTTGTTTGAAAACTCTCTTAAGCGACCTTACTGATGAACATTAATTTTATTATATCAACATTCAATTTAAAAATCTCAATATTTCTCAAAATATATTTAGAAACCTAATTCACCCCTCTCTTAGGTTGCTTTGGGACCAACAATTGGTATCAGAGCTTGGTCTCATTGTATTGCTTAAACTGCTTTTGAGAAAAGAAATTTTATGGCAACCAACAAATGCTCTGTTTTTTTAGGGCCAATCCGTTACTAGGGCCCCTATGTTTAATGGGGCAAATTTTATTAATTGGAGAGATAGAATGAAAATATTTCTGCAATCTATTGACATTTATTTGTGGTATGTTGTCAATGAAGGTCCTTTTGAAGCTTCTATCATTGATGATCACACAAATAGAAGAAGAGAAAAGACAAGGGATGAGCTCACTTCACAAGACAAGGCAAACTTGACGTTAAATGCAAAAGCTATGAATGTATTATATATTGCCTTGGATGCAAATGTGAATCAACTCGCGTGAAGGGTTGCATTTCCGCTAAAGAAATATGGGATAAGTTGAAGGAAATCCATGAAGGGAGCGATGATATTCGTGAGCAAAAGAAATCCTTACTTGTTGCCAAGTATGAGACCTTCAAGATGGAACCACATGAGAACATTGACAAAATGTACTGTAGGTTCAATGACATTATAAAGGATCTTGAAGCCTTGGGTAAGGAGTACTCTTTGGGTGAAAAAAATAGAAAAATCCTAAATGCTCTATCGAAAGAGTGGGATGCCAAAACAATTGCTATAGAGGAAGCCAAGAATTTAAATTTAACGCCTATTGAATTGCTAATCAATTCTCTTACATCTTATGAATTGAAGTTAAAGGCCAAGGTAGTGGATGATGAAGAAGCAAGGCCAAGAAGGAGCATTGCTCTAAAGACCTCTCAAGAAGAAGATGAAAACAGCTCCATCAATCTAGAAGATGAAGAACTTGATGAAAGTGATCTTGCACTTATCACCAAGCAAAGCATTTCTTAAACATTATAGCAACAAACGAAGAATGAGAAAAGGCGGAGCCACAAACTCAAATAATTTCAAAGGGAAGTCAAGGCCTAAAATGAAGAAGCAAAATGAAAAATGCTTTGAATGCGGTCAACTCGGACACTTTGCAAATGAGTGTCCTTCCAAGAAAAAGAAGGAAGGAAGAAAACCTAGATTTAACAATTTTCAAATCACATGGGATGATTGCAACTCAGAAGGAGAAGTTGAAGAAGAAATGGAGTCGGCACAAATGGCCTTTATGGCCATTAGAGATGATGAGGAAAATTCTAACTATGACTCTAATGACGAAAATCATGAAGATGATCTTGAAGCTTTCATTTTGAAATTGCATGATAGCTTAAAGGAATCATATGCTAGAAATAAGGAGCTAGTAAAAGATTCAAATGCTTTATTGAATGCTAACTCTAAACTTGTGAATGAAAACAATAAGCTATCACAAGAAAATCGTGATTTGAAGAAAAGAAGATTGATGCATGTGAGATCAAAGGTCAAGGAAGAACAAGCCTACTTGAAGAAAAGAATGGATGACTTGAATGCTCTCTTAACTAGAAAGAAAGAAAATGTTGTTGATATGAAAAGAAATAGAAATGTAGCAATCAACAAAAATTTTGTCATGTTTAGAAGGGATGACTTATGTATTGTAAAACCAAAATCATCCTTATATGGTAATAAAAGCATTATTTGTAGATATTGCCAACAACATGGACATGTTAAAAATATGTGTTATGTTAAGAAGAAAGAAAAACTTGGAATGAAAGTTGTATGGATCGAAAGTAATTTCACTAACTCAAATGGACCCAAGAAAATGTGGGTACCAAAAGTTATCAATTGATTTATTGTATAGGTACTTAACATCACCAACAATGCTAAGTGGTTCATAGATAGTGGATGTTTAAGGCAAATGACCGGTGATGCCTCTCTCTTCACAAATCTCACATCCAAAAACAGTGAAAAAGTCACTTTTGGAGAAAATAGTAACAATAAAGCAAAATCAATCGGCATTGGTGATGTAGGTAAAAATGGTGAAACCTTGATTAAGAATGTGCTTCTTGTTGATAGGTTGAACTATAATTTATTAAGTGTTAGTCAACTTTGTGACAAAAATTTATATGTATTGTTTACCAAACATGAATGTCTTATCCTTGATAAAAATCATGCTGTTTTATTCAAAGGCACTAGGCACAATGATGTTTATGTGATTCATCTTGATAAAATTAGCAATAGAAATGTAAAATGTCTTACCGCTTCCATAGATGATCCTTGGCTTTGGCATAGAAGACTTTGTCATTTTAATATGGATTTGATTGAAAAACTTGCCAAGAAAGATTTGGTAAGAGGTTTGCCAAAACTAAAATTTTTGAAAAATAAAATCTGTGATGCATGCCAATTTGGTAAACAAGTCAAAGTTTCTTTTAAACCAAAGAATTTTGTGTCTACTCATAAACCTTTAGAATTGTTGCATTTATACTTATTTGAGGACCTACTCAATATGCTAGTCTAGGTGGTTACAAATATGCCTTTGTTATTGTAGATGACTATTCTAGGTTTACTTGGGTATTATTTCTTGTTCAAAAAAATGAGGCATTTGAAAAATTTGTAAAACTGTTTTTCAAAATTCAAAATTTATTGGATCTAAAAATTGTTTGTTTAAGAAGTGACAATGGTGCCGAATTTAAATTTGGAGGTTTTTCCAACTTTTGTGATCACAACAATATTTTTCATGAATTTTCGGTTGTTAGAGTCTCTCAACAAAATGGTGTTGTTGAAAAGAAAAATACTACTCTTCAAGAAACGGCTAGAACTATGATTAGTGAATATGACTTACCGCAATACTTTTGGGCCGAAACGGTTAACACGGCTTGTTATGTCATGAATCGAGTCTTATTGAGATCCTCTTTAAATAAAACTCCTTATGAACTCATTTTTTGTAGAAAACCCGTTGTGAGCTATTTCAAAGTTTTTGTTGCAAATGTTTTATTTTAAAAATCAAAGAAAACCTTGGAAAATTTGACAGAAAATCGGATGAAAGAATTTTTCTAGGATATTCTAGTGACAAGAAAGCATACCGAGTTTACAATAGAAGAACGCTTTTGATTGAAGAAGTTGTGCATGTTACATTTGATGAAACTAATGATGTTATCTCAGAGAATTTATGTGAAGATGAAGATGTACGTATTTTAAAGGAGCTCGAAAAGCTTGTTATTCATGAAGACCATCAAGAGATCACATCAAGCGTTGATGTCAACAACCATCAAATCAATGATGAAAAGAATGAGGACATTCCAAATGAGCTTCCGAAAGCTTGGAAATTCGTCTCTAGTCACCCTCAAGATTTAATCATAGGTGATCTATCCGATGGGGTAACTACTCGTTCTCATAAACCTTTGAATAGTAGTTGTGCATTACTCTCTCACAGTGAACCTAAACATATAGATGTTGCCTTGAGTGATGTATCTTGGGTTAATGCTATGCAAGATGAACTTGTCTTGAAAGTCAATTTGAGAAAAATAATGTATGGACCTTAGTTGAAAGACCTTTTTCTCACCCCGTTATTGGTACTAAATGGGTTTTTAGAAACAAATTAAACGACAAAGGTGAAATCATAAGGAACAAAGCTAGACTTGTTGCAAAAGGTTATGCTAAAAAAGAAGGCATTGACTTTAATGAAACCTTTGCACCCGTGGCTAGATTAGAATCCATTCGCATGTTTCTTGCATTTGCATGTTTCAATAATTTCAAATTATTTCAAATGGATGTAAAAAGTGCATTTTTAAATGGTTTTATTGATCAAGAAGTTTTCGTCGAACAACCTCCGGGCTTTGAAAATAAAAATCTTCCAAATTATGTTTTCAAACTCTCCAAAACTTTATATGATTTGAAACAAGCTCCAAGAGCTTGGTATGAAAGATTAAGTAAATTCTTGATAGAAAATGGCTTCAAAAGAGGTGTAGTTGACACCACTCTTTTTACAAAAACGGATTTAAATGGTTTGTTTTAATTGTTCAAATTTATGTTGATGATATTATTTTTGGAGCAGCTAATGAAAGTTTGTGCAAGGACTTTTCATATTTAATGCAAGAAGAGTTTGAGATGAGTATGATGGGCAAGTTGCAATTTTTCCTCGGACGACAAGTTCATCAAATTAAGGAAAGAACGTTTATTACACAAATCAAGTACACAAAGGAGCTACTCAAACAATTTGGAATGGAAGATTGCAAACAAGTTGGTACGCCAATGTGCACTTCAACCAAACTTGATAAAGACGAAAAAGGTAATAGTGTTGATGAAAAACACTATAGAGGTATGATTGGAAGTCTACTTTACTTAACAGCCAGTAGACTAGATATTATGTTTGCTGTTTGTTTATGTGCTAGATTTTAGTCTTGCCCTAAATAATCGCATTTGATAGCTGTTAAAAGAATTTTTAGATATCTAAAAGGAACAATGGATTTTGGTCTGTGGTATCCAATTTCCTCTACATTGGATTTGATTAGTTATGTCTGATGCTGACTTTGCTGGGTGTAAAATTGATAGAAAAAGTACCAGTGGTAAGTGTCCTTTTCTGGAAAATTGTCTTGTGTCTTGGTTTAGCAAAAAATAAAATTCTATTTCTCTTTCTACGGCGGAAGCCGAATACATTGCTGCTGGAAATTATTGTGCTCAACTTCTTTGGATGAAACATACTCTGAAGGATTTTGGTGTATTTTTTGATTATGTGCCTATAAAGTGTGACAACACTAGGGCAATTAATCTCACAAAAAATCCTGTTATGCACTCTAGAACCAAACACATTGATGTTAAGCATCATTTCATTTGAGATCTTGTTTGTAAAAAGGAAATTCGTGTTGATTTTGTGCCTACTTCAGATCAATTAGCTGATATTTTTACAAAATCCTTAGCTCTAGATCGCTTTGAATCTCTCAGAAAATGTTTGGGGATTTTACAGAACAATTTGGCATGAGTTAGTAGTTCGGACGCACTAGTTCGTCCGAACAGCTCTTCCTTTCGGAATGCTCTGGATCGTCAAAAAACTCCCTTTCTTCCTCGGACGCTCATAATCGTCCAACAGATATTCATTTTATTCATCAAACTCTCTGAAATTCTTCCGGACGCGTACCATCGTCCGAAAGAATATCGGACGCACTGGTTCTTCTTTCGGCCGTCCGTTCTTCAGCTTTTGGACGTTTCATCGGACGCACACCAAACGTTCGGTCGTCTGAACGGTCTCCCTGTTCGATTAAAACCGTCCATCTTCCCCATTTCGGACTCACCACCTCCCCCGAAAACCCTCTGGTGAAAATTGTCCCTTCACCACCTCTTCCAAATTCCTACTCTCTCTTCCAAAATTAGTTGGAAAATTATCCTCTCCAACGCTTCTATCACCTAAATCACATCTAATTTTCCTCATCTACCATTTCATTTCCTCAAATTCTCACCAATCTTCAAAAATTTAAATTTTTTTTTACTTTTCTTTTCCTTCCTTCAAAATGGTTAAATCTCGCGGAGGTTCGTCTACAACTAGGAACTCGTGGACGCAAATCTAAAGGGAAAGCTACAGCACGAGGAGAATCATTTGCTAATCCCCAAGTCTCCACCAATCCACTATTGCCAAAATTCATTGATGCCAAGGCATCCGAACGGTATACATCCCTTTTAAGTAAATTCATAATTGTCCAACGTCCTGCATCTCAAAGTCTGTTTGATGAGTATAATCTTCCCCTTGTTAAATCCTGTTTTGAAAAACAAAATTGGGGTCACCTAGTCCATATTCATTTACCTGTATATCATGACATGGTGCTTCAATTCACTGCCAATCTTCAGAAAGGCCCCACCATTAGCACTTTAATTTCTCGGGTTAACAGCACTGATCTTGAGATTTCATCCAACATCATTAACACGATTTTTGAATGTGAGGTCTCAAACCCAAATGATTTCTCCTATTTCTTTTCTTTGGATAAATGGCCCGCTGTGGACACTCGATTTGACATCGAAGAGGTCAGGGCTATTTTCAACATCAATTTTAAACACAGGCTTTGGAAGCCAAAACTACACTGCTCACTCCTGAACTCAACATTCTGTATACTCTTGTCACAAATCTGTTATTGCCAACTGACGGGCATCGTACTGAGCCTGGTAAAATGCAGCTTTACTTATTTTTTTGCGTTTTCAAGGGCATTCCTCTTGATTTTGGGTATCTCTTTTGTTCCCTATGGGAACTCTTTCTTACTGATACCCGAAGAAACATTCCTTTTGGCAAATTTCTCACCAAAATTTTTGATTTTCTCGACGTTCCTTTTAGCGAAAACAAACAATTTCCTCCTTATTTTAACAAATCTTACATTGAATGAAAAGGCCTCTAGTTTTTCAATGATAAATGGTTAACTAAGGTGACCTTTGATCTTACACAGTCACAATCCTATGCCTCCACCTCTGATTTTGCTATTCTCCATTCTCCTTCTCCTCAACCACCTCCACCACTCCACGATCCTCCTCCATCTACATCTGAACCATCACTTTCTCATAGCTATGGCCTTCTTACCTCTTTAAGCACTCAAGTCAGTTCCTTTCAATGTCGCACTAATCAAAAGTTAAAGCGACTTGAAACTCGACAAATGAATTTACAAGAGGTACTTAGCCTTGGCATATCTGCCTCGGCTCAGGTTCAGTTTGCTAATCTTCAGTCTCAATATCCACTCGAATCATCTTCTGACAGTGATGAAGCTAAAGATGAAACTGCTCATGAGGACAACGAAGAAGCTGCCCAAGGAGTTTCCAATGACGAGGAAGAAGATGATGAGGATGTCGACGACACGTTCGACTTCATTATGCAACGTCGCACCAGCGAAGAGGAAGACAGTGAAGCCACCGATGAAGATGTTTCATCCAAACGTCAAAAGACTGAGAAGCGCTCCAAAAAATGAAATGACTCGCATTAGTTGTGTTTTCAGCATTTCTTTGGTTTTTAGAACTTCCCGTAGATTTACCTTTCTCTATTAATTGGACATGTATTTCCTTGAATTCAATACTGTTGAACTTTAAAGTTTAATACGAATATATGAACCTTGTTGAATTTTTATCAATTACTTGCATATTCTCAGGGGGAGCTTTGTTTGATGATGTCAAAAGGGGGAGTAGTCTTCTATACTGAAAAATGATTGATTAGTCATATCCAATTATTTTTACACAATTACTCTATGAAGGTTTGTCATCATCAAAATAGGAGAGATTGATGTTTTCCAAACCTTATTTTGATGATGATATAAACATTTAACTCTGTAAACAAGTTTTTGCAGGACTGTTATCTGTTTTGCTAGAGACAGGGCTTTCGGATGCACTGAACCTTCTGAACTAGGTCTAATTGCACCGTCCGAACAATTAGACAGAAAGAAATGGGATTCTACTGCTTCTCTTTTCGGACGAACATGATCGTCTGAAGCTTCTATCGGATGAAGGAATGGACGCATGCACGGATGTCCGAACGAAACTCTTCAACAACTGTATAAAGATCAGACGCTGTGTCGGACGCTGTGTCGGACGCATCCAAAATATCTCGGATGTCCGAAACCCCAACGGCTACTTTTTGTGCATTTATTATTTAGCCGTTAGGAAGTAGTTGCAACCACCATTTATTGCTCTTATAAATAGCTGCTTTGACATTCAGTAAAAATCATCTAATACATTGAATACAAGGCTTAGAAAAGAGTAATTTGAGTACAAATTGACTATAGTGCCTTGTTGTATTAGTGTGCAGTTGTGGGTGTAATTCAACTTTGAGTGGAGTGATAATCTTGTATGAAAGTATGGTTGTAAGTAAGATTCTTGGCTCAACTAAAAGAGTTTTAGCGTGAGAAAGAATTTCCCAACTTTGTAAAGATTATTGGCTCACCAAGTGTGTGAAGTATTCCAGTGATTGAATACTTCAAGCTTGCTAGCTTGGAAGTATTGGTTATTTAATTTTTCTCTCTTTACCTTACTGTTCTATTAATTTTATTATATCAACATTCAATTTAAAAATCTCAATATTTCTCAAAATATATTTAGAAACCTAATTCACCCCCCTCTTAGGTTCTTTGCTTTGGGACCAACAATATCTTTACAAAATATATCTCCTTAAAGTTATGCTTATACTGCTTTACCTTTTCGAAGTATTTCTGCATAATCACTTGTCAAGCCTTAAATTACCTAAGATTTGACTAACCACCAACAAGAAATCACTGTTGATTTTGAGAGCTTAAGCTCCCATCGTCTTTGCCAACTTCATCCCTGTTAATAATGCCTCATATTTGGCTTCATTATTTGTAGATTTGAATTTGAAGCAAAAGCCATATATGTAAAATGATCTCCTTTAGGGGTCTTAATAATTATTCCAACTCCCGAACCAGACTCACGTGAAGCTCCATCCACATGAATTTTCTAGCTTTATAATCTATTTTAGATTTCTTTTTATCATCAATACTCATCATCTTGTCAACCATCGGGAGTTCGACTGTCCCTTTGGTAAGAAAGTCTACTAA
This sequence comes from Cinchona pubescens, assembly GCA_025175665.1. NCBI lineage: Eukaryota > Viridiplantae > Streptophyta > Magnoliopsida > Gentianales > Rubiaceae > Cinchona > Cinchona pubescens. Next base: position 234,615 of record JANKKI010000514.1, on the reverse strand, counting down.
AGCTGGTGCTTTGATAGTATTACGAGGTTGAAATTCAATATCAAATTATAATAGTTCAACGATTCTACTACTTAAGCATCTGACCTGATACATCAAGTTTTCCCAGGACCATTCGTAAGTTTAAATTCATATAGATAATAATTTGATGCCCTTGAAAATAAGTGTTCACAAAAATTTCAAGTATGGAAATGATACTAAAAATTAAGAAAAAATAATTATAAAAGTCAATTAGTTTAAAGGTACCCAACTCTAATTTTGTGTTTTCTTTTACCAAAAAAACTACTCACTTGATTATTTCTCCTTTAAATTGTAGATCTAAGGATGATGAACTTCTTGAGGTGATTTGACGACTAGAAGAAGATCTATCAAAAACTTAAGCGAAAAACTTAAGCAGATCTTGAGACAAGACGTCTTTCAATCTACGAAAAGGTTGAAATTTGAGCACTTCATCAGCACTTGACAACTTGAAATGAAGATCTTCTAGAACTTCAAGGACTTCTCAGTTGAAGAAAATGAAGAGTTTCAAGGATTTGGAAAACTTGACGTATGCAGCCTATCTTTAATGCAATGTGCGTCTTGTCTAAGGGGAAGCATCCCTATTTATAGGGAAAAATAGGATTTCCTACTCTAATGGGTTACTTGGGACTTAAGTTACCCTTATCAAAGACAAAACTTTGGGTCAACCTAATGATATTAGCCTGAAACACTTTAATGGACTTTAGTCAATTTAATTTGAACCCAAATACAAGAAAATCAACTTATCACATCCTAAGAATTATTGGGCCTTGACTTGAACTTTTCATTTAAATTAATTAATCAAGAAAATTATTTAATTGTCGTCTTAACTAGTAATAATTTAAAATTTTGATGTTTATAGTAAGGTCTCAAATTTTTTGCCGCTACTATTAATGAAAAAAGCCCACCTTTTCTAAGAGGAAGATAATTGTGCTTAGGGCCTTGCAGAACTTTGCTTGTAAAGTAGATCTGCCTCTAAACTTCTTCTCGATCGGCCACCAATATAGAACTAATGGTGTCCATTGAAGATGACAGATAAAAAAAAAAAAAAATTCTTCTCCTTCATCAGGATGGGTGCAGTTAATCAAGGAAAAGCTCCCAAATATTCCTTAAACTGTTCAAATGCCTATTGGCACTGCTCGGTCCACTTAAAGTTCTTTCCTTTCTTTAACTATTGGAAAAGATGAAGACTTCATTTGGCCAATTTAGAGAGAAATCTATTCAATCTTGCCATCTAACCGATCAATTTTTGAATATCCTTTACAGATGAGGATTGCTTCATGCTTATAATCGCCTGTACTTTTTTTTGGATTAGCATCAATACCCCTTTGAGAGATAATGAAGCCTAGAAATTTTCCTGATTGTACTCTGAAGGTACATTTTATTGGATTTAATCTCATTTGGATCCTGTGATGTATTTAAAAGGTCTTCCTAAGATCTTCTATTACTTCAGCCTTCGTTCAGCTCTTAATGACCTTGTCATCCACATTTATCTCCATATTTCATTCGATATAGCTTTTAAAAACCTTATTGACTAGTCTTTGATAAGTAGCTCTTGCGTTCTTCAACCTGAACATAAACATAGTTTGATAGCAATACGTGCCCTTCAGTGTTATGACTGCAATTTTTTCTTCATCTTCTTCACTTAAAAATAATTTGATGATACTCTTTGTTAGCATCTAAAAAACTTTCAAACAAAAGGCAACTAGAGAATCAATAACTATAACAATTTGAGGCAAAGGATAACTATTCTTCGGACAAGCTTTACTAAGATCTGTGAAGTCAATACACATATGCCAATATTTTCTTTTGCCTTTTCAGATACATAAGGCTTTTTGACTAACACAAGATTACTAAGCCAAGTAGGATACAAAACTTGTCAGATGATCAAAGTAGCTAAAAGCTTATCTACTTCAGTCTCTATGATTGCATTCCACTTGGTTCTAAACAATCTTTTTCTTTGCTTAACAGGCTTATAACTTGAGACGTTGCTCAACTTGTGTTCAGCAATTTCCCGTGGGATCCTAGGCATGTCTGCAGCTAACCAAGCAAAGATGTCTTTATATTCGAAGAGCAGCTAGATAAATAGATCAGCTTTTAGCTCAGCGGGTAAGAAAGCACAAATATGAAGTTTCCTATCAGAGAACTCTAGGTCAAAGGATATCTCTTCAATTGGGATCCTCGATGCTAGCTAGCTCTATCTTACCCTTGCTTTGATTCTATAAGGGTTCGAGAGGCTGGCTTGTCAAAGCAACCACGCTTTTCTCTAGAAACTCTTAAATATTTAGAGTTCGGTTCTTGCTTTTTAGGGACATAAGAAGCAATCCCTAGCCTCCTGTTGGCTCTCCCAAACTGTTCCTTCCTATCCATCCCTCAAGAAAAATTTTATACCCAAATGAAACATGGAAGGAAATATGATGAAGGTGGAAGGAAATATGATGAAGGCATACTGTGATGGCCGACCTAGTATTATATTGTAGGAGCTAGATTGTTTGACAATAACAAAATTTTTTAGCTTCATTCAGCTTTTAGATGGCCTCCCAGGGTCAACGACAATAAGATTGTGCCTTCAGACATCATAGAGTTGCCAATAAAACTGACTAGTGACATTTCAAACTGGCTAGATGTGATAATTGCTTATTCCCATGCGTCCCCATGCATGCCAGAAAATCACATCCATCGAGTTGCCATTGTCCAAAAATATCTTGTGGACTTTGTAACCCCCTACATTGAAATCAATGGTTATTGGATCTGCATGAGAAAAATGATCAAGTAGGGGATCATTGTCAGAGAAGGAAATATTAAGTTTTAGTATGGATTTTTCAAAAAATCTCTTATTCAGGCTGTGTCTAGTGTATCTCTAATAAGCCTGATTGGAGTTTTCATTGGTCAGATCCCCAAAAATCACATTAATCACCCCAATCACATATCATTATTGGCTGGATACTCTCTTTGGTTGTTGTTTTTGGGTCTTGGTATGTGTACCAATCATTATTTGGTTGAGGAACACGATTATTAGTTTGTCTAAGATTGTCAACAGTTTGAAGAATGCACTCTTGTAGATATCCCTCTTAGATTGCTCTCTCAATGCTTATTTTCAAATCATTCATCTGAATAGTCCTCCGTGTTGTGCCCATGGCCTTCATGATGAGCACAATAGCAAGATCTATCCTGCTTCTGTGGTTCAGTTCTCATCAGCAAGGGCAGCTTCAAGATTCTAGTGTTCCTTATTTCAAAAAGAGTATCACATCTAGGTGTGCTTAAGGGAGGAAAGACTACATCGAGTAGAATTCTAGTTCGGGTAGGTTTAAAGTAGTTAGGCCCTTGATATACTACCCGACCCTTAAGTAGTTTAGGATTCTGAGGTTGTCTATTAGGCTGTTCAGTTCTCTCAGAATCTTTATTTTTCTTGTTCCTATCAGATCCTTCAGCCTTATCTTCCATCGGCCTCTTTCTTTTCTATTTAAAATCTAACAGCTTTTTTTTCTAGCTATTTGTTTCTTCTCCTTTTATATAGCTCTCTGCTCGCTTCATGAGTTCGGAGAAGGTCTTTGGAACTCTAGAGGCCAGATCATGGTTGAATAACTTAGGCTTAAGACCATTGCAGAATGCTACGATCATTGTGTATATGGCAACTTCTTATCATTATCTCGAACTTGTACGGCTTCATCGTTAAAGCATCCAATGTATTGACTCAAAGTTTCCTCATTCATTTGTCTTATATTTATTAACTGGGAAACTTCATTCTATATGTCCTGACGACTCGTGAAGTACCTTAAGAATTTTTCAGCCAAGTCAGTGTAAGAAACTATCAACCCTAAAAGAAGCACTTTGAACTATTTCTAGGCTGATTCTCTGAGAGTGGTAGCAAAAGTTTGCATTTAATAGCATCCGAACATTCATGAAGCTAAGCTATAGTGGACACATGTGCAATATGATCGGTTGTATCAATTGTGCCATAGTAATGATCTAGATTAGGTTGTTTGAAATTAGATAAATTCTATTCTGACCTAATGAGTGGTGTGAATGAATCATGATCAATGTTCGGAATGATTTGTTTACCTATGTTATTTTGGGATAATAATTGTTGAACATGGATTTCCAACTTGGCCATAATTTTTTCATTAGGCATCATGATCGAGATGTTGGGAAGTCTCCTCCTGATAAACTACGTTTAGTTGTGGACCTAATCGATGGTGAACCGAGCAATCATTATCTGCTCATTGTCTTGGTGATATGAGACCCTTGATGGCTACGACATTGGGTACTGTTAGTAATGTCTTCCTCCCTATGCTATCATCTTGGTGGTTCAACAGGAATGGTTAGAATAGTATTTAGTAGACCTTGCTTCTGCATTTCCACAAACTGCTGAATAGCTGCAAAATTGTCATGCAGGAACTGTAGCATTTGTTCTTGAGAGCGTACTTCCCCTGCTTGAGAAGTTTCTCCTTCATGAAATTCAGCGTTGACCCTTATATTATTGATTGGGAAGGATTGGTCTCTACTATTTCCACTTCATCTATTCTTTATGGTTGATGAACAAGACGATCAGATCTATTCTTTATGGTTGATGAGCAAGACGATCAAATCTAAACATGTAGTTTAGTTATATTTGAAACCGAAAGAAATATCGATAGAAGCAGTTATTTTAGCTTTTTGTTTGATTTTCATAGATGAAACCACTTGATGAACAAGAATGAGTTCAGGGTTAAGGATTTGGAAAAATTTTAGAGAGACAAAGTAGGAGTAGGTGTATTAAATATGTCATAATTTTATTAATGGATATTAGTTACATTTATTTGGAGGTGTGACCATTTTTATAGATGTGTCCATGGGTTAGAGCCCCTATTTACAGGTCTATTAATATTTTTGCCCTTAATGAGCTTCCTTATTTAAACACATTTCTATAATGACCTATCCATATATCATGCTCCACTGTTTCAAGTTGGCTATGCTAGCTAAATAGTTATGGAGAGTGATTATACAACCCAATCTCTTGACGAGCAAAGTGTTAAAGGCTAGATATTATAGGAACTCCACCCTATTTGATGTAAAGGTTTCTCAGAATGCCTCTTGGTTTTGGAGAAGCATTATGTCAGCAAGAAGATTGCTAGAAGATGGTGTGACGAAAAAGGTGTGGGATGGCTGCTCCTACCATAAAAATTTGGGAAGATAGATGGAATCCTTTAAATAAGGATGGCAAAGTTACAATAGAGAAACTTGAAAATTATCCCTTGTAGAAGGCAAGCCAATTTATCAAGGGATTCAGGTAGGATATAGAAGATTGATCCAGCAAGTGTTCAATAAGACAGATGCAAAGAATATTCATCAAATCCCTATAATTCTTAGTAGTTCAAAAGATAAATTGCTCTAGAAGCATTTATCTTTTGGGAAGTATACTGTTAATTCGGGTTACAAGTTTGCATTTGAAGAGGCTGAGAAGAAAAAGGATAGAAGAAGGAACCATGGGGAAGCTAGTATATTTGGGCAACAAATTAATGTATGGAAAGATTTGTGAAAGTTGAATATCAAATACAAGATTAAACACTTCTTTTGGAAATTTCTACACCAATTGTTACCAACAAATGCCAGAATTGCAAACAGAATAGGGAAGGGAGAAAGAATGTGCAAGAAATGCAATGGTCAACAAGAAACAATTGGCAAAGCATAACATACTCTCTTTTTTTGCATGATAAGCTCATAATTGTCCTATGTTTTATGTGTCATTTACCGCATTTTTATTTATTGTAAGCAAGGTTTGAGTTAATATTGAGTTTAATTTGATTATTCTTAGTTTTTACAGTGTTGAAGTGGAAAAGGATTGAAAAGGATGAAAAAGATGAAGAAAAATTCCAAGGATGAAATGTGCATGAGTATAGAGTAAATCTAGATGTTGTTTTGTATTTTGAACACAAATTTCTTGTTCAATTCAATCTATGAAGCAACTGGGTTTAATAATTGCTCAATTAGTGTTTCGAATTTAGGAAAAATAATCAACTAATTGATATAACTGCATGCGTTTATGTTATGTTAGCCTAATTGTTCTTATTGGATTTAATACTTCTATTAATTGGATAAGCAATTGGAGAGTGATATTGAGAAGCCTCAAATTGATAACGTATCATATGCTACATTGTTGATTTCTAACGATAAATCCTTATCTTCTGTTTGGTCCTGTAGGTGGTTGAGCCACAATTGAAACCTCCTCCAAGTCACCTCAAGTATTTGTTTTTAGGTGACTGCAAATTTTTTTAGGTAATAATTTCCAATAATCTAACTTATGAGCAAGAAGAAAGATTATCAAAAGTTTTGAGAGAGCACAAGACGGTGATTAGATGGACCATCACAGACATAAAAGGAATTAGCCCATCCACATGTGTGCATTGCATATTACTTGAGGATGGAGCTAAGCCTACTCATCAATTGTAGAGAAGGTTAAACTCAATGCTTATGGAGGTGGTTAAACAAGAGATACTTAAAATTCTAGAAGTAGGGATAATTTACCCTATTTTGGATAGTGATGGGTTAGACCCGTGCAAGTGGTCTCTAAAAATACGGGAATAACAGTGGTGCAAAATCAAGAGAATGAGACGGTGCCCACCCATATTCCATATGGTTGGAGAGTTTGTATAGATTATCGAAAACTTAATTCTCTTACTCACAAAGATCACTTTCCTTCACCTTTTATTGATCAAATGTTGAAAGGTTAGTTGGTGGTGGTTATTATTGTTTTGTTGATGGCTACTCTGGTTATTTTTAGATCACTATTGCTTCCAAGGATCAAGAGAAGACTGCTTTCATGTGTCCGTTTGGAACGTCTGCTTATCATCGTATGCCATTTGGGTTATGTAATGTCCCTGCCACATTCCAAAGATGTATGGTTAGCATATTTTTTGATTTTTTAGAACACATTATTGAGGTATTCATGGATGATTTCACTGTGTATGGTGATACTTTCAATCAGTGTTTGCATAACCTTATATTGATATTACAAAGTTTCATAGAAACTAACCTTGTTTTAAACTAAAAAAAATGTCACTTCATTGTTCAACAGGGTATAGTTCTAGGTCATATGGTATCATCTAAGAGGATTGATGTTGATAAAGCTAAAATTGATATAATTCAATCATTACCTTACCCTACCAAGGTGTGGGAAGTTCGTGCTTTCCTTGATCATGCAAGCTTTTCTATCGAAAATTCATCAAGGACTTCTCCAAGATATCAGAACCTCTATACAAATTATTGCAAAATGATGTGAAATTTGAGTTCAATGATGACTGTAAATTGGCATTCAACAAGTTGAAGCATCTCCTTTGTCTCAACTCCAATCATTCAACCGCCTAATTAAAACTTACCGTTTGAGATAATGTGTGATGCAAATGATTCTGCAATGGGCACAGTTTTGGGACAAAGATTTGGAAAAGCATCTGATGTAATTTATTATGCTTCCATGAGTCTAAATGCTGTGCAAAGAAATTATTCCACCATTGAAAAAAACTTTTGGCTGTTGTTTTTGCTTTAGAAAAGTTCACTCTTATTTACTTGGTACTAAGGTAATTGTTTATTCTGATCATGCAGCCTTATGTTACCTGATGACAAAGAAAGAGTCAAAACCAAGGCAGAAAAGATGGATACTTCTCTTAAGTGAATTCGACTTGGAGATCAAGGAAAAAAGTTAGAATGGAGAACAATACTCTTGCTAAAGTAGTAGACCACTTAAGTCGATTATCACATATGGAGAACAAATTAGATATACAAGAGAGATTTCTTGATTAACAATTATTTTTAGCAAGAGAAACATTACCATGGTATACAAATATTATGAATGTCTTAGTTACTAACAAATTAGCCCACAGTTTGTTTAGGGCGGAAAAAGAGAAGATCAAAAGTGATGCCAAATATTATGTGTGAGATGAGCCCTATTTGTGAAAGCATTGTGATGACCAAGTAATAAGAAGGTGTGTAAATGATAGAAATATTAGTTCGATCCTAGTGTTTTGCCATTCTTATGCTTGTGAAGGACATTTTGGCGCCAAAAGAACAGCAATGAAGGTATTAGAGTGTGATTTTTATTGGCCCAATGTATTTTGATGCTCTTATCTATTTTGCCAGTCATGCGATAATTGTCAAAGGGCTGGTAATGTCTCCCGAAAGAATGAGATGTGTCAAAATCCCATCCAATTTTGTGAATTATTTGATGTTCAAATTAGGGCATTGACTTCATGGGGTCCTTTTCCTATTTCATTTGGTTATTCTTCTATATTACTGGCTGTAGATTATATTTCAGAATAGGTGGAAGCAAAAGCCACTCGTACTGATGATTCAAAAGTTGCTGCAGATTTTCTTAGAAATGATCTTTTCTAGATTTAGGGTTCCAAGGACTCTAATAAGTGATCAAGGCATTCACTTTTGCAACCAAACAATTGAAGCCCTGCTGAAGAAATATCATGTAACCCACAGAATATTAACCGCATACCATTCACAGACTAGTATACAAGCCGAAATGTCTACTAGGGATATTAAGTCCATTATCTAGTCGTAAAGATTAGAGTTTATGGTTAAATGATGTATTGTGGGCTTATCGCACTACTTACAAAATACCTATCGGTATATCACCATATTAATTGGTATTCAAGAAACCTTGTCACCTCCCAGTAGAGTTGGAACATAAAGCATATTGGGCTATTAAGAGCCTTAATGTGGGATTAGATGTAAGTGGTGAACAAAGAAAGTTGCAACTGCAAGAGTTGGAGGAAATTCAAAATGAAGCATACGAAAACATTGGCATCTATAAGGCGAAGACAAAAGGTTTTTATGACAAAAAGATCTTACAGAAGGTTTTTAAAGTTGGTGAAAAAGTCCTTCTTTACCATACGAGTCTTCGGCTATTTCCTTGTAAGTTGTGATCTCGTTGAATTGGACCGTTTGTTATAACTAATGTTTTTCATCATAGTGCAATTGAAATTCAATGCTTTCAAATATCCAAAGTGTTCAAGGTTAACGAGCATCGACTTAAGTCCTATTATGAGGGGGTTACATTGGAAAATGTGATGGAGATGGATTTGGAAGAATTGGAATACAATTGAGAATGAAGAGCATCAAGTCAAGCTAATGACAATAAACAAAGGTGTTGCATAGGAGGCAACCCATGTTCTTTTATATTTGATTCAATTTATTTTTTTTAAAGTTTTTATTATGTTATTGTGTTTTTAATAGGGTTTTTATAGGGCGATTGTATTCCTGTGGGAAATTGTTTTGATTTAAATGTTAGACAAAGAAAGTTGTCATTTTAAGGTCTTATTTATTATTTGGGTGATTTAGGGATGAAAATGTTGAGCTTGGAAGGGTGATTTTATGCACATGCACACCATTTGGTGCATATGTACGAAAAAACCGATAGCAAAAATCCCCATCCCACATCACGCATGTGCACGAGACGAACCAAAGGAGTTGCAGCTACTACCTTTCGCGCACATGCGCACTTGACAGGCTGCGCATGTGCGTGAGGCACTTTAAAAGTGTAAAGCCCTTGGTTGCTCATCATTCAAATGGCCATCCTCTTTTCTCTTTAATATTCTTCTCTCCAACCCCCTTCAAACCCCAACACTTTCTACTCATCAAATAACTTCTAATTCATCACATTCACATCAAAATCCATTCTTTTCAAGGGAAAACTCAATCAAGGTATGACTTTCATTGACTTTTCTTTCACTTTTCCATCTATAGTTGTGAGTTTAAAATTGAATTGTAAGAAAGTTTTGATTTTTAATGATTTAATTGTTCTAATTTGCTATGCATTGGATTTTAAATTTGTGATTTGAGTTAAGGTGTATGAATTTTTGATTCGGAAGTGATTGCAAGCTCTTTATATAAAGAAAAATTCATTTTTTATTTATGCATGCCAAGTGTTTGATGAATTGTCCCAATGAATAAAAATATTAAAACACAAGGCTTTGGTACGTGAATTCAATTCCTAAAATGTTAATTATGTCATCTGATTTATCTGTGTTCAATTTTAGTGCCTAAGAATATTCTAGGAATGTGCATGTACCATAGTTTTGGCACTACTTTATGGAAATTCATCTTGTGCATTCTAAGGGTTATTAGTTGGGGGTTGTGAATTTGTATAAGTATGGGGTGTTAGAGTCCTAATTTGGTTGCCATGATTTTCATATCTATTTTTTGTAGGACTGGCAAGAACGGGAAAGAAGCTGGCTCCGGGCAAAAGTGCCAGGTTAGGTTCTTTGTCGTCTAGGCGCGTACATGAAAATACGGCTAAGGAGATTGTGGAGGCGCAATTTGTCAACGCTGTAGCCTAGAATAAGTATGAGAAAGATATTTCATTGTAAGCTGTAATTAAAGAGAGGGTATTCAAGTACCTTTGGCACGGGTCCCAGAGCTCAAAATGACTATATGCAATCGTGGTTAGAATCACTTCACCTCGACTCCCAAAGACACAGTTCTACTAGTAGTGCGACAATTTTATGCTAATTTGAGCCATTACAGTGACACTAAGGTGTACGTTCCAATGAGATTAATAGGTTTCTAAAGGTCAACTAAGTGCATAATGATGAATGCCTAACCATTAACGACACTAGTATAGAGCTTAATGGTATTACAAGCATTCTTTGTAATGGTGACATTGAATGGACCTATATTACTATTGGAACTGTTGCACGACACATTAATGCTAACACGCTTAAACCGGCTTGGTTCGTATGGTTTAAGTTCATATGTCCATTTGGCTTGCCTCCTTCCAGTCAATCATCTCACATGTGTCACTCTGGAATGGGCCAAACTCTTGTATTGTATTGCTTCTGGCAAATCTATCGATGTGGGCCACCTTATCTGACAATAGATTTGCTATTCTGTGGTTAACAAGTAGTTGGGCTTATGGTTTCTCTACTTGATAATGGTTTTATGTATTAAGAGTGGAGTGGCAATTGATCCAATCGAAAAGAAATTGAAGTTTGGGAATCCGATTGCTATTGAAGGAATGAGGGCTCTGATTAGGCGTTGTTGTTCCCATTCGTCTACTTCACAGGAATGAGAGGATGCCAATTTTGAGCTCAAGCCCAAGCCAACGCATACTCAAGAGGAAATTTCAGAGCAAATCCTAGCGGAGTAGTAGTTCATGTGGCATCATTTTGATATGTACATCCAGTATCAACATCCCTGGTAGCAAACTATGAAGGCTCGCCAGTTGGCTAGAGAGCGAGAGGAAGACTCATCAACATTCCTGTCGTTTCTTCTTCCATTTTTGTAGGAATTGACGCCTGAAACTCTTTCAGTCGATGATTCCCGATATCCTATGCTTTGGGGCATTTTGATGTTTTTCTTGTTTTTAAGTTGATTTCAAGACATTTTAGTTGTTTTTATTTTTCATTAGTTTAATATTCGGAGTTGTGATTTCGATGTTTTTGTGATGTATTCTCTTAACGGGTTAAGTATTTTCTTGACTATTGTAGAATTTAATTTTACAATTTTCTTGTGTTTCTTAATTTCTCATGGGGGTTTAATGTTTTGTTGTTGTCTAGTGTAACAACAAGTTTCAATTCACATCAAGGGTTATTGCGGGATATATTGTTCCAAACGGACATCAAATCTAGAGAAGCTTTTCTTTTTCATACTTTATGCTTTTATTTTCGCATTGAGGACAATGTTTATTTTTAAGTGTGGGATGGGGAGTTATTTGGATTTATAAGTTGTTTGGTATATTTTACTCATTTTTGCTGCAATATTTTAACTTTTCTTTTGTGCATTTGAGAGTTTGTCAAGAATTTTGAAAATTTTGATGCGAATTAGTTGAAAAATCTTTGGAATTTTTGACAATTTTTTCTTAGCATGTTTCTCTGATTTTCTGCATAACTCTTGAGTTGAATCATTCATGAGTGAGTAGTCGATGTTAATATTCCATACATAATTTTTAAGAATTTTTGAGCACTTAGCCATGAATTAATTTTTAGTTTGGACACTTAGAGATAATTATATATATTCAATTATATTGCATTCCCAAAACTTGTTTTATTATATTTTGAAGGAAAAATTTTTAGACAACCTGATTCGATTTAAAGATGAGAGTAGAACCATCTTTGGTTGTTTGAGCCTTTCTAGCCAACCCTTTTAAAATTTTTATCCCTAGTACCCTGTTTGAGTCTTGAATTTTTATGAATGGAGAGAAACACCATTTGGCTTCTTTCATTTAAACTCGTTTTACCTACATTTACGAGCTTAATAATTTCTTTAGTTTTCTATCTGAATTGTCCCTTAAAGAGCTTTACTGCACACATTATTTGCTAAGGGGTTATAAGGGTTGAAGGTAGTGAATGAAGGTGGAAGATTGTACGAGTGAGTGGTATACATTTATGGGGCAAGAGGTGGTACTAGAAAGAATTGAAAAAATGTGGTACTAGAAAGAATTGAAAAAATAATGATAAGTACTTGATAAATATAGGTAGTGCCCATCACTGGTACCTTTATTTGCAGGTAATGCCCATCACTGGTATATGCATGTATATATTTGCGGATAATGCCTACCACTGGTACCCGTATTTGAAATCGGACATAAATTAAATATGAAAAAATTTGGGTCCGATAAAATAAAAAAGAAAAATGGAGAAATTGAGGAAAAAAGTTGGCATGTTTGAGCCAAGTCAAAGATGGGGGACTTTTTTGCTTATTGTTTGCTTAGAATTTCATGGGCATTTGTTATTCAAGTGTGGGACTGTGGATGTATGATGCGTCATATATGAAGAGAAGTTTTATTTTATTAATGGATGTGTGACTAGTATTACCATAAAGCTCTTGTTCTTATTTGTGATATTCTTTCCCTTCTTTAATTAGCCATTACTCTAGCCTGACTATATAAGTTAAAATGTCCTATATAATTTAAATTGAATAGGTTGTCTAGTTTAGTGGAGAGGTGTAAGAAGAGTGAGTTATGGTGTGTTCAAAAAAATTTTAAGGGTTTACATGATTTAATCCAAGTGTTTTCAAATCTAAATTTTTGAATTTGCTACAAACATACACAGAATCTCTTGATTTGGTTGAGTTTTTAGACCACTCCAAATGGTGGATTGGCTTTTGGTTGTTTATGTGGATAATTGTTGAAATGTGTTGGGTGGAATTTTGATATGCTTAATTGTTTTAATCTTATGTTAGCTCGAGGATGATCATAAGTTAAGTGTGGGGTAAAATGCTAAGTTCATAATTATCCTATATTTTACGTGTCAACTACCACAATTTTATTTATTATAAGAAATATTTGAGTTATTATTTGAGTTTAATTTGGTTATTCTTACTTTTTATAGGGTTGGAGTGAAAAAGGATTGAAAATGATGAAAAAGATGAAGAGAAATTTCAAGGATGAAATGTGCACGATTATGGAGCAAAATCTAGATGCTGTTTTCTATTTTGAACACAACTTTGTTGTTTGAGTTTCAATGCATTTGATTCAAAATGTGTTGGAAAACTAAGAGAAAGAGTTACGACTTTTGTGTTTTAGACTTTCCAAATTCCATGAAGCATCAAGCTCAAAATTGAATCCAAAGTTGATACACAGCGATTGGATATCGGGCACATTCGCGCATGTGCGTGATTTCCAGTGAGCAAAGTTTTGAGTTAGGGTTGTGTGCACATACGCAAGCTTCAAGGCGCGCATGTGTGCATGTAGCAGAAGGGTTACGAGATTTTTATTTTTCAGCTGATTTCTTCATCTGGTTGGATTCTTTTTTAGCCATTTTCATGTTTTTATCCTTAGGCAGGAGTTATAATCCTAATATTCCCTCTCGTATAAATATCCCCTGTAAGGTGAATAAAAGGGATGACACTTCATTTTTATTTTTTATCGTGAGTTTTTTAACAGAAATTTTTGTGCATTCTTCCATGACACTTAGTGCCTAAAGCCTTTTTCTTAGTTGAGGGAATTGAAACATGGTTGATTTTAGTATGTTGTGAGACTTTTGTACTTAAATTTATTTGCTTTTTATATCAATAATTGATTATTTTTCTATATTAATTTTCTGATTGTTCTTTTAATAGCTATGACTGCAGAGTAGTGAATTATTTGAATTAATCTATAGCTACATTACTGCTTTATTCAATTCAATATGTGAGTAACTAGATTCAATAATTATTCGATTAGTATTATTGAATCTAGAAAATATAATCAACTAGTTAACATAATCGCGTTTGCTTATGTTATATTAGCCTAATTGTTCTTGTTAGATTTTAATACTTCTATTAATTAATTTTTGATACGCGTCTGAATTAATTTGATAGTTAAAGTCAATTGAGATTGAATGTTGAAAATTAACTATCTTATTAAGCTTTACTAGGCAATTCTCTTTTCTTTATGGCTAGCTTGGTTTTGTATTTAGCAATGCGACAGGACTATCATAACATTGTTTTGTTTTTCCCTGGATTAAATCAAATAAAGTAAACAAATTAAGTTACAAAAAGAAGAACTTAAGGTACCTTCTTCTTGTTGTTTACAATGGACTTCAAGTGGTAATTTACAAAATAAAGTTAAATATTCTAAATCTTCACTATTTTCCCGTTTAATAATTTGTTGTTCTTTTAATATTTTTTACTTTCTAGTATTAGATTCCTCATTATTTATACCTCCCAAAAAAAAAAGGAATCCTCATTAATTACATTCAAAACACTTGTTCTTTTGCTATAAATATGTCCTATTTTTGTTGTCTATAATTGATCAAATCATTGCGAACGGCCGAACACACTCAACTTTTTTTTTTTTTTTTTTAATTTCAAAACACAAACACTTCATCAGTTGTGTGGACATGAGTGCCAAGATGTTTCAGATACAAAATGAATTTTCTCAATTACATAAATGGTTTCAGCCTACGAGGAGAATATTGTGGCATATATTTGTATTACATCATTTGTGGCTTGTGGTATATATTATGTAAAGGACAAAAATTAATATAGGCCAAACTATCTGAGGCTATTATGCTAAAAAGTATATTGAACTTGATTCGATAAAAATTTTTTGGGGCTCGATTCATCATAACCAATTAAACTTTAAACAAAATTTAAGGTTCTTATTTTTATTTAATTTTTATTTAAAAATTAGACATCAGAGAAGTAGGATCTAGCAGAACCAATCAAATTGTTTCTTATCAGGGCACGGGAACAAGGATGGAAAAAGATCAAGGTCTCCACAAAAAGTTTTGGTATTATGAATAGACAGATAAAGAAGGATCACCACCATGCTACTTTAGCAATCCTTGGGGAAGATATTTTGTTTTGTAGTTCATTGTTCTCCAATTGCTCCTTTTGTATTAGTATTTTGGAATTGAGAAGGATAGATTAAGCAATAGATAGCCACTTTTCCTACCAACTTCAAACAAGAAGTTCTCTGAAAAGATTTCTTTTCTATCTGGATTGTAATGGCAACCAGAAATTGATTCAGGATATCTATCCGAAACTTTGTGATTGTTTTCTCAAGATCAATATAACTCCTATGATTTCAGACAAAAATAAATAAATAAATAAATAAAAATGTGAATTATCAGTATATTGTGGTGAGATGAATGTGCAAAATATTTCTTTTACTTGTCTTTTTGTTCGACGTTATTGAATAAGTAATGTCCATTGGGTCGACATTAAAACTTAAATTATTGCAGTGAACTGAATATGTAGAACAATCAGAGCACAAACTAAAATTTATTTAAACATAAATCCAAGATATGTAGAACAATCAGAGCACAAGCTCAAATTTATTTAAACATAAATCCATGACAAATACATTTGCATATTAAAAAGAAATACATGATTGACATAAATGACACATCTAGATGGAATTATGCATTCAGCGATAATAAATAATACATAATTATTGAATAGTAAAAGCATTGAGCAAGAAATATTTGGTTTATAGTCTCCGAATTAGTTTTAGTTATAGTTGAAATAGATCATGTTCCCATAATATATCCATGACTTAGCATTCCAGTTGAGGTGATAGCTGAACATGTATAAAGCATCGGATGGAAATCCTTGGTCATCATGCTCAATAATCTCACCATCTCCACCGTTAATCAAAATGTCCCACTTGATCCGACGGTTATCAGAAGCTCCAGTTCCACCACATTGTAAATCCAATATCTCTTCCTTCACAATCTGTATTTCACCATAATCCATGACTACCAGCTCTGTATCTCGACTGAAGTCCTTCATGAACACTCCCCAACCATCCGCCCATCCAAATCCATCTCCTCTAGCCGTATGAATGTTTTGATGAAAATATCTCTTCAATTCCCTTCCCGGCCGACGGAGCTTGTATAGGCCCACTCTGCAACTCACAATTCGCGGCTTCTTTTGTCCATATGGATGCATCAATGGTGATTCCTCTAAGACAGATTTTTTTACCTACGTGCATGGCGGAGTCAGGACCATGGTTCAAAGTCGCGATCGCGGTAACGGTCGCGGAACGTATCGTTCCACATCGGTTTCGGTGTATCGGTCGCGTATCGGGCAATATACATATTTCATTATATATGAAGTTTAAAATATTATAAAGAGAAAATTATATTCAATAACGGTGATCTGATTCAGAACCATTTATTCATTAAAATAACAAGTGAGATGCACTTCCCTCTCTAAAAAAATTATATTCAATAACGATAATCTGCAAAGCGTGAGAAGATTAACAACGGTGGTAGAATTGCATTAATATTTGCTTGAAACAGTTTCCAATGACTGAAAAAATGCAAGAACTTCAGAATTTTATAACATTTCTGCTTCTTCTATCAAACTTTTCAATATTCCGAACATTTTACAAGTACAAAACTAGTTTTATACCTATGTACACATAGAAAAGGAGCAGCAGTTGGTGCCACTTAAGAGTACAATATTATATTGCGAATATTTTAGTAAGAAATATCATGTCACATGTTAATGAAAACCATTTCTCATATGTACCAATGTCCAGGTGATAATTCCAAACTATGTTCAAGGTATTGCATTTCATCAACGACAAAATAAATGCATATGTAGTTTATAACAACTTAATTGTGTTGCTAGAAAGAATTCATAGAGTATTATACTGGAAAATATATGTGGTAACAAGTCCCTGTAACAAACTCTTGTGTAAATAAAAAACTAACAGATTGCAAGGTGGTGTTTGATACTCCGGCAGAATCCAATAACATAGCTATTTATAATCGTGCAACAATCAACAGTCCACGAACTTGAGCACTTGCCGAGTCGACTCGGCCGATTCTGCCGAATCAACGTTCCATCCACACAAAGCGTCGAGGATCGTCCGAATCTTTCCGCTCCGATGCCTGTTCCGACGTCTCCGCTATGCCTCGGATGTCTTCCGACTCGGAGCGGTAGCTTCCATTCCGGTTCCGACTCGGCCGAGTCAACTCAGACAAGTGCTCAAGTCAACTCTGGTGGAGTCAGGACCCCTCGGTCAGTTGGGCAAAAATTATTTTACTAATAATTAAAACTACAACATGATAAATTCATAAATTGAAAATTTAAATAAATTTATGTTGAGGAAGCTATAATAAATTTATGTTGAGGAATGTGCAATTGAACAGTACACCCTCAGGCCTCAACTCTAACTACCTAGTTGTGAAATAACTGTGTGCGAATTGTACATTTAAATATTGTCTTAAAACATTTCATTTACGTAAGTTTCTTTACTTAATTAATAGCAAATTGTGCGCCTCAAAATTCCTAGCTTACCGGCAAGAGAAGGGCTGGCGTTGGCCGCGAGTCCTACACTCTTCCACTCGCTTGATTCTTTCTCTAGTCTCTTGCATAATCGCTCAAACCCTCCCAAGAATCGGCTTATCTCTGCCTTCTCTGTAAATGTCTTCATCGCCTGTCAACCGCACTAGTTTTGGCATTTTGAGTATATTGAATGCGATGACCACAATTTTGTGACTTCTTTGTTTTTGTTAATAGTTTTGAGCAACTTTCTGTTGTATTTGCTTTTAGCTTGATGACTCCCTAATGAAAAGAAAAATAATTACATATTTTATAGGCAATATTCTAAGTTTCTAGCTTGTTTGGTGGTTGATACTAGTGTCTGTGAGAAGATTCCCGCGGCTTGTGTGAATGCAAAATATTACGTACTAGTTAAGTTCTCCATTAATTTTTTGCATCTTAAAAACGAAAAAAAAAAAAAGGTAAAGAAGTTGACTAGAACAAATTAAAAACACATCAGGGCCAAGCAAGCAATTTACACGGTGAATCCCAATTGTATACATGTTATATGTATTATGATTGCTTATTAACTTTGTGAATCCTAATTGGACAGTTAAACAAATAAAAAAGATTGGTAAAACTATATCAACATAGCTCAATTTCTCATTGCGATGTGGTCTAGTAAAAGTTTAAAAACAGTATAAGTTATCATTTTTTTAAAAAAGTTAAAGACAGGCAACTGAAACATATTGTAAAGATTTATAATAATTATCACAAATTGGCTTCTGAAAACAAGTGAAAACAATGAGGAAGTACTTAACATACCAAAAAAAATAATTAATAATAATAATAATACTACTACTATTTAATCGGATCTGGTATTTGAACTATGATGAAAATGGCTCGATTCAAGAATCGAGCACGTGGTAGGCAATAATATTAAAAAATTTTACTGTTAAAAAATTATTTTAAATATTTGTACAGTATAATATTATATAATTTAAAATTTTATACATTATAAATTTTTAAAATTAATGAAATATTTTCTTAAAAAGAATTATAAAATTTCTCATATAATATTATGTATTTTAAAAATCCAACAAAATAGTTCCTTAACATGTCTTAGAATTTCTGATGAACTTTCCAAATATATATATACAACTATGCTCCTAAAAAGACATTACTATTATATCGATTTAATTATTTGGCCAAATTGAAGGAAAAAAGGGTTACTATCAATTGTCTCCAATAAACTAACTTGCAATCAATAATCGAAGTATTAGTACTAGTAGTATATGTTTGGAGGCTTAGACAATAATTTATAAGAGCACAAGAGTAGTCTCAAAAGCCAATTAGATTTTTTTTTTTTATGGAAAAAGATAAGGTGGGCAGGGATTGATGCTTGGATGGCATTAATAGGGCACACTAGCTCGTTCATTGCACTGTTTTTTCCTTTTGACAAACTTGTTGCCTCAAAATTAGGCTTTCTTCATGGACCACAATTGCACTTCATAATCAAAGCCTTGATGGACCACAAATGCACTCCTTGTTGTCTTTCTTTCTCAACCATGCACAACAACACAAGTTGCAACTCCGGTTTATCAAAGTCTTTGGACTAGTACGTTTACCCGATAAACACGCGTACACTAAGTCATGGTCGCGAAATTATAGAATATATTGGACTTTGACCCTTAACTTGAGTTTTTGTGTAGGAATGGAGAAAGCATAATTATGTAGTGAACATGACATTTTTCTTGGATGACCTTTTGCTTTCATATGGTATTCTGCAAAGAGTTTAATATTATGAAGCTGTTCTTAGTTGGCAAACTGAATTAGATAAGTAATTGGAACTTCTGGATGGTGCACATGACAGTATGCATTTTTCTTTTTCTGTACTTTTGCTTTCATATTACCATCAGCAAAAAAAATTAAATATCATGACAGTGGATCCGTATAAATTGCATTATCTGAATTACTATTAGGATGTATTATTTGAGTCATTATTTGTGTTATTTGAAAAATAACAAAAAAATTGCATAAGTGTTTAGATTGTAAATAATGTAAATAATTTTTTATAAATAAATATTTGGATAGTAAATAGTGTAAGATCTATAATGTGTAAACAGATAACGCAGAAGAATTTAAAATTTTTACTTACCTGTCACGGATCACCTTGATTTCTTTTATGCGTAGTACAAGAAAAGTATCGAGATTATACCTTCAAATTGCAATAAAATCTCTAATAATACGTTTGGGACGTCGATACACAAACCGCACAGGTGCTCGGCCTCTAATGGTATCCACACAGATAATTAAATCATAAATCTTCACAAGTACTATCACGTTTTTCAAAGAAGTTTTGATAGCTTTTTTTTTTTTCTTTTTTGCTTGCTTGCTTTTCCCACAAGTACTAGTACTATATATATAGTACAACTCCTTTTCCATATATATTAGAATATAATATAGTACTACTCCTTTTCCATATATGTTAGAATATAATATATTATATATATATATATTTAGAATCCCAACCAAATTAGGTTTAGCGAATTACAAATTCTAAACAATTTGGGACATGGGTAAATGAATAATTATAAAACTATTAGGATTATTGATATGTCTTACATATTAACTCCTAATATTTATAACTTATTATAATTAAATCCAAAAGTTAATTTATCTCATAAATTATCCCATAAGTATTTCATACTTGTCAAATCATTTTAATCTCCATCATGAATTAATTATCCTTAAGTGTGTGACCCTTTAGGTTCCCAATCACGTTGGCAATAAGTATAAATTATAATCTTAAATTAATTAGGATTAGATAAATTAAACACCTTTAATATATCATTAATTCTCCAATTAATTAATTTACACTTATAAATCAAGATTGGCTTCTAGCAAAGTATCATAACCACCCAAGTGTTGAGATATGTCAAATGGTTCGACATCACCCATCCATGACTAGTTCTCCTGTAATTATTATCCTTTCACTTAAGGATCCCGATTAATTCAAGAGTTACAGATATAATGCCAACTCTTATCGAATTAATCTAATTTTACTTCTTTCCAAAATACAACTCACTTGAAATAGAATTTAAGACACCCTTGAATCTATTTTCACTTTATAAGATTTCCGAATCGTATTTCAAGAAGTGGCCATACTAGAATATACTCTCCCATTATAAGGAGTGGTGAATCCTCTATTGGTCATATCTTGTCTGCTCATGATTCAAACATATTATACCCGAACACTACAGTATGTACGACAACCTAAGAGTAACGACTAATAGAGCCAAAGAATAATAATCCACAGTCAAGATAAACTCATGACCTCAAGTCAAAGGACCATTACACTACTATCACAAAGAGATTAATCCACTGGCATTTGAATAATAATCCGTGTGGAAATACTCTTAGCGGGTCAGTCCGATGCACTTATTCTTAATAACCATCCACATACTCTTATGTGCTAATCTACTAGTGTTATACACTACGATTAGGAATATACACGAACAAAATATAATTACATCATAATTCCTTGTGATTTCACATATAAATATTTTATTCGATAAATGCCATATTACAAAATATATACATATATATAAAAGCATAATTTATCCCTAAAATTAATTGGTTTTAGGGCATACACTAACAAACTCCCACTTGCACTAAAGCCAATCATTCATGTGCTTAAAACCAAATGAGTTAACATGACTCTCATGTTTTTTCTGGGACAAGTATGCTTTGGTGAATGGATTAGCAATATTATCATCTGTGGGGATCTTCTCTATCTTTACTTCATTTTTATCAATGATCTCTCTAATCAAATGATAGCGTCGTAATACATGTTTAGATCGTTGATAAGACCTGGGTTCCTTTGCTTGTGCAATAGCTCCATTGTTATTACAATACAAGAGTATAGGATCACTAATGGAAGGAACCATTCCAAGTTCAGCCACAAACTTTTTAATCCAAACTGCCTCTTTTGCTGCTTATAAAGTTGCAATGTATTCGGCTTCTGTTGTAGAATCAGCCGTGGTGTCCTGTTTGGAACTTTTCCAACTCACCACACCACTATTAAGATTAAATACATATCCAGATTACGACTTGTTATCATCCTTGTCAAATTGAAAGCTAGCATTTGTATATCCACGAACTGTTAATTCTTGCCCACCATAAATCAACAATAAATCTTTAGTCCTTCTTAAGTACTTAAGAATATTCTTAACTGCTATCCAATGACCACTCCCTGGACATGTTAGATTGAAGCCTGGTCATAACACTTAGAGCATAAGAGACATCGGGTCTAGTACATAGCATAACATACATTATAGAACCTATAGCCAAAGCATATGGATCTTTTCATACTATCTCTTTCAACATCTGTCTTAGGACACATGTCTTTAGAAAGGTACACACCATGAGACATTGGTAAGTAACCCTTCTTTGATTGATCCATGCTAAACCTCTTTAGTATCTTATCTATGTATGTTGATTGAGTAAGACCAAGCAACCTCTTAGATCTATCTCTATAGATCCTCATTCCCAGAATATAGGTTGCCTTTCCTATGTCTTTCATAGAAAAATTTCTGGACAACCATACCTTTACACTTTGAAACATAGGTATGTCATTTCCTATCAACAATATGTCATCCACATAAAGTATCAAGAAAACAATGGCGCTCCCACTCACCTTCTTGTATACACATGGTTCATCCTTATTTTTGATAAAATCAAACACTTTGATTGTCTCATCATAAGATGGTCGAAATAGATGTTTCAACTCCTAGAAGCTTGCTTTAGTCCATAAATAGACATTTGTAACTTGCATACTTTGTTAGAATCTGTGGATGTACACCCTTCAGATTGTATCATACACACCTCTTCTTGCAAATTGCTATTAAGGAAGCAGTTTTTACATCCATTTGCCAAATCTTATAATCGTAATATGCATCTATCGGAAGTAAAATTCGAATAGATCTCAACGTTGCAACTGGTGAGAAAGTTTCATCAAAGTCAACACCTTGTCTTTGTGTATAATCTTTTGCCACCAATCGCGCCTTATAGGTAATCACATTACCATCCATGTCGGTCTTTCTCTTAAAGACCCACTTGCACCCTATGGGTTTAATCCCTTCAGGTGGATCGACTAAGGTCCATACCTTATTGTCATACATGAAATCCGTTTCAAATTTCATGGCTTCTAGCCACTTCTGAGAATCCTTATCAGATAATGCTTCTTCGTAAGACGTAGGTTCATCATTCGTAATGATTTTAATATATATTGTACCCACTTACAAGAAACTCAAATTTCTTTGGAGCATGACGTATCCCAGTAGTCTTACGAAGAGTTTGTGTATCAATAGTTTTATCCTCTATCACCTCATCATGTGATTGAATCTCTTGTTCCATTTGTTGATCAATACGATATTGTGTTTCTTGAACTTCTTCAAGATCTATTTTGCTCTCACTTGCCCTTTCAAGAATAAACTCTTTTTCTAGAAAGACGGCATCTTTTGAGACTAACACTTTTTGGTTAATGGGATTATAGAAATAGTATCCAAACGTCTCCTTTGGATACCCCACAAAGAGGCATTTATCTGACTTAGGTTCAATTTTATCAGATTCTACCCTCTTCACATAAGTAGGGCAATCCCAAACTTTCAAGTATGAAAGTTTAGGTTTCTTTCCAAACCATATCTCATACGGAGTAGAATCAACAACTTTTGATGGAACGTGATTTAGTAAATGGGAGGCAGTATTAAGAGCATAGCCCCAAAATCTTCAAAAGCAAATTTGGGAGGTCTGCAAGACTCATCATTGATCGAACCATATCTAATAGAGTTCGATTACGTCTCTCAGATACACCATTTAGTTGTGGTGTATAAGGAGGAGTCTATTGAGGTAGAATCCCATTCTCCTTAAGATAATTTTGAAACTCTTGGTTCAAGAATTCCCCACCTCGATCTGATCAAAATATTTTAATACTTTTGCCAAGTTGCTTTTCAACTTCATTCCTGAATTCTTTGAACTTTTCAAAGGCTTCAGACTTATACTTCATTAAGTATACGTAACCATATCTAGAGTGATCATCCGTAAAAGTAATGAAGTATGAAAAATCTCCTCTAGTATGAATTGACATAGAACCACAAACATCAGTATGTATTGGCCCCAGCAATTCACTAGATCTATCACCTTTTCCAGTAAAAGATGATTTGTTCATTTTACCAAGTAAACTAGATTCACATATGTCATATGATTCATAATCAAATGATTCCAAACAACCATTGCTATGCTAATTTGGAAATACGTTTCTCATTTATATGACCAAGTCTACAATGCCAAAGGAAAGATTATTTCAAATTATCAATTTTGGACCTTTTTGAATTTATGTTGAGAATTGCATTTTCCATGTCTAGAATGTAAAGACCATTATTTAAAATAGCAGTTCCATACACAATGCCATCACGTGAAAAAGAACAACATTTATTCTTTTGCATAATGACAAAACCATCAGTATCCAAACACGATATAAAAACAATATTTCTAATACGAGATGGAACATAATAACAGTCTTTAAGTTCTAAAACAAAACCACTAGGCAAAGAAAGACATTAAGTCCCTACGGCTAATGCAGCAACATTTGCTCTATTTCTCACGCGTAGGTCTACTTCTCCTTTGGCCAACATTCTACTTCCCTGCATATTTTTACAAATATGAGATGCTGACCAGTATTTAATACCCAGGAATCTGATTTAGAAGTAGAAATATTAATCTCAATCATAAACATACCTGAAGGTAGAAGCTATCATTAAGCCTCTTCTATTTCAAAGTATCAATGGTAAGCCTTACAGTTCTTTTTCTAGTGCCCTTCGTTTTCACAATAGTAATAATTACCCTTGGCTTTATCCTTCTTGATTACATGTGTTGGTTTTAACCCAGATTTGGCTTTCATAAAACCAATCTTGGATTTCATTTTCTTCTTATTAGAAGAATCAATGACCATCACTTGTTTCCTTTCCTTTTTAATAGTTGCCTCAGTAGTTTTTAGCATATTCAACAGTTCAGTTAGAGTTGTGGATAATTTATTCATATTGTACTTCATCACGAACTGTGAAAAGCTATCAGGCAGAGATTGCAAAACTAAGTCAACATTTAACTCATGATTTTACTTAAATCCCAATGTTCTAATTTTTCAATTAGTCCGACCATCTTCAATACATGAATTGCTACTGAAGAACCCTCTGCCATCTTACAACGGAATAGCTCTTTAGAGGTCTCATACCTCTCATTCCTAGATTCTTTTATCATCAAACAACTCCTTGGGATGAATAATCATAGAGTGAGCATCCATATTTTCATCCTGTTTCTGCAATTCAGAACTCATAGCGGCCTACATGATACAAGAGGCAGTATCATTGTCCTCTATGTGCTTACGATAAGCATTTTTATCTGCTTCATCAGCATCATCCGCTGGGACATCAAGAATATGTTGATAAAAAACATAGCTAATTTTTTTGTGCTCGAGTACAATTCTCAAGTTACGATGCCAGTCTAGAAAATTTGGCCCAGTAAGTTTGTTATCATATAAAATGGGACGTAAATTGACTTATTACTTATATTCTACAACACATAAATAAAGATAATATAAGCATTTGTTATTTATGCATAGACAAAACCAAAATATAATATGGACTTTCTTTTAATTTGGCTTTGCTCGCACTATTTTAATTCAAATCAATAATCCTCACATATTGATTCGGGAGCTATCACATAACCCCTAGTGGGCTAGGATCCCATCTAATTATTTTTTTGATCTTGGGTGTACCCAACAAACCAAAATAATTTTGAAAGGTAGAACTCTTACCAATTACAACTCTTTGTAATTCCTAGATAGTTAGTATCAACTCTTTGATAGCACATCATATGTGACTCCGAACCTTTGCCTCAAACATAAAACCTTGAGTGTACCCAATAAATTATATGCCTCCGTTAAGTCATACCCATTATTCAGAGATCTCATCTCAAAGCTCTAACATGTCCAATGTAAAGAAACCTTGGATTAGCCCAATAAGCAAATTTAAAAAGAACTCTCGTTTGTTGCTATAATAATGGAAGGCAACTTATATACTGACCTAATATTAATTTGACAGATTTTCTTTTATTTATTTTATTAGGTCTCATCAAATTGCATGCAATATTATCATATCATCATAATAAACAAAACATGCATAAAACCATGGATGATTATGGACTTTTACTAAACTAGTTTCCTTGAGTCACGAACGAAACTAGGTGGCCAAATTCTATGGGTAATCCACTAGGTTCAACTCTTGAAAATTTCCTTCTAAGTTGCACTTTTTCGCCTTCTCCATCAGCTTGTACATTACAAATATAATTCTATCTAAACATTTTAGATATTCAATCCTATCCCTAACCTACAACTATGTACATTACATTATTGGTTAAGAAACCTCGAGTTACATTCGAGGGATTGAGATGTGAAAAGAATTGCATTCAGAATAATAGAGAATGGCAGGACACGCAGGCCCTATTTTAAAATTTTACAATCATCGAATTTGAACCAAATAAATCAAACACAATCAAATTGGTCTTAACTCCGCAATCATCCATCATGCTATTAAATCATTCCATAATCAAATAAAAGCATAAATCCGTATTTAGTATCTAATCATGTTCATAATTTCAATCTAATTGAAATTATCAATTTTGAATTATTTATGAAAAATATTTTACGGAGAAAAATTATAATTTTCCAATCTCATTAGAAAATAATCCTTCAAATAATAGAATTTCAAAAATTATATTAGAACAACAATTTCTAAATTTTTTTGAACATTTATTAAATTCCAATCTCATTGAAAAATAATAAATTTCTAAAATTTAAACAAATTACCTAATTCTAATCACATTAGAATTAAATAAATATTTTCAAAGGTTTTATACTTTCTAAATTTTAATCAAATTAAAACAAAGAAAGTTTCTGAATCTTGTCAATTAATTTTAAACAACAATTGTCAAAAATTAATTGGTGATTTGAAAAATCAAAATCTAGAAAAACCTTTTTTCATGAAAATATTAAATAACTATTGCTAAAAGTAATTTAACTCATTAAATACTTTTAGCGACGAAAAGGGACAAATGTCACTAAAAGTGACATTATGCAATGTATGATGATGAATCACAATGATTTCACCAAGAATTGTGCTTGAGTTTATCAGTCATTCAATATTCATGACAACTAAATACAATTACATCATAAATTAAATCAAGGGTAGTTCTGATACCACTGTAAGGAGAAAATAAACAGATAACGCAGTGGAATTTAAAATTTTTACTTTCTTGTCATGGGTTACCTTGATTAATTTATACATAGTACAAGAAAAGTATAGAGATTATACCTTAAAATTGTAGTAAAATCTCTAATACGTTTGGGACGTCGATCCACAAACCGTACAGGTGCCCGGCCTCTAATGGTATCCATACAGATAATTAAATCAGGAATTTTCACAAGATTGACTGACCCAAACCACGGAGTGCAACCTCCTAAATTATTTTTTCTTTTCTTAAAACATGACTATCATGTTTTTCAAAGAAGTTTTGATGGCTTTTTTCTTCTCTTTTGCTTGCTTGCTTTTCCCGACAAGTACTAGTACTATATATAGTACTACTCCTTTTCCATATATATTATAATATAATATTATATATATATATATTTAGAATCCCAATCAGTAATTGGGTTTAGCAAATTACAAATTCTAATAAGTTTGGGACATGTGACACGATCCGTCTATTTTGACGAAGAGGTTTGGCCCAAAAATAAAAGTAAGTCCAAATGATTGGCCCAGAAGATAAAGGAACATTCTAGAATTCTTTAGAATTTCCTTAAGTAACCTTGGATTCTCCAGAATATTCTAGAAGGAATATTCTTTGTATAGAATTCTCTAGAATCATGTAGATTTGGAATATTCTCTAGAAGGAATATTCTTTGTATAGAATTCTCTAGAATCTTGTAGATTTGTATTTAATTTGGTAGGTTCTAGAATTTTCTCTTACAAGTATAAAAAGGGGCCAACCCCCTCATTTGTAACAAACCTCAGAAGTTGAGCAATTGAATATACAGAGTTTTCATTCTCTCAATTCTCTCTCTTCTATTGTTGTGAGTGTGAAAAAGGTTGACTCAAGGTGAAAACCTAAGTGCCACACGGGTTGGGAGCACTAAAAAGAGTGAGCCCGTGACACTAGTGGTATCAGAGCGAGTTTTGTAGCAAGTGCTTGGCAAGAAGACACTATGGCTGGAACTTCATCCGACGTGACCCATGAGGAGATTCCTCAGACAAAGAAGGACAGGAAGGGGCGAGAACCATCAAGGGATGTGCTGGCAGCCGCCATTGCTCGTGTGGAGAAACTCGAGTTGGCCATGGCAGAAACCCGCGACGCTGTCGAGGATGCAGTCGTACGCATTGACGGGGTTGAGTCCAGGGACGAAGACCTTAGGGGAGAAATGCAGGGTGCCTTGAATGCTGTGGTAGATGGTTTGGCCCAGAGGTCCGAAAGTCTAGAGGCAGAATTGGTGTCCAACAAAGATGAGATTGCTGTCATACGTACGGAGCAAAACCAAGTTGGTACTATGTGGGAGGAGTTTGAGGCACACAAGACAGAATTGATTGCCTTGAGAGGAGCAGTTGCCGGCGGGACGGTGATGCTATAGCCTACACCCCGATCAGATACTCCAAAGCCCAAGGAGTTCAATGGACAAGTAGGGAGGCCAAGGTAGTGGACAACTTCCTATGGTCCATGGAGCAGTATTTGTGAAATGTAGGAATTCGGATCGATGAGCAAAAGGTAAATCTTGCCTCATCATACTTGACGGATTATGCTTTACTATGGTGGCGGCGCAGGAGTGACAATCGTAGTGGCACTGTCATTACTACTTGGGATCAATTTGTGGATGAGTTTCGCAGCTACTTCTATCCTCAATATGCAGAGAGGGACGCTCGAACAAAACTTCGCCGACTGAAAATGAAGGGTGAAGTCAGGGAGTACGTGAAAGAGTTCTCCCAATTGATGCTGCAAATTCAAAGTATGAGCGAGGAGGATGCTTTTTTCCAGTTTATGGATGGACTTAAGCCGTGGACACGGTTGGAGCTGGAAAGAAGAAATGTGGATAATCTATCCAACGCAATGTCGGTGGCTGAGTCTCTCTTGGAGTTCAAGCCACGGGAAAAGCCAAACCCACCAAAGGAAAAGCCTAATTTCTCTAAACTGTTGCGTAGCAAAGGGTAAGGAGATTGCGAAGGAGAGGTACAAAGAATTTGGTGGGGGAGCAAGGGAGAAGTCCCCTTCCAAGAACGAGGAAAAGTCGTTCATAACAAAGGACAAGGGCAAGCGACCATTGAAGTGCTTTTTCTGCGATGGTCCACACATGGTGCGAGAATGTCCTGCAAAATCAAAATTAACAGCCATGGCCATGGAAGAAGAGAAAGCAAAGGAAGCAATTGGGTTCACTGCGGATCCTAAATACCATCAAGGTGAAGAGGTCGCAAAAGAAGAGGGGCTTGATGTTCGCCGATGTGGAAATAGCAGGCCACAAGCTAAGCGCTCTAGTGGACACTAGAGCTACCGACTTCTTCATCTCGATCGAGGCCGCCAAGAAACTCAACCTTCAAGTGGGGAAAGGCATGGGCACCTTGAAGACCGTCAACACCAAGGAGGTCCCTGTCCATGGGTTGGCAAGCAACGTGGATGTAGCCATTGGACAATGGAAGGGCAAGACTTCACTTGTGAGGTAATCCCCCTTGATGACTATGATGTTGTGATAGGACTTGACTTCCTTGATCGTATTAGTGCCATGCTGCTTCTCTTTGCTGACTGTATATGCATTCTGGATTCTCAATACCAATGCGTGGTACCTCTAAAGAGGGAGTCTGGAAGGGATCACAAGACCCTATCTGCCATCCAAATATGCAGCGGGTTGAAACGAGGAGAGCCAACCTTCCTCGCGACCCTGAAGGTAGATGAGGGAGATAACCAAAGGGAGGTGCCTGAGGTGGTTGCGGCAGTACTGGAGGAGTTCAAGAGTGTGATGCCTACAGAGCTGCCGAAGGAATTGCCTCCTAAGAGAGAAATAGACCACGAGATTGAGTTGATCCCCAGCACCAAGCCACCTGCGATGGTCCCCTATCGCATGGCCCCTCCGGAGCTCGCAGAGCTAAGAAAATAGTTGAAGGATTTGCTGGATGCGGGGTACATCAGACCCTCAAAGTCTCCATTTGGTGCCCCAGTACTGTTCCAGATGTGTAGAAACACGACATGTCCCTGAGGATGTGCTTAGGCTACAGGGCCTTGAACAAACTGACGGTGAAGAACAAATACCCCATACCATTGATTGCCGACTTGTTCGACCAGCTTGGAGGTGCACGAATGGTTTTCCAAGTTGGACCTAAGGTCGGGGTACTGGCAGGTACGCATTGCAGAAGGCGACGAACACAAAACAACATGTGTGACGCGATACGGTGCCTATGAGTTCCTCGTCATGCCTTTCTGCTTGACCAATGCCCCGGCGACCTTCTGCACGTTGATGAACAAGGTACTTCGAGAGTTTCTCGATAAATTTGTGGTAGTATACCTGGATGATATTGTGATCTATAGTTGCACTTTGGAAGAGCACATCCAATACTTGAGAAAGGTGTTTAGGGTGCTTAAGGAGAACAAACTTTTCGTGAAAAAGGAGAAATGCGCGTTCGCAGAGCAAGAGGTGCCGTTCCTTGGACACATTGTGGGGGAAGGCCAGATTCGGATGGATCTGTCAAAAATCCAAGCTATTGTGGAGTGGAAACCCCCTACCAAGGTGACAGAACTGCGATCATTCCTTGGATTGACGAACTACTACCGATAGTTCATGCGAAGCTACTTCAACATCACCACGCCTCTCACGGAGTTGCTAAAGAAAGGAAAGGCATGGGAATGGAATGAGGAGTGCCAAGGAGCTTTTGAAAAAATAAAAGAAGCCATGACCCAAGAACCGGTACTTGCCTTGCCAGACTTCTCAAAGGCCTTCGAGGTGGAAACAGACGCATCGGACTTTGCCATTGGCGGGGTATTAATGCAAGGAGGATCTTTCCAGTCTCCTATACACATCTAGATGTGTTAGAGAGGCGGAAAGGAGATATACAGTGCAAGAAAAAGAAATGACAGCGGTCGTCCATTGCCTAAGAACATGGAGGCACTATCTATTGGGGTCCCATTTTACGGTGCGGACGGACAACGTTGCCACAAGCTACTTCCAGTCCCAAAAGAAACTCTCTCCCAAGCAAGCGATTCTTGGTGGCAGGATGTTTTGGCAGAGTTCGATTGTGTACTGGAGTACAAGCCTGGGAGGGTCAACTCTGCTGCTGACGCCTTGAGCCGAAAGACGATGCTTGCGGCCATTAGCCAACTTGAGAGTCTGTTGCCTGACAGGATCAAAGAGGGATTGAAACACGATGCAGCTGCTAGGAGCCTTGTCGAATATGCCAAGGAGGGGAAAGCTCGAAGGTTTTGGGTTGAGGAGGAGTTGCTCTACACGAAAGGGAGACGCCTCTACGTGCCGCACTATGGGAATTTAAGGCGGGAATTAATGAAAGAGTGCCAAGACTCAAAGTGGACGGGCCACCCAGGGATGCACCGTACCTTGGCGCTGATGCAGAACGGATACTATTGGCCTCGAATGAGAGACGACGTGGAGAATTATGTTCGAACTTGCTTAGTATGCCAACAAGACAAGATCGAGCAGTCTAAAACAGGAGGATTGTTGGAGCCTTTGCCAGTTCCAGAGAGACCATGGGAAAGCGTAGAGACTCAATGGACTTTATAGTTGGCCTCCCAAAATCTGAGGGATGCCAAACCATCATGATGGTAGTCGACAGGTTCTCGAAATATGGAACTTTCATAGCCGCTTCCAAGGACTGTCCAACTGAGGAGGCAGCTCGACTATTCATGAAGCATATCATAAAGTATTGGGGAGTGCCACAAACAATTGTGAGCGATCGGGATCCCCGATTCACTGGTAAGTTCTGGACAGAGTTGTTTGAACTACTGGGTTCGGAGCTCAACATGTCAACTAGATCACATCCTCAAACGGATGGGCAAACAGAATGGACGAATGCGATATTGGAGCTATACTTGAGGCATTATGTGAGTTCAACCCAACAAAATTGGGCAAAACTGCTTGATGTTGCCCAATTATCGTTTAACTTGTAGGTGAACTAGTCTATAGGGAAAAGTCCTTTTGAAATAGTGATGGGACAACAACCACTCACTCCTAGCACCGTTGTGGCGGGACAAAAAGGTGGTAACCCTGCATCATACATCGAACTGGCCAAGACATGGCAAGAGGAGGCAGATTTGGCAAGGGCATCCCTACAAAAGGCTGCTAAGAAGATGAAAAAATGGACTGATGAGAAGAGACTATTCCTTGAGTTTGAGGAAGGCGACCTTGTGTTAGTTAAGATGCACTCCATACTTAGATATCAAAAGGTGCATAAGGGACTACTTCGAAGGTACGAGGGCCCGTTCAAAGTACTAAGACGAGTAGGGAAGGTGGCGTACAAGGTGGAACTCCCTTCGAAACTAAAACTTCATCCGGTGTTCCATGTGAGCGTGTTGAAGCCATACCACGGGGACGAGGAAGACCCCAACCGCGGGTTGTCACAACGGGCACCTATGGGAGCAAAGACCTTGTATGATCATGAGGTGGATGGCATACTAAAGGTACGAGAGGTACGCAAACGGTATTGCAAGCCCAGGATCGAATACAAGGTATGATGGAAAGGTTTGCCCAAAAGCAAGGATAGTTGGGAGCCGGCCGAAGCCCTTGGCTGGCAGTTCAAGAAGCATATTGACGCATTCAATACCACCAAAGCCAACGAGGACGTTGCCAGAATAGGTGGGGGAGAATGACACGATCCGCCCATTTTGACGAAGAGGTTTGGCCCAAAAATAAAAGTAAGTCCAAATGATTGGCCCAGAAGATAAAGGAACATTCTAGAATTCTTTAGAATTTCCTTAAGTAACCTTGGATTCTCCAGAATATTCTAGAAGGAATATTCTTTGTATAGAATTCTCTAGAATCATGTAGATTTGGAATATTCTCTAGAAGGAATATTCTTTGTATAGAATTCTCTAGAATCTTGTAGATTTGTATTTAATTTGGTAAGTTCTAGAATTTTCTCTTACAAGTATAAAAAGGGGCCAACCCCCTGATTTGTAACACACCTCAGAAGTTAAGCAATTGAATATACAGAGTTTTCATTCTCTCAATTCTCTCTCTTCTATTGTTGTGAGTGTGAGAAAGGCTGACTTAGGGTGAAAAACCTAAGTGCTGCACGAGACGGTTGGGAGCACTAAAAAGAGTGAGCCCGTGACACATGGGTATATGAATAATTATAAAACCATTAGAACTATTAATATGTCTTCCATATTAACTCCTATTATTTTAAACTTATTATAATTAAATCCAAAAGTTAATTTATCTCATAAATCAACCCATAAGTATCTCATACTTATCAAATCATTTTAATCCTGAATTAATTATCCTTAAGTGTGTGACCCTTTAGGTTCCCAATCACGTTGGTAATAAGTATAAATTATAATCCTAAATTAATTAGGATTAGATAAATTAAACACCTTCAATTTATCATTAATTCTCTAATTAATCAATTTACACTTATAGATCAAGATTGGCTTCTAGCAAAGCATCAAGACCACCTAAGTGTTGAGATATGTCAAATGGTTTGACATCACCCATCCATGACTAGTTCTCCTGTAATTATTATCCTTTCACCAACCTATATTCTGATTAATTCAAGAGTATAGATATAATGCCAACTCTTAGGTAGGTCGAATTAATCTAAATTTACTTCTTTCCAAAATACAACTCACTTGAAATAGAATTTAAGACACTCTTAAATCTATTTCCACTTTGCGCAAAGATTTCCGAATCGTATTTCAAGAAGTGGCCATACTAGGATATACTCTCCTATTATAAGGAGTGGTGAATCCTCTATTGGTCATATCTTATCTTCTCATGATTCATATTATACCCGAACACTACAGTATGTACGACTCACTAAGAGTAACGACTAATAGAGTCAAAGAATAATAATTCAAAGTCAAGATAAACTCATGGCCTCAAGTCAAAGGACCAGTACACTACTATCACAAAGAGATTAATCCACTGGCATTTGAATAATAATCCGTGTGGAAT
This sequence comes from Cinchona pubescens, assembly GCA_025175665.1. Lineage (NCBI taxonomy): Eukaryota > Viridiplantae > Streptophyta > Magnoliopsida > Gentianales > Rubiaceae > Cinchona > Cinchona pubescens. The sequence goes on along the minus strand of JANKKI010000514.1, from coordinate 200,648 downwards.
ACTCTTAACGGGTCAATCCGATGCACTTATTCTTAATAAGCATCCACATACACTTATGTGCTAATCTACTAGTGTCATATACTTCGATTAGGGATATATACGAATAAAATATAATTACATCATAACTCCTTATGATTGTGGCATTCACATATAAATATTTTATTCGATAAATGCCATATTACGAAATATACATAACTATAAAAGTGTAATTTATCCCTAAAATTAATTGGTTTTAGGGCATACACTAATAAATAGTGCAAATAATTTTTTCAAATAAATGTTTCGATTGCTTTTTTTTACACTAAAAGACAAAATAGGTACATGACAATCGAATGGAATCACCAATACCAAAACACGCATTCTCGTTTCGTATTCATTTTTGACCATCATGACGAACATTAAAGGCAGTTGATTTCTCATTATACACAACTGGAATCACGAAAAATGAGCCATATGTATATGCAAACCATAAATGCGTATTTTTAAAAATTTATGCTTAAAAATGTTTAATTATTTTGTAAAAACGTCCCTCTAAAATTAAATAATAAAAGGGGTTGACGATAGGAAGTCCGAATCTAGATAAGTCCAAATTTGAATAGCTTTTCTGGAGGCCGAGGAATGGAAGTCCAAACCCAAATAAGTCCAATCCTTGGATTGGCTATTGTTGAGATAGAAAATCAAAACCTGAATAAGTCTGAACCCAAATAAATTTTGCAAGAAGATAGGAAGTTTGAACCCAAATAGGTCTAAACCTCAACAAGTCTAAAACTTGGAAAGATTTTGTAGAGCTTGAGGATAGGAAGTCTGAATTCAGATAAGTTCGAATGCATATGACTTCTACAAGAGGTTAAGAAGTTGGGGTCCAGATAAATCTGAACCCGATAATTATTAGAAAAATAATTTTAATAATGAATTGTGTTAATAGTATTAAAATTATTTGAATAGTGTTGGTAATGAATAGTGATTTTGTAAAAAAAAGTATAAGTAATAAATAGTGTTTTTGGAAATAAGTGAAAAAAAAGTTGGCCAAAAAATATTTAAGCTGACCAAACATATATTTTAGGAACTATGGCAAAGAAAGAAATGAATAGTGAAGTTAAAAGTAGCAAAAAATAGCCCAAAAAAAAATCCATACTTAGCTATTGTCCTGGTATGTAATAAGATTTAACTTTATGGAAGAGTAAACCTGCATGATAACTTAACAGGAGTGACTCAATAGATTTGGGGGTCTAAAGCTAACTTAAATATGAGGCATTTTTATCTTTATAATAAAATTGGTACAAGTTCTGATATGAAAATTAATTTTCTAGATATTTGAAATGCAAAATTGTTAATTAAAATTTTATAATCAATTTCATATAGCATTTCTTTTATCAATTGATTATATAGCTAACCAATCTGATATTTCTTAAGACATAGTTAATCTTATAGGATTTAATTATTCTAATTTTGAAAATCTTCTTTTTGTCAAAATAATAGAAATATGATCTATAATATTATTTTATAGGCATTATATGCATTAATAAAATAATGAACTTTTTTTTATAATATAGTTAAGTATGTAAATAAGAATCTTATCTTATACTTGCACTATTTCTCTTTAATTATGAAAAGAAGTCTAAACTATCAATACAACGATTATTACTTTGTTTTAAGGATTTTTCAAAATTATAAGGCAACGGATTGCAATTTTCCACTTTATAATGTTATCAATTTTTCAATATAAAATAGAAACATCAAAATTGAATTATTGAAAATTACTTTAAAGTGAAGAAATTGCTTTATGCACTATGTAAAATGAATAATCAGTTCTATATTGTTATTCAAGAGACTTTATTATTTTATTATCAATATTTATCGAATTTTTTTTGGCTAAAATATCCCTATTCTAGAAAATTATTACTAAAGTAATCCAATTACGAATTATATTCCCTTTTTAGTGTAGTTTGTGCCGCGTAGGCTTCTAATAAGTGGAGAAGATCAAAGTTTGCAGCAGTCGTCTTCTTTACTCTTTCTTATTTGCATAAACTGTACAGTTAATTTGTTTGTGAGAAAATCTAATCTAATCATAGATAAAGAGTCATCAACCAAATAAACTTTTAACATCTAAAAAGTATAAAGTTGCACGCAACAATTTCAAAGGTAGATAAGCATTTTTATAAGAGATTTGTATATAGACATCATTGAATAAACTATTTTGATTAAAAATTTATATGGAGAAAGATTAAATCTTCCAGCTATTTTCGTTAAAAAGTGCCTCGAAAAAAAAGATTTAAATTTTGAATACCTATTATTGTATTATCGTGTCGTCTAAAAGTATTAATGGTATTGAAGATACAATTTTTTGGTGGAATGGACTTGGGACCAGTTTGCTCACCTAAGCAAATTTATTTATATTTTAGAGTCAACTAGGAGCATCATGGATCAAGTCTGTGTTCAAACTATTTATTCAGGTCTAAATTTATAAATAATTTTAATTACTGAATCAGATCTGAATCTATTTAATAGTTATAATGAATGGACGAGATATGCATTTTATTATTTTGACCTAATTAAGACCTGAGTCTAGTTAAATATTTAAAAATAATAAATCACTTATGTATATGTGTGCACACACACTAGTAGAACCTACATGTACGTATTTAGATTTTTTATAAATTGCTAATATAATTCATATTCTATTGGGGAACACAAACATAACTATTGCATATTTCTTTTTAAATAATTACAAAAGAAATTTCTATAATAATTTAAAAATTCATATAAAATTTTCAAAACTAAAAATGAAATAACAAGACTAGATCCTTATCCAGATATGGATTTACTTTTGTAGACCCAATAGGTATCCGATAATATTAATAAGATCTATATCTGAATATGTTGGATCCGACCCGAAATTGACTCGTTTACAGCCCTAGAGTGAACCAAGAAAACTACTACTTTCCATGGAAATCTTTGCCTTTCAAAATCTTTTTAGATTAATTTATGTTTCAATTAGTCAACTAAAAGAGAGTTGAGTGTTGTTCAATATTTACTAACCCTTTGCTGAAATTCAATTTTTAGAAATCATTATCAAAAGCCAACTATTTTGTTTTGCTAGATTGTGAAGCCTGCACACCACAGGATCCTGTTTGGAAACCCAACAGTTATTTTCTCGATGCCGTCATTTACAAGTATGTATGACACTCAAAACATTAGCTAAGGGAATATAATTCACAACTATATTACTTTGGGAATTATATTTCGAAACAAAGTTCATTTGGCAAAATACTCCAACCTTCTCATCAAATTATCTATGAATCACACATTTCTCACAAAATTTACGTCTATATTCATTTCAAATATAGTTTCTTTGCAAATTTCACAGCAAATGTAAATCCATCTTCTCGATATCTTTTATAAAAAAGAAATAAAATCTTTTAGTTAATATATAGCAACATTATTAATCCGCGTATCTTTTGATTGTAGACTTTTATTAATTAACAAAAAATAATATATCATGGCATTTCGTCATTAATCAATAAAAATTCAAAAATTTCTAACTCGTGTATTGCTGAATAATTAACTTTAGTATATGAATCTTCACTAATTTCAACAAAACATCTCTTATTTGTGTGAAAGTTGGGAATTGATTAGGTTATAGTTGGTTAATTAATATGGAATCTTTATTATCTAGGGATATTTTTCTAATAATTTTTTATTCTTTACTATTATACTTATATTAAGGCCTAAAAATTTTGGATCTAAAATTTTTTGGGGTCTAAAATGATGGTTTCGTATCCCTTACTATTAAGTCATCCTTGCAATTTAATATTACATAACTGGAATATAAGGTGCATGATGAAATGATACAATACATACTCTTAATTGAGAGTTACAAAGGTACAAAACTATTTGTGATTTGCAAATAAAGGTCATACCATCATTTATAATGTGGAATTACTAATTTTTGTGATTTGTCACAAAATGATTAGTATTTTTGACATTTAAAATACTATGTCACAAAAGATGAGTTTTCTTATGGTGCAATTCAAATTAACTATTATTTATACATTCTACACATATTTTTTCATCGAGAAAATATTTCCATAGCCACAAAATTTAGGACCACTTAACACTGTCAATCCACGTGACAAAATCATATTCAGTTACCATGATTTTAGATGTATCGTGTTTGTTTCTTCTGTAGTGGACTTACTGACACATCAAATAGTTTATCATTTTATCACTATATATGGATGGACTGTTTTCATTGGTATTAGATACAACAAGATATTCTCTGGTAATTAGTTATTGTTCTATTTTGCTTGATGCACAACATATAGTTATTGTTTGATTAATTTTGTATTTCATCAAAATTTGATAATTTCTACACCGTCCATTTGCATTGCTAGCTTGATTTAGCGAGTTTACGATGCCCAAAAGACACAGCTGAAGCAGCTTTTAATATGAACGAAATGAGAAAGAAAGAAGTTGAGGCTAGGGCAACTTTGAAGAGAAGTTGAAAAGAGAACGGGAATCTCCTCTTTCTGAACTACAGCAACAACTGAAAGAAGAATCCCAAAAGCGATCGGACCTGGACTTTGAAGATGCTACTGAAGTTGAGAAGCTTAAGCAAGCTTCTAAACAGATTGCTAGTGATATAAAAGACAATCAGGGAGAGCTTGAGTCATTGAATGTAAAAACATAGAGGCTAAAGACCAAGCTCAAAGCACCGATAGGGCGGAGGACAACACTTTGAAGGAATAATTACTTCTTCAAAGTGTTAACAAATTTCTTTCCTTTGAGGGCCCAGCACAAGATTTGATTAAATTTTGTCAAGTTAGCCTTCGATTCGGGTTTAGAAAGGAAGTGGAAGAGATAGACAAACAATATCCAATGTTGCAGCTAAATCCTGAAGGCTTTAAGCTGTTTAGACCCGGGTCATGACAGCACTGAGAAATAAGATGGTGAACGTATTCAAGAATGCTCAGTCTAGTGAAAATCTTCACTTGAGCTTACTTCCAGAGCCTTCTAAGAAAGAAGTACAGGCAGGTGAAGTGACTTCTGCATTACAAGGTAATCCATCAAAAGTATTTCAAACTTAGAATATCTGGAATATAAATTATATAGAATCTTATGATATGGGTCTATTAATGGCTTTATCCTTTAATTTTCCTTGCTAGGTTTTTGTTGGTACACCTACTTCAATTGGGGTCTTTCCACCTAAAGTTGATCAGCATCTTCTAGCTTATCAGACTTAGAACCAGCTTGAGGACGATCTGCATCATAGGCCAGTATAGATAGGGATGAGCCTTTTTATCACCTACAAGCAATGAATTTTACTGCTTTCTTTTTACTCCATTTTTTTCATTTTTTTCAGTTCTTTCATTTGTTTGTTCTTCTATTCCACGCACAAATGAATAAGAAATTGACCATTTTTTTTGGAATTGCTTCCAACTAGGTAGTTCTTTTAATCTAGACAGATCGTCTAACGCGATTAGATAACTGAATCCTTATAACTTTGCAAACTTTTCAGTAAAATAACTGATCAATTGAGAATATTGCTGGTCATTTGTGTGTAGATCACTCATATGTTGTTTTTGTGTATGTCCACATTCATTCTCAAACACGTTTTTCGTCTTTGATGTGCATGTTTTTCACCTTCAACATGCAACTAATATTGTGGCCATTTTTTAATGTGCAATTAATGTAATTAGTTTTGTGACTTGTATCCATCACAACTCTACTACATCGTTGTCATCCCTACTTATAAAGACCTCTTTTGATTCCTTAATCAAATCAATAGCTCTCGATTCCAGTAATGACATTAGCTCTGGCAGTAATTCTGAAACTTTTGTAAATTCTTTATCATATGATTGTGTAATTTTGCCAAGTGCACTTCTAATTGGGATGTTTGTTTCTAATGAAGAATCCTCCACCCAAATAAGAGGATTGATAGTAGGATGCTTGTTTCTAATGAACATCTCTCCAACACAAGAAATAAGAGACTGGATGAGTTGTTTCAACAAGATTCAAGGCATTTCAAAATGTGCTGCAAGAATGAGACCACTCCTCGGCTTCCTTTTGCAACTTTTGAAGCATTAGCACATTAAGTAGGGGTTGATCCGTATATTTTGAGAACTTGCTGCTCGATATTAGGAATAACCTCAACTTGTTGCCCAATATCAGGAATAACCTCAATTTGTTTGTTTGGCTTCCTTTTGCAAACCTTTGTATTTTGTAATCTTTGTTTTATTGCCATAATAAATTGAAAATCTTGAAGACATTCCTTTTTTGTTTGTTCAGCTTTCTTGAACTGAAGTGGATCTTCCAACACGATCTGGTTCACCAGCCATTCTTTCTAACTGATTGTCAAACGCGATTAGCTTTCTTATAAGATTTGTCAGAATTTGGATACATTTGAAGATTCTTTGTAGAGGAACTAATCAGAAATAACCATGTAAATTTTGAATAACTCTACTTGATCAAAAATAACTGAGTAAATTCTATGTAGAAGATCAAATTAATTGTTGGGGTCATTGTTCATCCAATGCGAGCAGCCTCTAATCAGTGATTGTTTATAAAATTCCATGTAAAAAAGATGATCATCTTTGTTAAGGATTGGTTTATTGAACACAAACTACCTTTGATCATTCCTACATAAAACAATGTCAAGTATAAAAGAATCAATCATTGACCGACCATTTTCCAGAAATTGACATTGTCTCTATCAATGACATGCATATCGCTTATATGCTCTTTGGTAGATCTCCATATTCTTTTCTTAGCATTTTTGCTTTTGTTTGGTTCTGCTGTCGATCTGCTATCTTTGTTGATCAGAAATTTGATCATCACATTTTGAAGGACAACTCACAAAAGGTGACACACACAAAATCGTTTTCTCGATATTAGTGTGCATTAAATACCACAACTTTTCAGTTATTAACTGCCGTCTTTCTGACTTTCAATTTTCCCGCCCAAAAATAATTGAGAAACCGTGACCTGACTTGACCTGGAATATTGACTTGACATTAGAGTTGTGTAAAGGTCGTGACCCGATTATAATCGAATCTATATATGTCTATACATATTTTTCTATAAATAGTATTTTCTTTATCTCATTGATTTTTTGCCTCTTTCTCCGTCGACGTTTCAAGTACTTTTCGTTGGTTCCCTTCAATACCAATGTTTCGATCCCATAAGCGCTTGAAACTTGTAATTTTGTGTTCTTTTTTGAACATTTTCTTCTCTATTTGAAAACAGGTTCCAAAAGACTTTTGACTTTTTGCACTTGTTTGGAAAAATGGCATCCATCTCTATTACTAAGAATACTCAACTTCTGGATGATCTTTCAATTGCTCTAAACACACTTTGAATGGTTCGGAACAGGTTGAAGGATCTACAAAAACTGGACTAGTTTCTGACGAATTCACCTTGTTAATTGTGGACATTCCAAGCGTCCTCCTTCTAATTATATCCTTCATCTCTGGAATGCTTACTGTATTCCTAATTCAGTCGCCATTCCCATTCTCGAAGAGAATTATCGTGCTCATAATCCTCCTGAAAAGTATGTGACCATTTATGTTGATCAGCTCAGAGTTGGTTTTCATCTACCCTTTCATAAAAGTTTTCTTTCTTTGTGTATCCATTTGGAATCTGCATATTCCAACTTGTCTCGAATGTGATCAGGTTCATTGTCTATTTTTTCCTAATCAGTAAACATTTGGACCTAAAGCCTGAGGAGTAGGCTTCAGATTTTTTTTGCTAGTTAATTCAAAATTGAAGTGACTAGCTTGGTTTTATATACTTCTTGCTGCATCAAAACCGTACTGGATTGTGGTAAATTACCCAACTTCTATTAAGGAATGGAAGAGGCTATTCTTTTTTGTAAAGTACGAAGATATACTGGAGTTCAAAAGAAGTGGTCATTTAGTGGGTGTGATAAATCACTAAATGAAAATCCCATCGACACAATTTTTTGTTTATTTATTTAAAATAAAATGCCTAAAAATACTAAAATATAAAACCGTGTAAGAGTCCTAAGGGATGAAATAACTATAATAGTATTATCCTACACCTAATACAATTACTTCAGTAGTACATATCTGCAAGTAACGATTAGACTTCAGTAGTACATATCTGCAAGTAACGATTAGACTATATATATATATATATATATTATAGGGTAGTGCATCTTATTCTTTTTCTTTACATAACACAAACATGGGAGAGAATTTCAACCATATTAAAGGTTAGTTTTCTTCTTATTTAGTCTGAATTAATTATTATTTTTTTTGAATTTTAGGAAAACATGATGCTTAGTTATTTTAAATATTAGTTATTTACTTTATTAGATTATTTTCTTAGGAAGTTAGTTCGATTAACATAAAAGTTATGTCTGGTAGTTAATTTACAAAGTTGTTTTCTTTAAACTAAAATCGAATTTATGTATATGAAAATTATTTTTTTTTCTAGAATTATACTATGTTTTATTATTGCTGGATTTTTTTAAGAAAAAAAAAGTCTGATTTGATAGGGGAGAAAAGAGATCAGAGAGTAGAATTGAAGGGAAAAAAAGATAGATTAGAGAGAGATAAGAGACTAGAAAAAAGTAAAGAAAAAGACAATGAGTTGCAGCGTTGGAGTTGATATGGGGAAGAAGAAGAATATTAACAAAGTTTCTAAAATTACATCTTAACACCCAAAATTTTATACAACTTTTACAAAGGCCCAAAATACTTTTATTGTGATAAATTGAGTCATTTGAAACATAAATAAGAGATAGCTTATCTCTCTCTAATTTATTCAGTAGTACCCCATCCATCCATAGAAGCCTTCTGGAATTACCAAAAGGCCCTTACAGTTTGTTAAAATTTCACATCAGTCCCTAAAAGTTTCAATATATGACATATTGACCCCTAAAAGTTTATATGAAGTTAATATTTAACCCCAAAAAGTTCTATAGAATGCATAGAGACCTCTAATGACTTTGTGAAATGATCCAAATACAATCAAGTGTTTTAAAAGTTACATAAAAGTCCAAATTAATTTTTCAAAGTTCCTAAAAGACCCCAAATGAATTTCTAAATTTATTAACTGTTCTAAAATATTTTGTTTAGCTAAAATAGAGTCCAAATTTTTTTTAAATGTTATAGATAAGTTTTATTAATCATAGTAAGTCTTATAAGGTTATAATAGTGATTTCAAAGTACTTCTTTTTACTAGAAGAAAACTATATGATAGTATAGCAAATATTATTTTTGCAAATATGAGGACAATTATAGATGTATAGAAAGGTTTAATATTTAGGAAATAAGAATTGTTATAGGATATTTAAGCAAATGCTAAGCCCGTACTAAGTCATAGAAACGTGACATTTTGATAGGGAATCAAAAAGGAGCAAATACAAGAGCAACGTGATTTTTTGGCATATTGTGGTAAGTGGTGCCTACCCTTTGATTTGTAAATTGTTTTACAAACTCATAGATTTTCTTAAATGATTTTACGAACTTGCGCGGTTTTCTAAATTATTTTATGAAATGTGTTTTACGAAATGATTATTTGATTATGAAAATCTGGATAATGTATGCCTATTTGACTTGCTTGATTTTCAAGTTATAGAAACGTGATATATACAGGATTTTTAGTATGTATGAAATACAAGTAACGAATGGGGTAAATATTAATGGACAAAGGCTCTAAACAAACATAAAATAGTCATAGATTATAATCTTGATTTGTACTGATATACTAATAAACGATAAACGATATACGATAGGTCAAGGTGTTCCACAGAAACTTTTTGACAACATTTTCTAGTGTGACAGGTCCTTCACTAGACTTAGTACTCAGCCGATGAATGCATGTTTTGTTTTGAACATCTAAGAAAGTGTACATTATTTGAAATTGATTTTGTGATATGTCATAAATTATTTGAAAACTACATGTTATATGACTTGATATAGATAAATGACACACGAATTTTGAAATGCAAGTTGAATTACGTGACTATATGTAATGAAAATGACATACGATTTAGAAAGATAATTTTAATAAAAGTATGTGCGTGTGATAGTTTAATTTATTTTTTCGAAATGTATATGTATAACTTGCATGATGCAGCAGGATGTGAGTGCTATCTACTAGGCGACTTGTCGCTCACCCCATTCCATATACTTTTGCACAGACGATGAATACGAGTACGTCATCATAGAGGACGAAGCATAGACGTACTCGGATAAGGAAGATTGTTTTTTAGTAATTGACAAATCAAACACTTATTTGACTTTGAATAGTCCATCTATTGGAATAAGTAGAGCATTTGTACTTTCATTGTGACACTATGTTTTTATTTTAGAAACACCCATAATTATTGAATCAAACATGCAGAGGAGTTGGATTGAGTCGACGTCTTATTTAAACTTAAATTATTTCAATTAACTGTATATGTAGAACAATCAGAGCACAAGCTCAAATTTATTTGAACATAAATCCATGACAAATACATTTGCATATTAAAAAGAAGTACATGATTGACATAAAATGACACAATTATGCATTCAGCGACATTACATAATAAATGATACATAATTATTGAATAGTAAAAGCATTGAGCCAGAAATATTTGGTTTATAGTCTCCAAATTAGTTTTAGTTATAGTTGAAATAGATCATGTTCCCATAATATATCCATGACTTAGCATTCCAGTTGAGGTGATAGCTGAACATGTACAAAGCATCGGATGGAAATCCTTGGTCATCATGCTCAATAATCTCACCATCTCCACCGTTAATCAATATGTCCCACTTGATCCGACGGTTATCAGAAGCTCCAGATTGATTGACATCAGAAAGGTTCCACCACATTGTAAATCCAATATCTCTTCCTTCACAATCTGTATTTCACCATAATCCATGACTGCCAGCTCTGTATCTCGACTGAAGTCCTTCATGAACCCTCCCCAACCATCCGCCCATCCAAATCCATCTCCTCTAGCCGTATGAATGTTTTGATGAAAATATTTCTTCAATTCCCTTCCCGGCCGACGGAGCTTGTATAGGCCCACTCTGCAACTCACCGCGGCTTCTTTTGTCCATATGGATGCATCAATGGTGATTCCTCTAAGACAGATTTTTTTACCTACGTGCATGGTGGAGTCAGGACCCTTGGTCAGTTGGGCAAAAATTATTTTACTAATAATTAAAAATACAACATGATAAATTCATTAATTGAAAATTTAAATAAATTTATGTCGAGGAAGCTATAATAAATTTATGTTGAGGAATGTGCAATTGAACAGTACACCCTCAGGCCCCAACTCTAACTGCCTAGTTGTGAAATAACTGTGTGCAAATATGTACATTTAAATATTGTCTTAAAACATTTCATTTACGTAAGTTTCTTTACTTAATTAATAGCAAATTGTGCGCCTCAAAATTCCTAGCTTACCGGCAAGAGAAGGGCTGGCGTTGGCCGCGAGTCCTACACTCTTCCACTCGTTAGATGCTTTCTCTAGTCTCTTGCATAATCGCTCAAACCCTCCCAAGAATCGGCTTATCTGTCCCTCTCTCGTATCTTCATCACTCAACCGCACTAGTTTATCATTTTGAGTATATTGAATGCGATGACCACAATTTTGTGTCTTCTTTGTTTTTGTTAATAGTTTCGAGCAACTTTCTATTGTATTTGCTTTTAGCTTGATGAATCCCTAATGAGGTCGTAAGTCCTTTTATAGGCAATATTTCTAAGCTTCTAGTATACTAGTGTCTGTGAGAAGATTCCCGCGGCTTGTGTGAATGCAAAATATTACTAGTTAAGTTCTCCATTAATTTTTTTCGTTTTAAAAAAAAAATTAAAGAACAAGTTGACTAGAACAAATTAAAAACATGTCAGCGCCAAGTAAGCAATTTACATGGTGAATCCCAATTGTATACATGTTATATGTATTATGATTGCTTATTAACTTTCTGAATCCTAATTGGACTGTTACACAAACAAAAAAGATTGGCAAAATTATATCAACATAGCTCAACTTGTCATCCGATGTCGTAGTAAAAAATTTAAAAACAGTATAAGTTATTATTTTTTTCAAAATTTAAGACAGCCGACTGACACATATTATAAAGATTTATAATAATTTTCACAAATTGACTTCTGAAAACAAGTGAAAACAGTGAGGAAGTACTTAATTTACCAAATAAAACCAAAAAAAAAAATGAGAAGATATGTAACTTTATATTTTAATAATACATATTATAATGCTTTCATATGGTATTCTGCAAAGAGTTTAATATTATGATGCTGTTCTTAGTTGCCAACCTGAATTAGATAAGTAATTGGAACTCCTGGATCGTGCACATGACAGTGTGCATTTTTCTTTTTCTGAACTTTTGCTTTCATATTACGATCTGCAAAAAAATTAAATATCATGACATTGGATGCGTATAAATTGCATTATCTGAATTACTATTGGGATGTGTTATTTGAAAAATAACAAAAAAGTTGCATAAGTGTTTAGATTGTAAATAATTCAAATATTTTTTTATTAATAAATATTTGGTTAGTAAATCGTGCAAATAATTTTTCCAAATAAGTGTTTGGATTGTTTTTTTTTTTTTACACTAAAAGACAAAATAGGTACATGAAAATCGAACGAAATCACCAATGCCAAGACACGCATTCTCGTTTCGTATGAGTGTTTGGATAGCTTTTTTTACACTAAAAGATAAAATAGATACATGAAAATCTCGTTTCGTATTCATTTATTGACCATCATGACGAACATTAAAACCGCATATAAAGGCAATTGATTTCTCATTGTTTGAAACTGGAATCACGTAAAATGAGCCATACGTATATGCATACCATATATGTGTATTTTTAAAAATTTATACTTAAAAATGTTTAATTATTTTTGCAAAAAAGTCCCACTAAAATAAATAATAGAAGGAGTTGACGATAGGAAGTCCGAATCTAGATATGTCCAAATCTGTATAGCTTTTGTGGAGGCCGAGGTAAAGAGATAGTCTTATCATGGTAATAAGTCCAAACCTGATAAGTCCAAATCCGGATTTGCAGATGTTGATCAAGTAGAAAATCTAAACCTGAATAAGTCTGAACCCAAATAAATTTTGCAAGAGGATAGGAAGTTTGAACTCAAATAGGTCCGAACCTCAACAAGTCTAAAATTTGGATAGATTTTGTAGAGCTTGAGGATAGGAAGTTTGAATTCAGATAGGTCCAAATCCATATGCCTTTTACAAGAGGTTAAGAAGTCTGTCTCTCCGAACCCAAATAAATCTGAACCCGATAATTATTAGAAAATAATTTTAATAATGAATTGTGTAAATAGTATTAAAATTATTTGAATAGTGTAGGTAATGAGCAGTGAATTTTTTTTATTTTTGAAAAGTATAAGTAATAAATAGTGTTTTTGGAGACAAGCATTTTTCTTGTTCTAATGGTAATGCTATTTTGATTAAAAATTTATATGGAGAAAGATTAAATCTTACAGCTATTTCCGTTAAAAAGTGCGTAGAAAAAAAAGATTTAAATTTTGAATACCTATTATTGTATTATCGCGTCGTCTAAATGTATTAATGGTATTGAAGATACAATTTATTGGCGGAACGAACTTGGGACCAGTTTGCTCACTTAAGCAAATTTATTTATATTTTAGAGTGAACTAGGAGCATCATGGATCAATTCCGGGTCCAAAACTATTTATTCGAGTCTAAATTTATATATAATTTTATTTACCGGATTTGACCCAAATATGTTTAATAGTTATAGATTTATGAATGGACGAGATAAGCATTTTATTATTTTGATCTAATTAAGACCTGAGAGTAGTTAAATATTTAAAAATAATTAATCACTTGTGTATATGTGTGCACACATACTAGTAGAACCTACATGTACATATATAGATTTTTTGTAAATTGCTAATATAATTCATATTCTATTGTAGAACACAAACATATATATTGCTTATAAACAAAATTTCTTTTTAAATACTTACGTAAAGAAATTTCTATAATAATTTAAAAATCTGTGTAAAAATTTCAAAAGTAATAAGGAAATAACTAGACTGGATCCACATCCAGATATGGATTTACTTTTGTAGGTTATCCGATAATACTAATAAGATCTATATTTGAATATCTTCGATCCGACCCGAATTTGACTAGTTTACAGCCCAAGAGTGAACCAAGAAATTATTAATTTCCATGAAAATCTTTTCCTTTCAAAATCTTTTTAGATTAATTTATTCTATGTTGTCTCAATGAGTTAGCTTGTTCAATAAATATTTACTAACCCTTTGTTGAAATTCAATTTTTAGAAATCATTATCAAAAGCCAATTGTATTGTTTTGCTGGGTTGTAGAAGCCTGGACATCACAGGATCTTGTTTGGAAATCCAACAGTTATTTTCTCGATGCCGTCATTTACAAGTATGTATGACACTCAAAACATTAGGAAGGGAATATAATTCACAACTATATTACTTTGGGAATTATTTTTCGAAACAAAGTTAAAATACTCCAACATTCTCATCAAATTATCTACGAATAACACATTTCTCCCAATATTTACGTCTGTATTCATTTCAAATATAGTTTCTTTAGCAAATTTCATAGCAATTGTAAATCCATCTTCTCTATATCTTTTATAAAGAAGAAATAAAATATTTTAGTTAATATATAGCAACGTTATTAAACCGCATATCTTTTTTATTGTAGACTTTTATTAATTAATAAAAAATAATATATCATGGCATTTCGCCATTAATCAATAAAAATTCAAAATGGCTTCAAACACGTGTATTGCTGAATAATTAACTTTACTATATGAATCTTCATTAATTTCAACAAAACATCTCTTATTTGTGTGAAAGTTGGGAATTGATTAGGTTATAGTTGGTTAATTAATATGGAGTCTTTATTATCAAGGGATATTTTTTCTAATAATTTTTTATTTAATATTATACTTATATTAAGGCCTAAAAATTTTGGATCTAAAATTTTTGGGGTCTAAAATGATGGTTTCATATCCCTTACTATTAAATCATCCCTACAATTTAATATTGCATAACTGGAATATAAGGTGCATGATGAAATGATGCAATACATACTCTTAATTGAGAGTTACAAAGGTACAAAACTATTTGTGATTTGCAAATGAAGGTCATACCATCATTTATAATGTGGAATTACTAATTTTTGTGATTTGTCACAAAATGATTAGTATTTTTGACATTTAAAATACTGTGTCACAAAAGATAAGTTTTCTTATAGTGCTATTCAAATTAACTCACATTATTTATACATTCTACACATATTTTTTCGTAGAGAAAATATTTACATAGCCACAAAATTTAGGAGCACTTAACAAAGTCAATCCACGTGACAAAATCATATTCAATTACCATGATTTTAGATGTATCGTGTTCGTTTCTTCTGAAGTGGATTTAGTGACACTTCAGTAGTTTATCATTTTGTCACTATATATGGATGGACTATTTTCATTGGTATTAGATACGACAAGATATTCTCACGTAATTAGTTATTGTTCCATTTCGCTTGATGCACAACGTATAGTTATTGTTTGATTAATTTTGTATTTCATCAAAATTTGATAATTTCTGCACCGTCCATTTGCATTGCTAGCTTGATTTAGTGAGTTTACGATGCCCAAAAGACTACAACTAAAGCAGCTTTTAATATGAACGAAATGAGAAAGAAGGAAGTCGAGGCTAGGGCAACTTTTGAAGAAAAGTTAAAAAGAGAACGGGAATCTCCTCTAAACTAAAGCAACAATTGACAGAAGAATCCCAAAAGCGATCACAGCTGGACTTTAAACATGCTCCCGAAGTTGAGAAGCTTAAGCAAGCTTCTAAACAGATTGCTAGTGATATAAAAGACAATCAGGGAGAGCTTGAGTCTTTGAAAGTAGAAATAGGAAGGCTGAAGACCAAGCTCAAAGCACTGAGGGCAGAGGACAACACTTTGAAGGAATAATTACTTCTTCAAAGTGTTAACAACTTTCTTTCCTTTGAGGGCCTTGCACAAGATTGATCAAATTTTGTCAAGTTAGCCTTCGATTCAGGTTTGGAAAAGAAGTGGAAGAGATAGACAAACAATATCCAATGTTGCAGCTAAATCCTGAAGGCTTTGAGCTGTTTGGACCTGGGTCACGAAAGCACTGAGAAATGAGATGGTGAACGTATTCAAGAATGCTCGGTTTAGTGAAAATCTTCACTTGAGCATACTTCCCGAGCCTTCTAAGAAATGAGTATATGTATAATTAAAGCTAATCCTAAAAGTCCTTCAGCTTAGAATATCTGGAATCTAAATTCTATAGAATCTTATGATTTGGATCCACTAATGGCTTTATCCTTTAATTTTCCTGGCTAGGTTTTGGTTGGTACACCTACTCAATTGGGGTCTTTCCACCTGAAGTTGATCAGCTTCTAGCTGATCATACTTAGAACCAGCTCGAGGACGATCAGCATTAGAGGCCTGTATAGATAGGAATGAGCCTTGTTATCACCTACAAGCAATGAATTTTACTGCTTTCTTATCTACTCCATTTTTTTCACTTTTTTCAGTTCTTCCATTCCTTTTTTCTTCTATGGCATGCACATCTGTTATGCATCTGAATAATAAATTGTCCATTTTTTTGGAATTGCTTCCAACTAGGTAGTTCTGTTAATCTAGAGCAAATCGTCTAAGGCGATTAGTTAACTGAATCCTTGTAGCTTTGCAAACTTTTAAGTGAAATAACTGATCAATTGCGATTATTGGCTGATCATTTGTGTGCATCCTGATCACTTATATGCTATTTTTGTGGATGTCCACATTCATTCTTAGACACGTTTTTCATCTTTTGAAGTGCATGTTTTTCACCTTCAACATGCAATTAATGCTGTGGCCATTTTTTCATGTGCAATTAATGTATTTCGTTTTGTGATTTGTGTCTATCGCAACTCTTTGTCATCCATACTTATAGATACCTCTTTTCATTCCTTAATCAAATCAATGGCTCTCGATTCCAGTAATGCCATTAGCTCTGGCAATAATTCTGAAAGTTTTGCAAATTCTTCTTCATAGGATTGTGTAATTTTGCCAAGTGCACTTCTAATTTGGTTGTTTCTAATGAAGAATCCTCCACCCAAATAAGAGGATTGATAGTGGGATGCTTGTTTCTAATGAACCTTTCTCCAACATAAGAAATAAGATACTGGATGAGTTGTTTCAACAAGATTCAAGGCATTCCAAAATGTGCTGCAAGGATGAGACCACTCCTCGGCTTCCTTTTGGAACTTTTGATGAGCATGAGCACATTAAGTTGGGGTTGTTCCATATATTTTGAGAACTTGTTGCTCGATATCAGGAATAACCTCAACTTGTTGCCCAATAGTCCTAATGTCAATTTGTTTCATACATATCTTCCCTTTGCAAACTTTTGTATTTTGTATTCTTTGTTTTATTGATAATAAATTCAAAATCTTGAAGACATTCCTTTTTTGTTTGTTCAAAAGACACTTGAACTGAAGTGGATCTTCCAACCCGATCTGGTTCACCAGCCATTCTTTCTAACTGATTGTCAAACGCGATTAGCTTTCTTATAAGATTTGTCAGAATTTGGATACATTTGAAGATTCTTTGTAGAGGAACTAATCAGAAATAACCATGTAAATTTTGAATAACTCTACTTGATCAAAAATAACTGAGTAAATGTGATGTGTATAAGAGACAGGGAAGAAAACAATGAGTATTCCAAATTTTGCGAGCATACAAAATCTAATCAGTGATTGTTTATAAAATTCCATGTAAAAAAGATGATCATCTGATATAGGCTTGAACAATATTAAGGATTGGTTTATTGAACACAAACTACCTTTGATCATTCCTACATAAAACAATGCCAAGTATAAAAGAATCAATCATTGACCGACCATTTTCCAGAAATTGACATTGTCTCTATCAATGACATGCATATCGCTTATATGCTCTTTGGTAGATCTCCATATTCTTTTCTTAGCATTTTTGCTTTTGTTTGGTTCTGCAGCTGATCTGCTATCTTTGTTGATCAGAAATTTGATCATCACATTTTGAAGGACAACTCACGAAAGGTGACACACACAAAACCAATTTCTCAATATTATTGCACATTAAATACCACATCTTTTCAGTTATTAACTGCCATCTTTTGGCTTTCCATTTTCCCACCCAAAAAATATTGAGAAATCGTGATCTGACTTGACCCGGAATATTGACTTGACATTAGAGTCGTGTAAAGGTTGTTACCCGATTGTAATCTAATCTGGCCCGTGTCTATACTTATTTTTCTATAAATAGTATTTTCCTTATCTCATTTATTTTTTCCTCTTTCTCCGTTGACGTTTCAAGTAATTTTCGTTGGTTCCTTTCAATACCGGTGTTTCGTTCTCATAAGCGCTTGAAACTTGTAATTTTGTGTTCTTTTTTGAACATTTTCTTCTCGATTTGAAAACGGGTTCCAAAAGATTTTGATTTTTTGCACTTGTTTGAATAAATGGCATCCATCTCTAGTACTAAGAATACTCAACTTCTGGATGATCTTTCAATCGCTCTGAGCACACGCTGAATGGTTCGGAACAAGCTGAAGGATCTGCAGAAACTGGACTAGTTTCTGTCGAATTCATCTTGTTAACTATGGACATTCCAAGCATCCTCCTTCTAATTATATCCTTCATCTCTGGAATGCTTACTGTATTCCTAATTCAGTTTCCATTCACATCCTCCAAGAGAATGATCGTGCTCATAATCCTCCGGAAAAGTATGTGACCCTTTATGAGGATTAGCTCAGAGTTGGTTTTCATCTACCCTTTCATAAAAATTTTCCTCTCTTTGTGTATCCATTTTGGAATCTACATATCCCAACTTGTCTCGAATGTAATCAGGTTCGTTGTCTATTTTTGCGTAATCTGTAAAAATTTGGACCTGAAGCCTGAGAGCGGGCTTCAGATTTTTTTACGAGTTATTTAAAAATTGATAGGTTGGTTTTATATACTTCTTGTTACAGCAGAAGCGTATCGGATTGTGGTAAATTATCAACTAATTCTGTGGAAGAAGTTATTATTTTCTGTAAAGTAGGAAGATATGCTGGAGTTCAGAAGGAGCGGTCGTTTAGTGGCTGTGATAAATCACTAAACGAAAATCCCATCGACACATTAAAGAAGTCATATTATTATGATATGTAATAGATTCAATCTTCGACAATGGTTTTCAATTTTGAGGGGAAGAATGTAATAGTTAATCAGGGACCTAGGGGGGACAAAATTAGCCAGGGATCTTCAATCTCCTCCAGAACACGATCCTAGAAAGTATTGCTTCTTTTGCCATTAGGTAACGCTTCAATTTCTGATCTTCATTTAAAATTCATTGACATTGCTAAGATTTTATTTAGCTCTAACTTTCTTGGAACTGACTGATCTTCCTGAACAAAAGAGAGGATCGAAGAAAACAACAACAGGAGTCACTATTGCAGTTCCTTTGCAAGCTATTCCCCCAAATCCAACACCTTCTTCTATTCCAAAACTAAGCTCAGGTTAGGCGTTAAAGAGGAAAGCTTCTTCTGCCTTGTCTCAGTCAATCAAAAAGAAAATTTGGGGTAGTGGGAGGGAAAGATCATGAAACGTGACCCTAGAGGAATTACAAGAGATTATTCCTTTTGCAACTCCACCATTATCAATTCCTACAGTAGTGCCTGAGAATGTTGTACAACATGATAACGTTAAACAACATAATCATAACGATGAGCAGCACAATAATCATAATAATGAACCTCAATGTGATCATCATAATGTACCCCATAATGATGTGCCTCATAATGAACCAATTGTGGAAAAACTAGGAGAAGGATAATATTAAGGCGATCTCGAAGGCAAAGAAGATCTACTATTTCGGATGACTATGTGGTTTATCTACAAGAGTCGGATTTTGATATTGGGGTTAATCAAGATCTAGTTTCATTTTCAGAAGCCATGAATTTCGGTAATTCTAAAAAATGGAAAGATGCCATAAAAGAAGAGTTGAAATCGATGGATCAAAACAATGTTTGGGATCTTGTTGTGTTGTCTAAAGGTGCAAAACGAGTTGGGTGTAAATGGGTTTTTAAGACCAAATGAGACTCCAAAGGCAACATAGAATGATACGAGGCCTGACTTGTAGTCAAAGGTTTTACTCAAAAGATGGCATTGACTACAAGGAGGCTTTTTTGCCTGTTTCTAAGAAGGACTCTTATAAAATCATCATGGCATTGGTGCCTCATTATGATGTACAGTTACACCAAATGGACGTAAAAATAGCCTTTCTTAATGGACATCTTGATGAGAAAATTTATATGGCTCTACCTGAGGGTTTATATAGAAACTGAAGGTAGGGATCGTATGGTGTGTAGACTTAAGAGGTCAATTTATGGATTTAAACAAACTTCTCGGTAATGGTATCTCAAGTTCAATGATACCATTACCTCCTTTGGATTTAAAGAAAACATCGTTGATCAGTGTATATATCTGAAGGTTAGTGGGAGTAAGTTTATATTTTTGATCTTGTATGTTGATGACATATTATTGGCCAGTAGCGATCTTGGCATGTTATATGAGACGAAAAACTTTTTCTCTAAGAATTTCAAAATGAAAGATATGGGAAAGGCCGCCTACGTTATAGGAATAGAAATATTCTGTGATTGTTCACATGGATTATTTGGGCTATCTCAGAAAGCCTATATCAAAAGAATTTTAGAGAGGTTAGGAATGAAAGATTGTTTCGCGATTGTTGTTCCTGTATAGAAAAGAGATAAATTCAGTCTCAAGCAGTGTCTGAGAAATGATTTAGAAAAGAAACATATGGAAACTGTCCCTTATGCGTCAGTTTGAAATGTAGGTAGCCTAATCTATACCCAAACCTGCACTAGATTGGACATTAGTTTCGCTGTTGGCATGCGTGGTAGGTATCAAAGTAATCCTGGAATAGATAACTAGAAAGTCGTCAAGAAGGTCTTAAGGTACTTACAAGGAACTAAAGACTACGTGCTCATGTATAGAAGAACTAAACACATAGAAGTGACTGGATATTCAGACTTAGACTTTGCTGGGTGTGTGGATAGTAAAAAATCCACTTTCGGCTATTTATTCCTTCTCGTGAATGAAGCAATCTCATAGAAAAGTGCCAAGGAATCTATCATTGCAACATCCACAATGGACGCAAAAATTGTAGCCTCTTTTGAAGCTACAACTCAAGGCTTATATCTGTGGAACTTTTATTTAGGGCTTGGGGTTGTCAACACTATTGCCAAGCTGCTAAAAATTTACTGTGATAATTCTGCAGTTGTTTTCTTCTCTAAAGTGACAAGTACTCTAAAGGTGCTAAGCACATGGAGCTCTAAGTATCTTGTTGTTAAAGAAGAAGTTCAGAAGCAAAGAGTGTTAATAGAGCTCATTAACATTGACCTCATGATTGTTGATTTTTTGATGAAAGGATTACCACCAAAGACCTTTGTGCAACATGTTCAAAGAATGGGTCTTGATCATGACACTGATGATTATTTCACATTATTATATTTCGGAGTTCTTAGACATTCTAAGCTCACTTATGTGTTTCTAACTTTTACATTATTGTTTTGATTTTTGTATACATGACTTTTGACTGATTAATGGAATAACAGGAATGTGTCTTTATAAGACATTATTGTGGACATTATGTATATTTCTTATTACGTTTATGTATGACGAGTTGCTGATTATGTGGTACATGAAAGAGAGTATGTCGCTTTCTAGATGTATGATTGCCATAACTCATGTCAATAGTTTGTCTTATGTTTGTTTGCGAAGATTTTAATGTTTTGCGTGCTTTTGGTTTTAAATCGTCATTATGTCTTAAAACGTCAGAACCAAGTAGGAGACTATTGGTTGTGGCCCACATGTTAAGGATGGTTTAATCCTATTGGATCTCTGTTTTATTTTGTTTTGTTTTGGGTAACTTGCCTATTACGAATTAGTTTTCTATTAGCTTATGGACTAAACCCTACCAAACAACTATAAATATGTCATGAGAATTACGTCCTCTCTCATATTGACACAGTTATCACCAGGCAAAAAAAAATTAGATGTACCCGTCTCTAGATATTAATGTATGTCTCATTCAGTTTTTCTTAGGTTTCTATCTTTCCTGGTGAATTACATAAGTGTGATAGAGAAACCAGTTCTCCAATTACTACTATCATGGATTCTGGTATGTAATTTATGTCTATTCATATTATGTTCATCATGATTCACATTATTCCACAACGCACATTACGATAATAATTTTACATATTCCACTCCCAATCGACATGGTTAATCACCTTCAGCAGCTAACTTGGAAGGATACTAATTTATCCACCAATAAAATATGTATCCCTGTCTAATAAAAATAGTATATATCTATACAATACACAAATATAAAGATGAGTAAACATAATGAATCAGGCTAATAAAAATAAAAGGTAAAAGGTTGATCTGAGTTCTTTATTTAATTTTCTTTTGAAATTAGTTTTATTATTACTTATTAATTTGCAAAGGAAAGGTTACAAGTGGGGAAACATTTTTGACCCAGTCACCTTTTCATAGGTCAAATTTATATAAAAATAAGGGAAACCCCTCTGTCGCGAGACAGGCGCGCCGTTCTTATTAATCACTCACAAAAACACAAAAAATACATCAAAATTTAAAAAGAAAATAAACCCTAGTTTAGATTGACTCCTGGTCCACGTAACTCAAGAAAATGAGTTCGGGAATCCTGTTGTAAAATGGGAAGGTTTGGGATGGATTTGAATTTCCCTCAGCACCCACTTTACCCGGCGTTGGACCGGTTGCGTGATTTTATCGCGTTTCCCTTTTCAATTTTAGTATTCATTATTGTCGGCTTTGTACCATACGTGTGCTTTGAGATAGTTTAAAAGTAATAAAATATGTACATGTTAATGAGGAAACAAAAATAAATGGTAAATATTAACATTTGACAGGTAGATTTAGCCCGGGTCCAATTAAAAGTCGCACACATTGATAAAACACATAACCTAGCTTTAAATCCTCATTAACATGTACATATTTTATTACTTTTAAACTATCTCAAAGCACAATATTATATTATTGATACAATTATTAAGTCCTGGGCTAAATTGAATTTGATTCAAATATTTAACGTCTAGTTGTGACAACTAATCAAAAATTTGAGGGCAAAAGAGTAAATTCGCATAATTTAACAAGTAAGCTAAGGCATAAATATTATATTGAGACCAACAAACATTAAAATAAAGCACCAATCATCACAAAAGCAATTAATCAAAAATATGTGCAAAGATCAAAGTCTATTTACAATTTAATACTTATAAGGGCAAAACAGTAATTTCACAATCAAGGGTAATTAAAACGTATTAAAATGCCAAACAGAAAATCAAAGTAAAAACTTGGTGGTTATTGACATAAAACATGAAAATTAGAAGAAATTTGAAGAGAAAAAATAGTAATATTAAAGAAAAGTCCTTACGGGCCTAAATGTAATTTTAAAAAATTATTTGAGGGATAAAAATGCAGAAATCCGAAATCTGGAGGGCCAAAAAGTAAATAAAAATTTTTCTGAAATTTTGGATTTTTTTTAAAAAATGCCACGTCATCGATGACGTGGCGCAATATGGTAGCGCCACGTTATCGATGACGCGGCTTGATGTGCCATCTGGTGGTGCCACGTCATCGACGACGTGGCATCAAGCGGGCCCTATCAGAAGGGCTTAAATGTAATTTAAGAAAAATATTCTCGGGCTAAACTAAAAAAAACTGAAATACGGAGGAGTAAAATGGAAATAAAATTTTCTAACCTTTCTTTTTTTTTTTGCAGATTTTTGTGGGCTACCAGCCTTTTTCCACCACGCTTTTGACCCTCCAGTTTAACGATTTTGCTTCTGATTTGAAAATAAAAGTTGTAGCTCCAGGACCCCTCTATAACTTTTATTCTTTGAGTTTACTCCAGTTCCTCATCCATCGCTTGAAATCTTGGCTCAAAGTTGTTTATCTGGAAAATTTTCCAGACTTAGAAATTTTTCTGGAAAATCCTCTGGACCAACAGCCTTTTTCTACCACGTTTTTGACCCTCCAAATGGACGATTTTGCTTAAGATTTACAAAGAGAAGTTTTATCCCCAGGAACGCTCTACAATTTTTCTTCTTTGAGTTCAGTCTAGTAATTCCTCTCCGATAATATGTAATTTTTGGCTCAAAGTTGGCTATTTTGGCAGATTTTTTGGCTTAAGAAAATCCTCTCCAGAAAAAAATTTTCCTCCTCCCTTTAGACTGATTTTTTTTTGCTTTTTATGAATTGGATTGAGTGTAAAAATGGTCAAAGACCATTCCTTGTCATGTGGGGAGTATGGCCATCTGAAATTTTTGGTGAAAAATGGGTGAAAAAAGCAGAGAAAACGTGGCCAAAAGAGAAATGAGAAGAGAATAAAAGGCTGTCTTTTTTTTTTTAAATTTTAAACTGTCTCTTATTAGATCTAATAATTTATTAAGAGATTAAACCGAGGCTTTAAATCTAAAAATTCAATAATATTAGAACTCATTCTTAGTATTTAAAAAATATAAAACGCATAAGAATAATTAAACATCACAACATAAATTAATAAAGAATTAAAGGGTAAATTAAAAGAAAATCAAAGAGCAGGTTGAAAAGACATTTAAAAAAGAAAAAATTAAAAGAAAATTGAGAAGACAAATTAAAAGGAAAATAGGGGACAACTTAAGGGACAAAAATATTTGTCTACATCCTCGATCTTCAAAGAAAGAATAAAAAAATTCAAGATTCGACTCTTTATGCCCCTAATTTTCTATTTTGTGAGTGATTAATAAGAACCACTATAAGCTCGCCGATGATTTGCCTTGACCTTCTAGAAAGAGGGTTAACCTACCATTCTTCTAAACTTTTCCTTACAAAAAAAAAAAAAAAAAAGAAATATTTGATGTTATAATAGTCTCCACGAGCAACAATTTCCCTCTATAAAGGAACCTAAACTAAGTTTTAAAAAAAAATGGATAGCTAAGATTTTGTCTCATTATACAACTTCCAATTTTCTCCAATATTAATTAATGAACAAAAATTCAAAAAAAACCTCTTTAAATTTTCACCCAGCCTTGAAGATAAATTCTTGTCGCCTAATAAGTATATACTTCAAAAAAATTTCCAGCCAATTTGCAATTGCAATTACTTCCATAATTAACACTGTTGTTAAAGATATGTTAAGTATGTATTGTGTATAATTAATCCTTAGTTATAGGTCCTTAACTTTAGATAATCATGGGTCATTAATTTTGGTAGTTTTCTTTTCCTTGTAAATATCGAGCCTATATAACGGCCCTATTGTAACATTATAGGTAGAAATGTTATATACTAGTTTTCTCCAAATTTCTGTCATACACCACTTGTGCACTCTTACTCTTTTTGTCTTGTCCTGAGCGCTTTTGGGGTGAATCTTCTCTCTCTGCTGTCTATACCATCAATTGGGTTTCATCTCCAGTCATTAATAATCACTACTTATTGGCGTCTTTACAGCACCCCTTCGAATTATCAGAATATGAAAGTCTTTAGTTGCACTTGTTTTGTTCTTCTCCAACCCCACGAACATATCAAATTAGAATTTCGAGCTAGGTTATGTTGTTTTATCGAATACAGTATTGAACACAAGGATTATCATTGTTGGGATCCTCAATCTAGATTGTTTCGTGTCTCTCAAAATAAGGTCATGTTATTTTCTAGGAACATAAGATGTTTTCCTCTCTATCTAAGTTTAATTTATCTCCAGCTTCCTCGCCGCTGTTATTCACTCATTCCATGCCGATCTTTTTCCAGATACTCTTCCTCCACCAAGATTTCCAATTTCAGGTCCTAAGGTCTCTGCTCCAAACAACCATAATGTCATCCCACTTGAGGATTACTGTCCAACTAATGGTTCAAGCACTTCTTCTTCTCATGAATCCTTTATAGCACCACTATCTTTGTCTCCTTATCATTCAACTAGGATAAGAGAACCACCTACTCATCTTCATGATTTTCATTGCTTTTCCACTATTCTTGCTTTACTTGAGCCTACATCCTATAGAGAATCTCATTCTAATCTTGTTTGGCAGCAAGTTATGTCTGATGAGTTACAAACTCTTGAGAAAAATCATATATGGGACTTAGTTGATGTTTCTCCAAATAAATCACTTATTGGATATAAGTGGGTTTACAAAATTAAAACCAATTTGAATGGCACTATGGATTTCTACAAAGCTCATCTTGTTGCTAAGGGTTTTACACAAGAATATGGAATCGACTATGAAGAAACTTTTACACCTGTGGCTATCCTTACCTCTGTTAAAAGTTTATTTCCTGTTGCTGCTACATGACATTGGGAAATGTTTTAGATGGATATTAAGAATGCTTTTTTTAATGGGAATCTTTTAGTAGAAATTTATATGCAACCACCACCAGGATATTCCACTGAACACGGAAAAGTTTATAAATTTTGCAAGGCTCTTTATGGTTTGAAACAAGTTCCAAGTCTTGGTTCTCAAAATTCAGCCGTATAGTTGAACAGTTTAGTTTCAAAAGTAGCTCATATTATTCTGTTCTCTTTGTTCGCCAGTCTGATCATGGTATCACTCTTCTGGTTCTCTACGTCGATGATATGATTGTTACTGGAGATAATCACACTAGCATTATTGAATTCAAGTAGTATCTAAACCATCATTTTGTAATGAAAGTTCTAGATTTGCTCTAATTATTTCCTCAGTCTTGAGGTATCTTCATCATCTTATGGATATTATCTCAAACAAGCCAAATATGCATCAAATCTTATTGTTCGTGCTGGATTAACGACAACAAGACTGCATCTACTCCTATTAAAGTGAATGTTCGTCTCACACTTGATAATGGTTCATCTCTCTAGGATCCCACTCTTTATCGCTAATTAGTTGGCAATTTAGTATATCTTATAGTTACTTATCCTGATATTGCCTTTGCTATTCATATTTTTAGTCAATTCATGACTAGTCCTCGGAGCTCTCACTTTGTAGCTGTTCTTCATCTTCTTTGATATGTGCGAGGCATTTCATATCATGGCCTTTTATTCTCTTCTCATTTCTCTCTTGAGTTACGTGCATATTTCAATACTGATTGAGCATGGGATCTTATTGATAGACGCTCTACTAAAGAGTTCTACTTCTTTTTAGGTAGTTCCCTCATATTCTGGCGTAGTAAAAAACAAACTGTTGTTTCTCGATCAGAACTCCTAGTACAATGGCTGAGATTTGTGCTATTGCTGATGCCACTCAAGAACTTATTTGGCTTCATTGGTTATTGTTTGATATGGGTATTTCACCTAATTCCCTCAAAACACTTCACTGTGATAATTATAGTATTATTCAGATTGCCCACAATGATGTTTTCATGAGCACACTAAGCACATTGAGATGGATTGTCACTTTGTTCGTCATCATATTTTGTAAAATTCTGTGAAGCTTTTCCCCACTCACTCTTCTGATCAAATTGCTAATATTTTCACCAAAACTCATCCTTCTCGGCACTTCCTTGATTTGGTTTCCAAATTAAAATTAGTTTGTGCTCAACTGCCTTCAGTTTGAGGAGGGATGTTAAAGATATGTTAAGTGTATATTATGTATAATTAATCCTTTAGTTATAGGCCCTTACTTTAGGTAATCATGGGTAATTAATTTTGGTAGTTTCCTTACCTTATAAATATCAAGCCTATACAAAGGCCCTATTGTAACATTAATAGGTACAGATATCATATACAAGTTTTCTCCATATTTGAATCAGCTACATTAGACTAGAAGCCTCATGCAGTCATCACACTAGCTTCCATCACAAAGAGTTTCACATTACTTTTGTAAATTAACACAGATTTCAGCCAAAATCATCCCCTGAAATCCAGAGGCCTTGAGGTCCTCAATGGCCTTCTATCTTTTCGATTCAAGTCGATTCCTGATGGCCTTCCTTATTTAGATGTTAATGCTACCCAAGATATACCAAAACCCTTTGTGAATTTGTTGATAAAAGAATTGCTTAGGTCCGTTTAGGAAGCTACTTGCTAAACTCAATGCTTCTACTTTCTCAAATGTACCACCTGTTTCTTGTATAGTTTCTGATTCCAATATGAACTTCACTCTTACTGCTACAAAAGAATTAGGCATCTCTGAAATTTTCTTTTGGACTACTAGTGCCTCTAGTTACTTGGCTTACATTCATTTTTTAAAACTTATTGAAACAGGTTTGACACCCTCTAGATGTTTACAGATTAAAGGTAATTACTCAAATACCAATAAAAATTTGATATTTCAATGTTGTTTGAGTCATGGTTTCCTAATTCACAAGGTAATCCTTGAAACAAATTTATACATTCCGGTAAGCATACTGCATAGTAGATAATGTATTATATTTTATTATGTAACCCCACTTGTTTACCTATACCATGTACCAAAAAGTTCTAATATATTGCAAAAATTTCTTAACAAGCAAACGATGATAACGAATATAAATAAAGAGAAATGTAGAAACAAAAGGGACATAATTTTGTGTATTTAGGTCAAATTATACCTACATCCTTGGGCAAAAAAGGATAATTTCACTAACTCAACAAGGCTAATACAAATTGGAGAGATCTTTATAAACCAAACAAACCCTAAACAAAATATCCAAATATCTCAAAATCTAGATATACGAAAAGAGATAGTATAAAAGAACTTACTACCTATGTTGGGGTTGAGTGTTTTGGTTCATTTTCGAACGCTTCCAAAGGAAGTGAAAGAAAGTGCTTGAACCTCAATTTATAGGCTTTCAGTTTGATTTGGATCCACTAAAATGAGAACACTACAAAACTTTCTAAATGCGTGTAAATCCATCCACAATCTGCAAATTTTGCCAAGATACAAAAGTAAAAAGCAACAATGCTTGGAATTACATGTTGGATGCAAGACATTCACATGTGAATTCAACTAATATCTAACAATTCTCCACCTTATCTTGTATTGAATACACAAAATATTTAAAATTAGCAAATGAAATTTTTTTCTACATTCTCTACAAAAGATTCAATAGGCCAAATAAGCAATTGGAGAAACAAACCAAGTCCAAAAGAAACTTAAACTTGTTCATTGGATCAGTATTTATAATGGTTGAATCTTGCAAAATACACAAACTACCAAATCTGTAAGTTTTTGTAATTATGAAAGCAATTTTACGAACATCCATGATTCCACCTTCAACTGTATGTTTAAATCCAATAAAAATTTGGAGAACCCTCTACAAATCCAAAAGAGTCTCCCAATAACAAAACACTCAAATATCACAAAAATCTAATAGATGCATAATAGACTAAAGGGCCTAAAAGACCCAATTCGCTTTCTTGGTTAATACCTAACAAACACTAAAGGTGTTATATAAAAATACAAAATGGGCTCATAGAGAAAATAAATGGGATGCTAACACCACCGTAGGAGAGTCCAAAATATTACAAAGGGCATAATGAGCTATAAAGGCCATAATAGCCCATTAACAGGATCAATAACTTTCTTCACCTTCTCCATCAAAGTCTCAAATTTATACTCAATGTAAGCCAACTTAACATTAACAAAATAGGCCCCACAAATCTCTTCACAAACACTGAACAAACCTTCTAAAAGTTTACAAGTCCAACACACAAATAAGAGAATAACAAAACAGCATAATACAGAGAAAAAATTGATTACCAACAAGTAACCAAAATTCATAACAGAGCTTGATCTCTAACAAAATTTCTTAACAAAAAAAAAAAAAAAGTTACCCTCAAAATGTCATTTATTCTTTTGTTTGAACTTAACTTGAGTCCTTGGTTCTGATACGAATTTGTTAGAATCGGAACCCTGAGAATTTGCAAAATTTTCTTAATAAGCACTTAACGACAATATTGAATACAAACAAAATGAAATATAGAAACAAGAAAGATACAATTTTATGTGGTTCAGTCAAATTAGATCTATGTCTATAGACAAAAGAAGAGAATTTCACTAACTCAAAAAGAGTAATACAGGTTGAAGAGATCTCCACAATACCAAACAAACCTCAAACAAAATATCTAAATATCTCAAAATCTAAGATACACTAAAACAGGGAGTACAAAAGAATTTAATACTCTCTTGGGTTTGAATGTCTGGTTTATTTTTAAACTCTCCCAAAGGTCTCAATTTATAAGTCTTCAATTTGGTTTGGATCCACTGGAATGAAAGACTACACAACTTTCTGAATACATGCAAATCCATCCATGATCTACAAATTTTGCCAAGGTGCAAAAGTAAACAACAAACATGCTTGGCTTTACATGTTAGATGAAAGACATCCACATATGAATCCAATTAATATCTGATATTTTTCTAAAATTTGTTGTTGCTAGTTACTAACAAATAGAAATCTGGATACAGGATTGGAAGTTATGTGTCTGAGGGATCTCCCAACTTCTTAAGAACTACAAATCCTGATGATTTCATGTTAAAATTTATCGTTCAAGAAACTAGAAGAGCTCAGGAGGGGTTAGCTCTTATTCTAAATACATTTGAAGCATTAGAGCAAGAAACTAAAAAAGTGATATCTTCTTTTTTCCCAGCAATCTATACAATTGGCCCTATACAGTTTCTTGAGAATAATCAAGTTAATGATAAGAGTTTAGAATTGTTCGGATCAAATCTTTGGAAGGAATAATTAAATATCTTCAATGGCTAAATTCCAGATAAGCAAATTATGTTCTTTATGTAAACTTTGGAAGTATTATATTACTGACATTTGATCAACTAGTTGAGTTTTCTTGGGGATTCATCTTACAAATAGCAAACAAAACTTTCTATGGATTGTAAGGCCTGAGTCTTGTATCCGGCGATTCGGCAATAATTCCACCTAAAGTTATGAAGGATACTAAAGAAAGTGGCTTGTTTGCATATGGCGTCCTTAAGAGGAAGTTTTAGGCCATTTTTCTGTGGAGGATTCTTTACTCATTATGGATGGAATTCTACACTTTGAGAATATTAAAAATGCTTCAAATCATTTGATTGGTCAATGTCAATAGGAACAAATAAAAATAGTATAACTTTATGACTGAACCTAGGTTCCGAACAGTTATTACGGTGTTAGGAAGATGAAAGAAATAACAACACCATAGGGTCGACAACAAGAGAAAAAAAAAAAGAAATGTAAAAGAAAAATGTTTTATCCATGAATTCCTAAAAATGTTTAATTATGTGATATACATCTATACAAGTTAGTATAAAAAAATTTTTACACCAAGATTAAAGGATTAATGTCACTTTTCACCCTCAACTTATAATTCTCAATTCTTCACTTTGTTCTTCAATTTTAATTTTTGACACTTTACACCTCCAACTCTCAAATTGGTTCCTTTTCACTCTAATTTTTAATACAGTTGTCACTGCATGTACTTGACTACTGATAGTGAAGAACACTGATAACACAAATTCTAAAATGTGCAAACCTTATAAATTGAATTTGACACCCATATATGTCTTTCTATTTATAACAAATTAGGAATTACCAAACAAAAAGTAAAGGAAAAATGATCCTAATAGTCGTTTATATTTCGCGTTTGTACCTTTTTAGGTCCTCACATCAAAATGATGCATTTTTGTCTTTCACAATTCAAAATATGTCATTTTGGTTCTTCGACACAATTGCACTTGAAATGATCACATGAATGTCACATTTTTTAGAACACAATTCACAACACATAAACTACAAATACTAAGTTGTTCAAAAACTAAACAGAACCACCCATCACCAAACCAGTCCACTACCATCTCTCTACCTACCCCTCAAACGTGTATAATGGAGCAATGCACCAATCACCATCACTATCCCAAAATGATTCCCTTCCTTGCCTCCTTCTATTCCTAATTTCATCCTACAAAATTATTACGTCAAATCAAATCAAGTTAAGATGCCAGCTAAGGAGAGCCGTTTGATCTGAGAATAGGATAGTGAATTTTGCAGGTGAAGAAGTCATCAAATCCGAGAATAGAAGAGTGAGGTGTGTGGTGAGGTTTAAGGTGTGAGGTGGGAAAGAGTGAGGAGTTGTGAGGAATTTGGCATGATGGAAAAAGAAAGGGCCTATGGGAAATAGACCTACAGGAGGGTGTAGGATGGGGCTGTGACTGTGGGAGGGGAGAAGGGGCTATAGGTTTGTGAGAGGGAGCGAAAGAGAGGTAATGACTATATGAGGGGGTCACTGAGTGGAAAGAGAAGGAACGACTATGGGAAGATGGGAAAGAGGCTAGATTGCATGAGTAAAAGAGAAAAATGAGGGAATGAGGTTGTGAGGGAGAGGGAATAGGATTGGTTAGAAAATTTGCCACTACAACAATAGGAAGAATAGGGGTTAGGGTTGTTGGAGTAAGCGGTGGCAAAAGGGATGGAACGTCGAAGAGAATGGAGTAGTAATAGTGGGAGAAAATTTTGGGATGGTAATTGTTTGTTTGGGAGTTTTGGGATGGTGGATGATTAGAGGAGGTTTTAGATAGTTTCATTTAGTCTTTAAAACTGGGTTAATTACACTTTATCCCCTTCAACTTTAGCATCACTAACACTTTAATTCCTATCGTTATCTTTTGAGTACTAAAGTTCTTAGACTAACAGTCAACTTTAATGCTGTCTAAAAATTTTACTAAATAGACAAATATACCTTTGATTAATTATACTTTACCCCCTCCTAAGCTTTAGTCATACTAATACTTTAGTCCCTAATGTTATGTTTTGAACACTTAACCTCTTCTGTTGTGTCAACTTAGCATTTTGACCATTTTATTCTTCCATTTTTTTCTTTTACCTTCATTCACTCTCCATCCCTCCAATAACTACTGAATACTACCAACAACAATAACAAAAAATAATGCCTTTTGGTTTCTTTCTTTTTTTAAAAAAAAGTTTCCTTTTATTTTGATTGGCCTAAAAAATTTTAAAATAAAATTTAATTCAAAATTTCTAAACCTATGGGTTTATCTTTCTATTTAGCCAAATTTCAAGTTAAAGAAATTATTCTAATCAAGAGACGTGAAATTGTTATAATTGATCGTCAGTTGAAAAGATGTGCACTTAAAAAATGATGTTAGTCAGATTTTGTTATCTTGTTTAATTTATCTCGATCAAAAAGCTACAAAAATTGAATTATACTTCTGACTATCTATCCATATCATTTCCGCATGAATGAAAAGTCCAATCCTTATAGAACTTTGATTCATTAAACAAAAATAAAAAACAAACAAAGATTAGAATAGTATAAGGGATAAAATGGTCAAAAAATTTAGTTGATGTAATGGAAGGACTAAAGTATTCAAAAGAAAATGTTAAAAACTAAAGTGTTAGTATTAACCAATTTTAAAATTTGTGTTTTACCAATTTTACTCCAATTTATCAGTGTTAATTGGGGTGATTTTGGAATTCAAATTGAACAAAATGTCATAATTTTACTATCTCAACTTGCAAAATAAATAAAAAAGTAAGAGTTAGCATTTAATCATTTAAAAGTTCGAGGATTTTAGATAATTATATGGAGACCTTTACTTTTTATTTTTCTTTCAAGTTGTGATAATGGAAACTTCTTGTTTTGTTCAATTTCTGCTCTAAAAGTACCATTGTTAATCTTTTGTGCAATGTATATAACAATTTCTGACACCATTCGATTGCCGGAATTGAATAAATTACATCAATTAAATACTATTTATAATATAGTACTAAAATAACACAATAAAATACAATACCAAATACAGTTCAATCAAAAGATTGCGTACCAATTGACATCATGCATTAACTCACTTTACTGATTAGTTTGTAAGCACTGCTAAATATCTCCGATCAATTTTAATCAGGTACTTGCACAGTCTTTCACAAATTAAACATAGTCACATTGTCATGCAATGTACTTGACAAGATTGCAAACTTATCTAAGGCTAATTAGTACCTTTATTATAGCAGTAATCTATTAGAATGCACAAAGAATTCCTTCCAAAATATCAATATCACTATCAATTTGTTGGATCTTCAATTATCTGGAGATTAAAAATTCTTCAAAACATTGACTGGTCAATATTAATTGAAACAAATACAAATTCTTTTCATTATGACTGAATCAAAATTTTGCCCAGTTATTAGAGTGTTAGGATGATGAAAGAAATAACAGCACCATAACAAGAAAGACAGAAAGTGAGAGAAGAACAGTAAAGGAAAAGTATTTAATCTATTAAACCTTACAAATATTTTAATTACGTGACATGTATCTATATCATATGTTCTAAGAGAAAATTTTATTTCAGATTAAAGGACTAATTTTCTTTTTTACCCCCAAATTTATACTTAATTTTTAATTTGTATATCAATTTTGGCTAATTTTGAATACTTTACACAATCAACTAACTTTCAAATTAATCGTCCTACTTTAATTCAATTTTAATGTCGTCACCACTCACCACCCCATGTGCAGACTGCTGATAGCGAAGAATACCAGTACTTAAGGTGTGATAGTTTCTTAACAAGTACGTGATCAGATAATTCCTTGGCCTGATATGATACATTGATACTGGCTTAGGAGTCTCCAATACGGTGTATAGCAGAAAATTAAAGTTACGTGATTAAGTAAATGAAGTCTTGCTTTAGCCTTGCTACAAAATGAGCCGAGATTTTGTCATTTCCTTTACTAATTAAGTTGAACAAATGTAGTGGACTGTAGAGATTGTAGCCACAAATGATCAATTGAGTGTTGAGTGTTGTTCAATATTTACTAACCCTTTGTTGAAATTCAATTTTTATAAATGATTATCAAAAGCCAATTGTATTGTTTTGCCGGGTTGTGGAAGCCTGGACACCACAGGAGTCTGTTTGGAAACTCCAACAGTTATTTTCTCGATACTGTCATTTACAAGTATGTATGACACTCAAAACATTAGGAAGGGAATATAATTCAAAACTATATTACTTTGGGAATTATTTTTCGAAACAAAGTTAATTTGGCGACATACTCCAACATTCTCATCAAATTATCTACGAATCACACATTTCTCACAAAATTTACATCTATATTCATTTCAAATATAGTTTCTTTAGAAAATTTCATAGCAATTGTAAATCCATCTTCTCTATATCTTTTATAAAAAAGAAATAAAATCTTTTAGTTAATCTATATCAACATTATTAATCCGCATATCTTTTTGATTGTAGACTTTTATTAATTAATAAAAAATAATATATCATGGCATTTCGTCATTAATCAATAAAAATTCAAAATGTCCAAACTCGTGTATTGCTGAATAATTAACTTTAATATATGAATCTTCATTAATTGCAACAAAACATCTCTTATTTGGGTGAAAGTTGGGAATTGATTAGGTTAAGTAGTTGGTTAATTAATATGGAGTCTTTATTATCAAGGGATATTTTTTCTAATAATTTTTATTTAATATTATACTTATATTAAGGCCTAAAAATTTTGGATCTAAAATTTTTGGGGTCTAAAATGATGGTTTCATAACCCTTACTATTAAGTCATCCTTGCAATTTAATATTGCATAACTGGAATATAAGGTGCATGATGAAATGATACAATACATACTCTTAATTGAGCGTTACAAATGAACAAAATTATTTGTGATTTGCAAATGAAGGTCATACCATCATTTATAATGTGGAATTACTAATTTTTGTGATTTGTCACAAAATGATTAGTATTTTTGACATTTAAAATACTGTGTCACAAAAGATAAGTTTTCTTATAGTGCGATTCAAATTAACTATTATTTATACATTCTACACATATTTTTTCGTCGAGAAAATATTTCCATTGCCACAAAATTTAGGAGCACTTAACAAAGTCAATCCACGTGACAAAATCATATTCAATTTTACCATGATTTTATATGTATCATGTTCGTTTCTTCTGTAGTGGATTTAGTGACACATCAGAAGTTTATCATTTTGTCACTATATATGGATGGACTGTTTTCATTAGTATTAGGTACGACAAGATATTCTCATATAATTAGTTATTGTTCCATTTCGGTTGATCCACAACGTATAGTTATTGTTTGATTAATTTTGTATTTCATCAAAATTTGATAATTTCTGAACCGTCCATTTGCATTGCTAGCTTGATTTAGCGAGTTTACGATGCCCAAAAGACTACAACTGAAGCAACTTTTAATATGAGCGAAATGAGAAAGAAGGAAGTTGAGGCTAGGGCAACTTTTGAAGAAAAGTTGAAAAGAGAACGGGAATCTCCTCTTTCTGAGCTAAAGCAACAATCGAAAGAAGAATCCCAAAAGCGATCGGAGCTGGACTTTGAACATGCTCCCAAAGTTGAGAAGCTTAAGCAAGCTTCTAAACAGATTGCTAGTGATATAAAAGATTGCAATCAGGGAGAGCTTGAGTCTTTGAAAGGAGAAATAGAGAGGCTGAAGACCAAGCTCAAAGCACTAAGGGCAAAGGACAACAGTTTGAAGGAATAATTACTTCTTCAAAGTGTTAACAACTTTCTTTCCTTTGAGGGCCTTGCACAAGATTTGATCAATTTTTGTCAAGCTAGCCTTCGATTCAGGTTTAGAAAGGAAGTGGAAGAGACAGACAAACAATATCCAAAGTTGCAGCTAAATCCTGAAGGCATTGAGCTGTTTGGACCTGGATCACGAAAGCACTGAGAAATGAGACGGTGAACATATTCAAGAATGCTCGGTTTAGTGAAAATCTTCACTTGAGCATACTTCCCAAGCCTTCTAAGAAAGGAGTACAGGCAGGTGAAGTGACTTCTGCATTACAAGGTAATCCATCAAAAGTATTTCAAACTTAGAATATCTGGAATTTAAATTCTATAGAATCTTATGATTTGGATCCACTAATGGCTTTATCCTTTAATTTTAGAGCTGGCTAGGTTTTGGCTGGTACACCGACTTCAATTGGGGTCTTTCCACCTGAAGTTGATTAGCTTCTAACTGATCAGACTTAGAACCAGCTCGAGGGCGATCAGCATCAGAGGCCTGTATAGATAGGAATGAGCCTTGTTATCACCTACAAGCAATGAATTTTACTGCTTTCTTATTTAATCCTTTTTTTTCATTTTTTTTTCAGTTCTTCCATTTCTTTGTTCTTTTATGCCATGCACATCTGTTGTGCATCTGAATAAAAAATTGACCATTTTTCTGGAAATGCTTCCAACTAGGTAGTTCTGTTAATCTAGAGCATATCGTCTAACGTGATTAGCTAACCGAATCCTTGTAACTTTGCAAACTTTTAAGTAAAATAACTCATCAATTGAGATTATTAGCAGATCAATTGTGTGCAGATCACTTATATGCTATTTTTGTGGATGTCCACATTCATTCTCAGACACGTTTTTCGTCTTTTGATGTGCATGTTTTTCACCTTCAACGTGCTAATTAATTTTGTGGCCATTTTTTAATGTGCAATTGATGTAATTCTTTTTGTGACTTGTATCCATCACAATTCTTTGTCATCCGCACTTATAAATACCTCTTTTCATTCATTAATCAAATCAATGGCTCTCGATTCCAGTAATGCCATTAGCTCTGGCAGTAATTTCGAAAGTTTTGCAAATTCTTTGTCATATGATTGTGTAATTTTGCCAAGTGCACTTCTAATTTGGATGTTTGTTCTATTGAAGAATCCTCCACCCAAATAAGAGGATTGATAGTGGGATGCTTGTTTCTAATGAACATCTCTCCAACATGAGAAATAAGAGTCTGGATGAGTTGTTTCAACAAGATTCAAGGCATTCCAAAATGTGCTGCAAGGTTGAGACCACTCCTCGGCTTCCTTTTACAACTTTTGAAGCATTAGCACATTAAGTTGGGGTTGTTTCGTATATTTTGAGAACTTGCTGCTTGGTAATAGGAATAACCTCAACTTGTTGCCCAATCATCAGGAATAACCTCAATTTGTTTGTTTGGCTTCCCTTTGCAAACTTTTGTATTTTGTACTCTTTGTTTTATTGATAATAAATTGAAAATCTTGAAGACATTCCTTTTTTGTTTGTTCAGCTTTCTTGAACTAAAGTGGATCTTCCAATGCGATCTGCTACACCAGCCATTCTTTCTAATTGGTCATTTAATGCGATTAGCTTTCTTATAAGATTTGTCTAAATTTGGATATATTTTAAGATTCTTTGTAGAGGAACTAATCAAACATAACCGTGTAAATTTTGAATAACTCTACTTGATCAAAAATAACTGAGTTAATTCTAAGTAGAAGATCTAATTAATTGTTGAGGTCATTGTTCATCCAATACGATCAGCCTCTAGTCAGTGATTGTTTAAAAAATTCCAAGTAAAAAAGATGATCATCTTTGTTAAGGATTGGTTTATTGAACACAAACTACCTTTGATCATTCCTACATAAAAAAATGTCAAGTATAAAAGAATCAATCATAATTGACCGACCATTTTCCAGAAATTGATATTATCTCTATCAGTGACATGCATATCGCTTATATGCTCTCTGGTATATCTCCATATTCTTTTCTTAGCATTTTTTCTTTTGTTTGGTTCTGCTACAGATCTACTATCTTTGTTGATCAGAAATTTGATCATCACATTTTGAAGGACAACCCACGAAAGTTGACACATACAAAATCATTTTCTCGATATTAGTGCGCATTAAATACCACATCTTTTCAGTTATTAACTGCCATCTTTTTGGCTTTCTATTTTCCCGCCCAAAAATAATTGAGAAACCGTGACCTGACTTGACACGGAATATTGACTTGACATTAGAGTCGTGTAAAGGTCGTGACCCGATTATAATCGAATTTGGCCCATGTCTATGCTTATTTTTCTATAAACAGTACTTTCTTTATCTCATTGATTTTTGGCCTCTTTCTCCGTCGACATTTCATGTAATTTTCATTGGTTCCCTTCAATACCGGTGTTTTGATCACATCTCATAAGCGCTTGAAACTTGTAATTTTGTGTTCTTTTTTGAACATTTTCTTCTCAATTTGAAAACAGGTTCCAAAAGATTTTGACTTTTTGCACTTGTTTGAAAAAATGGAATCCATCTCTAGTACTAAGAATACTCAACTTCTGGATGATCTTTCAATCACTCTGAACACACGTTGAATGGTTCGGAACAAGCTGAAGGATCTGCAGAAACTGGACTAGTTTCTATCGAATTCATCTTGTTAACTGTGGACATTCCGTGCACTCTCCTTCTAATTATATCCTTCATCTCTGGAATGCTTACTGTATTCCTGATTCAGTCGCCATTCACATTCTCGAAGAGAATGATCGTGCTCAAAATCCTCCAGAAAAGTATGTGACCCTTTATAAAGATCAGCTCAAAGTTGGTTTTCATCTACCCTTTCATAAAAATTTTCTTTCTTTGTGTATCCATTTTGGAATCTACATATTCCAACTTGTCTCTAATGTAATCAGGTTCGTTGTCTATTTTTGCCTAATCTGTAAACATTTGGACCTGAAGCCTGAGGAATGGGCTTCAGATTTTTTTTACAAGTTAATTCAAAATTGATAGCTTGGTTTTATATACTTCTTGCTGCATCAAAACCATCCTGGATTGTGGTAAATTACCCAACTTCTATTAAGGAATGGAAGAGGTTATTCTTTTTTGTAAAGTAGGAAGATATGTTTGAGTTCAAAAGAAGTGGTCGTTTAGTAGGTGTCATAAATCACTAAATGAAAATCCCATTGACAAATTAAAGAAGTCATATTATTATGATATGTAAAAGATTCAATCTTCTAAAATGGTTTTCAATTTTGAGGGAAAGAATGTAACAGTTGATAAGGGACTCCCAGTGGGGGCAAAATTAGCCAGGGGTCTTCAATCTCCTCCAGAATACGATCCTAGAAAGTATTGTTTCTTCTGCTATTAGGTATTCAATTTTTGATCTTCATTTAAACTTCATGGACATTGCTTGGATTTTTATTTAGCTCTAACTTTCTTTCAGAACTGACTGATCCTTCTGAGAAAAGGAAACGATCGAAGAAAAAAAAAAAGGAGTCACTATTACAGTTCCTTTGCAAGCTATTCCCCCTAATTCAACACCTTCTTCTATTCCAAAACTAAGCTCGGGACAGGCGTTAAAGAGGAAAGCTTCTTCTACCTTGTCTCTGTCAATGAAAAAGAAAATTGGGGGTATATTGACAAGTAAAGTGGCAACTGCCCCCTCCATAGAGCCAGAAGAAAATGGAGGTATATCGATTATTGAAGTGGCATGTGATCCTCTCCAACAGAGACAATCCAACGTGGAGAAGGATAGTTCTACCCTAATCCCTCTCATTCTTCTCAAATTCCCTAAGTTCAAGAAGGACTTCCGAAAACACAAATAGGTGAATCAAAAGGGCTATCCTCCCTCAAGACTACCGTTATTCAAGGAAATATCCCAATGAAATTATTCAAGATGAGATGAACCAAAGCACTCGTGTTGTAAATATTTATACTCTGATTCTTTTGAGTTAGATACTTTGACTTGTAATATTAACCTCTGGGATCTGTTCTGTGTAACTCCTGAAAACTATTTTTGACATGTCACGCTGCTTCTCAATTTCCCAAAAATGTGTATCTCAGCTCGAGAGTGCTTTTTCCAAGAAAAAGGCCATCAACAATGCATTTATTGCTCAACTAAAAGAGAATGAGATTACTCTTGCCAAACTCCAAGAAAAGCATGAAAAGGAGTTCACTCAAATAGTAAAGCAAGAAATTTTGCAGATTGCAGTAGTTGAAAATGCAAAAAGTGAGGCTAGTCCCTTGAGGTCAAATAGTTTAACTAAACTCAGTCAGAGTCGAAGTGGATGCTTTGGGGGGCTGCATCTGGGGCTTTTGGTTCAAACCTTCTTTTGGAAGGCGTCAACCAAATTTAGTCCTCTCTTGCTCTTCAAAATGATTTGGCAACCTTTTATACTTATGTTGGCAGACTATTATATAACGAGACTATCTTAGACTTACAGTAAGATTTTCCAGATTTGTCCTGGACCTAGGGGACAAACACGGCAGGCCAATTGGTTAGAGTACTTAAAAGGAAACGAGGACCACTACTGCCACAACTGCCTTAGAATAATGTGAATAAAAATATAGCTGAGTGTGTCCATTGTCACATACGCCACTTTGGTGAATGCAGACTGAAGCTGGGAGCTTATTTTATTTATGGTGAAGTGGCACATCAAATCCCAGTTCTGTTAATCATGTTTTGATGATGACCAAATTGCACTAATGATTTGTAAACAAGTGTACAGAAAAATAGGTAGGTTCGGACGCAAATGATCCTCCGAACAAAATAACCAGAAGACTCCACGGATGTAAATGACTGTCTGAAAGACAGAGTTTCGGACGATGGTAATCGTCCGACACAAATAATTTGAAGCAGTCTTGGACGAAGAACAACGTCCAATCATATTTCCAGAAGACTTTGCTTCGATCGGACACATGTTCGGACGCATCCTCGGACGTCCGAACGAATACCCTCAGAGAACGGACGCAGCATTGGACGCGCAGAAGTTAGTAGCGTCCTCTCGGAAGGTCCAACGGCTAGTTTCCGAATAAACAGAACATAACCGTTGGAAAGTTGTTGGAAGCAATTTTTGGGCAACTATAAATACCCCTAAGCCTGAATTAAATAATAAGAGACTTCTACAAGTAATTCTTGAGCTATTTGGGAGAAATAGTGGGTACAAGTGCTGTAATAGTGTAGGTAGTTTTGTGAAAAGAGCTTAGTAGTGTAAGAGTTATTCAAGTGTAAGAGTGGAGAGATAACAATTGTAACAAAGGGAGGTTGTGAGTGTAAAACTCTTGGCTCAACTAAAGAAAATTAGTGTGAGCAAGAGTGATCCTCATTTGTGTACAAGAGGTTATTGTCTCACCTACTTTGAAGAGACTTTTATTGGCTAAACTTGAAGTTGAAAACTTGGTAGTTGCCTTGTAAGAAGCTCTTTGTGGTTGTAAGCTCCAAGGTTGAGAAGTTTGGGAGTTTGGTTTGATACTCTTAATCTCAATTGCTTTTTACTGGTTCTTTGTGATTCAAATGTTGAATCTTTACTTATGATTATTTGTGCTGAAGTGTTCTTTTGTTCCATAAAGTTTGCATTTCCTATTAAGCACATCAAAAGGTTTGTTTTTGAAATAAGCTAATTCAACCCCCTCTTAGGTTGCCCTGTGGGACTAACAGATAGGAAGTCCAAACCTGATAAGTCCAAATCCGGATTTGCAGATGTTAAGGATAGAAAATCTAAACCTGAATAAGTCTGAACCCAATAAATTTTGTAAGAGGATAGGAAGTTTGAACTCAAATAAGTCCGAACCTCAACAAGTCTAAAACTTGGATAGATTTTGTAGAGCTTGAGGATAGGAAGACTGAATTCAGATAAGTCCGAATCCATATGGCTTTTACAAGAGGTTAAGAAGTCTGAACCCAGATAAATCTGAACCCAATAATTATTAGAAAAATAATTTTAATAATGAATTGTGTTAATAGTATAAAAATTATTTGAATAGTGTAGGAATAATGAATAGAGAATTTTTTGTTTTAAAAGTATAAGTATAAATAGTGTTTTTGGAAATAAGTGAAAAAAAAAGTTGACCAAAAATATTTAAGTTCACCAAACATATATTTTAGGAACTATGGC
This sequence comes from Cinchona pubescens, assembly GCA_025175665.1. Classification (NCBI taxonomy): domain Eukaryota; kingdom Viridiplantae; phylum Streptophyta; class Magnoliopsida; order Gentianales; family Rubiaceae; genus Cinchona; species Cinchona pubescens. Next base: position 157,923 of record JANKKI010000514.1, on the reverse strand, counting down.
AAAGAAACAAATGAATAGTGAAGTTAAAAGTAGCAAAAAATAGCCCAAAAAAATCAAACGCCGCCATTGTCCTGGTATGAAATATTTAATTTTATGGAAGCGTAAACCTACATGATAACTTAACAGGAGCGACTCAATAGATTTGGGAGTCTAAAGCCAACTTGAATGTGAGCCATTTTTATCTTTCTAATAAAATTGGTCGAAGTTCTGATATGAAAATTAATTTTCTAAATATTTCAAATGCAAAATTGTTAATTAAAATTTTATAATCAATTCCTTATAGCATTTCTTTTATCAATTGATAATATAGCTAACCAATCTGATATTTCTTGAGACATAGTTAATCTTATAGGATTTAATTATTCTAATTTTGAAAATCTTCTGTTTCCTGTCAAAATAATAGAAATATGATCTGTAACACTATTTTAGAGGCATTATATGCATTAATAAGATAATGAACTTTTTTTACATATAGTGAAGTATGTAAATAGGAATCTTATCTGATACTTGTACTATGTCTCTTTAATTACGAAAAGAAATCTAAACTATGAATAGAATGATTATTACTTTGTTTTAAGGATTTTTCAAAATTAAGGCAACGGATAGCAATTTTCCACATTAATGTTATCAATTTTTCAATATCAAATAAAAACATCAAAATACTTTATATATTTTGAAATATGAAAGACTACTTTAAAGTGAAGAAATTGCTTTTATGAGCTATGTAAAATAAATAATCAGTTCTATATTGTTATTAAGGAGACTTTATTATTTTATTATTAATATTTCTCGAGTTTTTGTTTTTTTTGGCTAAAATAGCCCTATTTTAGAAAATTATTACTAAAGTAATCCAATTTCGAATTATATTCTCTTTTTAGTGTAGTTAGTGCCTAATAACTCGTAGGCTTCTAATAAGTGGAGAAGATCAAAGTTTGTAGTAGTCGTCCTCTTTACTCTTTTTTATTTGCAAAACTTGTATAGTTAATTTGTTTGTGACAACCTCTAATCTAATCATAGATAAAGAGTCATCAACCAAATAAACTTTTAACATCTAAAAAGTATAAAGTTGCATGCAACAATTTCAAAGGTAGACAAGCATTTTTCTTGTTCTAATGGTAATGCTATTTTGACTAAAAATTTATATGGAGAAAGATTAAATCTTACAGCTATTTCCATTAAAAAGTGCTTAGAAAAAAAAAGATTTAAATTTTGAATACCTATTATTGTATTATCGTGTCGTCTAAATGTATTAATGGTATTGAAGATACAATTTATTGGTGGAACGGACTTGGGTCCAGTTTGATCACCTAAGCAAATTTATTTATATTTTAGAGTGAACTAGGAGCATCATGGATCAAGTCCGGGTCCAAAACTATATATTCGGGTCTAAATTTATTATATATAATTTATGTTTAATCACCGAATTTGATCCGAATCTGTTTAATAGTTATAACGAATGGACGAGACATGCATTTTATTATTTTGACTTAATTAAGACCTAAGTCTTGTTAAGTAACTGAATCCTTGTAACTTTGCAAACTTTTAAGTAAAATAACTGATCAATTGAGATTATTGGCTGATCATTTGTGTGCAGATCACTTATATGCTGTTTTTGTGGATGTCCACATTCATTATCAGACACATTTTTCGTCTTTTGATGTGCATGTTTTTCACCTTCAACATGCAATTAATGTTGTGGCCATTTTTTAATGCGCAATTAAAGCAATTCGTTTTGTGATTTGTATCTATCACTACTCTTTGTCATCTCTACTTATAAATACAACTTTTCATTACTTTGGCTCTCAATTCTGGTAATGCCTTTAGCTCTGGCAGTAATTTCGAAAGTTTTGCAAATTCTTTTTCATATGATTGTGTAATTTGCCTTTGCACTTCTAATTTGGATGTTTTTTTTCTGATGAAGCCAGAATCCTCCACCCAAATAAGAGGATTGATAGTGGGATGCTTGTTTCTAATGAACATCTCTCCAACGTAAGAAATAAGAGACTGGACGAGTTGTTTCAACAGGATTCAAGGCATTCCAAAATGTGCTGCAAGGATGAGACCACTCCTCATCTTCCTTTTGCAACTTTTGAAGCATTAGCACATTAAGTTGGGGTTGTTCCGTATATTTTGAGAAGAACTTGTTGCTCGATATTAGGAATAACCTCAACTTGTTGCCCAATATTAGGAACAACCTCAATTTGTTTGTTTGGCTTCCCTTTGCAAACTTTTGTATTTTGTACTCTTTGTTTTATTGATAATAAATTGAAAATCTTGAAGACATTCCTTTTTTGTTTGTTCAGCATTGTTGAACTGAAGTGGATCTTCCAACGCGACCTGCTTCACCAGCCATTCTTTCTAACTGATCGTCTAACGCGATTAGCTTTCTTATAAGATTTGTCAGAGTTCAGATATATTTGAAGATTCTTAAATGTAAAAGAACTAATCAGAAATAACCGTGCAAATTTTGAATAACTCTACTTGATCAAATAACTGAGTAAATTCTAAATAGAGGATCTAATTAATTGTTGAGGTCATTGTTCATCCAATACGAGCAGCCTCTAATCAGTGATTGTTTATAAAATTCCAAGTAAACAAGATGATCATCTTTGTTAAGGATTGGTTTATTGAACACAAACTACATTTGATCATTCCTGCACAAAAAAAAATGTCAAGTATAAAAGAATCAATCATTGACTGACCATTTTCCAGAAATTGATATTGTCTCTATCAGTGACATGCATATCGCTTATATGCTTTCTGGTAGATTTCCATATTCTTTTCTTAGCATTTTTGCTTTTGTTTGGTTCTGCTGCTGATCTGCTATCTTTGTTGATCAGAAATTTGATCATCACATTTTGAAGGACAACTCACGAAAGGTGACACACACAAAATCATTTTCCCAACATTAGTGCACATTAAATACCACATCTTTTCAGTTATAGTAACTGCCATCTTTTGGCTTTCCATTTTCCCACGCAAAAATAATTGAGAAATCGTGACATGACTTGACCCGGAATATTGACTTGACATAAGAGTCGTGTAAAGGTCGTGACCCGATTATAATCGAATTTGGCCCATGTCTATGCTTATTTTTCTATAAATAGTACTTTCTTTATCTCATTGATTTTTGGCCTCTTTCTCCGTCGACATTTCAAGTAATTTTCATTGGTTCCCTTTAATACCGGTTTTTTGATCTCATAAGTTAATAAACTTGTAATTTTGTGTTCTTTTTTGAACATTTTCTTCTAAATTTGAAAACAGGTTCCAAAAGATTTTGACTTTTTGCACTTGTTTGAAAAAATGGCATCCATCTCTAGTACTAAGAATACTCAACTTCTGGATGATCTTTCAATCACTCTGAACACACTTTGAATGGTTCGGAACAAGCTGAAGGATCTGCAGAAACTGGACTAGTTTCTATCAAATTCATCTTGTTAACTGTGGACATTCTATCAAGCATCCTCCTTCTAATTATATCATTCATCTCTAGAATGCTTACTGTATTCCTAATTCAGTTGCCATTCACATTCTCGAAGAGAATGATCGTGCTCATAATCCTCCTAGCTCAGAGTTGGTTTTCATCTACCCTTTCATAAAAATTTTCTTTCTTTGTGTATCCATTTTGGAATCTACATATCCCAACTTGTCTCGAATGTAATCAGGTTCATTGTCTATTTTAGCCTAATCTGCAAACATTTTTACCTGAAGCCTGAGGAGTGGGCTTTAGATTTTTTTACAAGTTATTTAAAAATTGATAGGTTGGTTTTATATACTTCTTGTTGCAGAAGAAGCGTATCGAATTGTGGTAATTTAGTCAACTTCTATTAAGGAATGGAAGAAGTTATTCTTTTTTGTAAAGTAGGAAGATATGCTGGAGTTCATAAGGAGTGGTCGTTTAGTGGGTGTGATAAATCACTAAACGAAAATCCCATCGACGCATTAAAGAAGTCATATTACGTTACGATATGTAATAGATTCAATCTTCTAAAATGGTTTTCAATTTCGAGGGGAAGAATGTAATAGTTAATCAGGGACCTACGGGGGGCAAAATTAGCCAGGGATCTTTAATCTCCTCCGGAATACGATCCTAGAAGGTATTGATTCTTTTGCCATTAGGTATTCAATTTCTGATCTTCATTTAAACTTCATTGACATTGCTTAGATTTTATTTAGCTCTAACTTTCTTGGAACTGACTGATCTTCTTGAGAAAAAGAGAGGATCGATGAAAACAACAAAAGGAGTCACTATTGCAGTTCCTTTGCAAGCTATTCTCCCTAATCCAACACCTTCTTCTATTCCAAAACTAAGCTCGGGTTAGGCATTAAAGAGGAAAGCTTCTTCTGCCTTGTCTCAGTCAATCAAAAAGAAAATTCGAGGTATATTGATACGTAAAGTGGCAACTGCCCCTCCATCGAGCCAAAAGAAAAATTGAGGTATATCGATTATTGAAGTGGCATGTGATCCTCTCCAACAGAGACAATCCAACGTGGAGAAGGATAGTTCTACCCTAATCCTCTCATTCTTCTCAAATTCCCAAAGTTCAAGAAGGACTTCCGAAAATGCAAATAGGTGAATCAAAAGGGCCATCCTCCCTCAAGACTGCCGTTATTCAAGGAAATATCCATATGAAATTATTCAAGATGAGATGAACCAAAGCACCCGTGCTGTAAACATTTGTACTCAGATTCTTTTGAGTTACTTTGACTTGTAATATTAACCTTTGGGCTCTGTTTTGTGTAGCTCCTGACAACTATTTTTGACATGTAACGCTGCTTCTCAACTTTCCAAAAGCGTGTATCTCAGCTCGAGAGTGCTTTGTCCAAGGAAAAGGCCATCAGCAATGCATTTATTGCTCAACTAAAAGAGAATGAGACTGCTCTTGCCGAACTCCAAGAAAAGCATGAAAAGGAGTTCACTCGAATGGTAAAGCAAGAAATTTTGCAGATTGCAGCAGTTGAAAATGCAAAAAGTGAGGCTTATATCATAGTCCCTTGAGGTCAAATAGTTTAACTGAACTCAGTCAGAGTCGAAGTGGATGCTTTGGGGGCTGCATCTGGGGCTTTTGGTTCAAACCTTCTTTTGGAAGGCGTCGACCAAATTTTGTCTTCTCCTGCTCTTTGGTGAATGCAGACTTTGGTGAATTCCGACTGAAGCTGGGAGCTTGTTTTATTTGTGGCAAAGTGGCACATCGAATGAATGATTGTCCAAGAAATGTGAGGAACGGAAGAGGAAAGGTAGTTGAACCGGTGGCAGCCAATCCCAAAGCCAATGCTAGAGTATATGGTATGAACGAGCTTGATGGACGTAGCATTAGGTATGTTAATAATAAACTTTATGTTTGCATATGTGCTCTTGGACTTGGAAATTGTTTTAATACTCATTGAACTTTGAGATGAAACATTTGGATAAATATTGCAAAGATGTTTGTGAATACATTTCGTTTCGTGATCGAATAGCCAAATAAACTTTATCAAGTGCTTAGTCGGTAGTTTTATGTTATAGAGGTTGAAGGTGGTAAATATAAAGGAGTGCACATATGTAATGCGTGAACATTAGAGTAATACCATTTGAATTAGCAAGCATGTAAATATGTGGTACGATTAGTGAGTGGAATGTTAATTCACTTTTGGATCAATCGACTGAAGTGGTCAATAAGGTTAGAGTTTACCGTGATATTAGTACGTAAGTTTTGAGGACAAAACTTTTATAAGAGGGGTAGAATATAATACCCACGACTTTTTTTTTGTTTATTTATTTAAAATAAAATGCCTAAACATACTAAAGGATAAAACCGTGTAAGATTCCTAAGGGATGAAATATCTAGAATAGTATTATCCTACACCTAATACAATTACTCCAGTAGTACATATCTACAAGTAACGATTAGACTATATATATACTATTGGGTAGAGTTTACATAACACAAACATTGGAGAGAATTTCAGTCATATTAAAGGTTAGTTTTCTTCTTATTTAGTCTGAATTAATTATTTTTGTTTTTATGAAGTATTTTAGGAAAATTTGATGCTTAGTTATTTTAAATATTAGTTATTTACTTTATTAGATTATTTTCTTAGGAAGTTAGTTCAATTAACATAAAAGTTATTATTGGAAGTTAATTTACAAAGTTATTTTCTTTAAATTAAAATCGAATTTATGTATATGAAAATTATATTTCTTTCTTGAATTGTACTATGTTTTATTATTGCTGGATTTTTTTAAGAAAAAAAAGTCTGATTTGATTGGGGAGAAAAGAGATCAGAGAGTAGAATTGAAGGGAAAAAAAGAAAGATTAGAGAGAGAGAAGAGACTAGAAAAAAAAGAAGAAAAAGACGATGAGTTGCAGCGATGGAGTTGATATGAGGAAGAAGAAGAATATTAACAAAGTTTCTAAAATTGCATCTTAACACCCAAAGTTTTATACAACTTTTACAAAGGCCCAAAATACTTTTATTGCAACAAATTGAGTCCTTTTGAATCTCAGAAATTATAGATAAGCCGGGATGATTTTTCAATATCCTGTCCCCCATCCATTCATAGAAGCCTTCTGGAATTACCAAAAGGCCCTCACAGTTTGTTAAAATTTCACATCAGTCCCTGAAAGTTTCTATAAATGACATATTGACCCCTAAAAGTTTATATGAAGTTAATATTTAACCCCAAAAAGTTCTATAGAATACATAGAGACCTCTAATGACTTTGTGAAATGATCCAAATACAATCAAGGGTTTTAAAAGTTACATAAAAGTCCAAATTAATTTTTCAAAGTTCATAAAAGACCCCAAATGGATTTCTAAATTTATAAATTGTTCTACAATATTTTGTTTAACTAAAATAGAGTCCAAATTTTTTTTTAAATGTTATAAATGAGTTTAATTAATCATAGTAAGTCTTATAAGGTTATAATAGTGATTTCAAAGTACTTCTTTTTACTACAAGAAAACTATATGATAGTATAGTAAATATTATTTTTGCAAATATGAGGACAATTATAGATGTATAGAAAGCTTTAGTATTTAGGAAAAGATTGTTATAGGATATTTAAGCAAATGCTAAGCACGTACTAAGTGATAGAAACGTGAATTTTGATATGGAATACTGAAAAGGAGCAAGTACAAGAGTAACGTGATTTTTTGGCATATTGTGGCAAGTGGTGCCTACCCTTTGATTTGAAAATTGTTTTACAAACCCATAGATTTAAATGATTTTATGAACTTGCATGGTTTTCTAAATTATTTTATGAAATGTGTTTTACGAAATGATTATTTGATTATGAAAATCTGGATCATGTATGCCTGTTTGACTTGCTTGATTTTCAAGTTATAGAAACGTGATATATACAAGATTTTTAATATGTATGAAATACATGTAACGAATGGGTAAATATTAATGGACAAAGGCTCTAAACAAACATAAAACAGTCATAGATTATAATCCTGATTTGTACTGATATACTAATAAACGATAAACGATATACGATAGGTCAAGGTGTTCCATAGAAACTTCTTGACTACATTTTCTAGTGAGGGTTCCTCTCCTTCACTAGACTTAGTACTCAGAGCCGATGAATGCACGTATTGTTTTGAACATCTAAGAAAGTGTACATTATTTGAAATTGAAATTGTGATATGTCATAAATTATTTGAAAACTATATGTTATATGACTTGATATAGATAAATGATACATGAATTTTGAAATACAAGTTGAATTACGTGACTATATGTACTGAAAATGACATGCGATTTAGAAAGATGATTTTAGTAAAAGCATATGCGTGTGATCGTTTAATTTGTTTTTCCGAAATGTATATGTATAACTGCATGATGCAGCAGGATGTGAATGCTATCTACTGGGCGACTTGTCACTCACACCATTCCATAAACTTTTGTACAGACGATAAATACGAGTACGTCATCATAGAGGACGAAGCATAGACGTACTCGGATAAAGAAGATTGTTATTTAGTAATAAGATTCTGCTATAGTTATTTGACTTTGAATAGTTCATCTATTGGAATAAGTAGAGCATGTGTGCTTATATCGTGACACTATGTTTTTATTTTAGAAACACCCATAATTATTGAATCAAACATGCAGAGGAGTTGGATTGAGTCGACGTCTTATTTAAACTTAAATTATTTCAATTAACTGTATATGTAGAACAATCAGAGCACAAGCTCAAATTTATTTGAACATAAATCCATGACAAATACATTTGCATATTAAAAAGAAGTACATGATTGACATAAAATGACACAATTATGCATTCAGCGACATTACATAATAAATGATACATAATTATTGAATAGTAAAAGCATTGAGCCAGAAATATTTGGTTTATAGTCTCCAAATTAGTTTTAGTTATAGTTGAAATAGATCATGTTCCCATAATATATCCATGACTTAGCATTCCAGTTGAGGTGATAGCTGAACATGTACAAAGCATCGGATGGAAATCCTTGGTCATCATGCTCAATAATCTCACCATCTCCACCGTTAATCAATATGTCCCACTTGATCCGACGGTTATCAGAAGCTCCAGATCTGATTCCACCACATTGTAAATCCAATATCTCTTCCTTCACAATCTGTATTTCACCATAATCCATGACTGCCAGCTCTGTATCTCGACTGAAGTCCTTCATGAACCCTCCCCAACCATCCGCCCATCCAAATCCATCTCCTCTAGCCGTATGAATGTTTTGATGAAAATATTTCTTCAATTCCCTTCCCGGCCGACGGAGCTTGTATAGGCCCACTCTGCAACTCACCGCGGCTTCTTTTGTCCATATGGATGCATCAATGGTGATTCCTCTAAGACAGATTTTTTTACCTACGTGCATGGTGGAGTCAGGACCCCTTGGTCAGTTGGGCAAAAATTATTTTACTAATAATTAAAAATACAACATGATAAATTCATTAATGGAAAATTTAAATAAATTTATGTCGAGGAAGCTATAATAAATTTATGTTGAGGAATGTGCAATTGAACAGTACACCCTCAGGCCCCAACTCTAACTGCCTAGTTGTGAAATAACTGTGTGCAAATATGTACATTTAAATATTGTCTTAAAACATTTCATTTACGTAAGTTTCTTTACTTAATTAATAGCAAATTGTGCGCCTCAAAATTCCTAGCTTACCGGCAAGAGAAGGGCTGGCGTTGGCCGCGAGTCCTACACTCTTCCACTCGTTAGATGCTTTCTCTAGTCTCTTGCATAATCGCTCAAACCCTCCCAAGAATCGGCTTATCTCTGCCCTCTCTGTATCTTCATCACCTGTCAACCGCACTAGTTTTGGCATTTTGAGTATATTGAATGCGATGACCACAATTTTGTGTCTTCTTTGTTTTTGTTAATAGTTTCGAGCAACTTTCTATTGTATTTGCTTTTAGCTTGATGAATCCCTAATGAGGTCGTAAGTCCTTTTATAGGCAATATTTCTAAGCTTCTAGTATACTAGTGTCTGTGAGAAGATTCCCGCGGCTTGTGTGAATGCAAAATATTACTAGTTAAGTTCTCCATTAATTTTTTTCGTTTTAAAAAAAAAAAGTTTTATCACTCCAAAGAAGTTGACTAGAACAAATTAAAAACATGTCAGCGCCAAGTAAGCAATTTACATGGTGAATCCCAATTGTATACATGTTCTATGTATTATGATTGCTTATTAACTTTCTGAATCCTAATTGGACTGTTACACAAACAAAAAAGATTGGCAAAATTATATCAACATAGCTCAACTTGTCATCCGATGTCGTAGTAAAAAATTTAAAAACAGTATAAGTTATTATTTTTTTCAAAATTTAAGACAGCCGACTGGCACATATTATAAAGATTTATAATAATTTTCACAAATTGACTTCTGAAAACAAATGAAAACAGTGAGGAAGTACTTAATTTACCAAATAAAACCAAAAAAAAAAAACTAGTATTTAATCGGAACTGGTATTTGGACTATAATAAAAATGGCAAGATTCAAGAATCGAGCACGTGGTAGGCAATAACCCCTTCACCTACCTTAATTAACTCGAACAGGTACGTACGGTGAACACGACATTTTTCTTGGCTGGCCTACACACCTTTGCTTTCATATGGTATTCTGCAAAGAGTTTAATATTATGATGCTGTTCTTGGTTGCCAACCTGAATTAGATAAGTAATTGGAACTCCTGGATCGGGCACATGACAGTAAGCATTTTTCTTTTTCTGAACTTTTGCTTTCATATTACGATCTGCAAAAAAATTAAATATCATGACATTGGATGCTTATAAATTGCATTATCTGAATTACTATTGGGATGTGTTATTTGTGTCATTATTTGTGTTATTTGAAAAATAACAAAAAAGTTGCATAAGTGTTTAGATTGTAAATAATTCAAATAATTTTTTATAAATAAATATTTGGATAGTAAATCGTGCAAATAATTTTTTCAAATAAGTGTTTGGATTGTGTTTTTTTTTACACTAAAAGACAAAATAGGTACATGAAAATCGAATGAAATCACCAATACCAAGACACGCATTCTCGTTTCGTATGAGTGTTTGGATAGCTTTTTTTACACTAAAAGATAAAATAGATACATGAGTTCAAATTTTTTTTCGTATTCGTTTTTTACCATCATGACGACCATTAAAATCGCATATAAAGGCAATTGATTTCTCATTGTTTGAAACTGGAATCGCGTAAAATGAGCCATACGTATATGCATACCATATATGAGTATTTTTAAAAATTTATACTTAAAAATGTTTAATTATTTTGCAAAAAAATCCCTCTAAAATTAAATAATAGAAGGGTTGACGATAGGAAGTCCGAATCTAGATATGTCCAAATCTGTATAGCTTTTGTGGAGGCCGAGGATTGGAAGTCCAAACCCAAATAAGTCCAAACCTGATAAGTCCAAATCCGGATTTGCAGATGTTGAGGATAGAAAATCTAAACCTGAATAAGTCTGAACCCAAATAAATTTTGCAAGGGGATAGGAAGTTTGAACTCAAATAGGTCCGAACCTCAACAAGTCTAAAATTTGGATAGATTTTGTAAAGCTTGAGGATAGGATGTTTGAATTCAGATAGGTCCAAATCCATATGGAGGGGACTTTTACAAGAGGTTAAGAAGTCCGAACCCAAATAAATCTGAACCCGGTAATTATTAGAAAAATAATTTTAATAATGAATTGTGTAAATAGTATTAAAATTATTTGAATAGTGTAGGTAATGAGTAGTGAATTTTTTTTTTTTAAAGTATAAGTAATAAATAGTGTTTTTGGAAATAAGTGAAAAAAATGTTGACCAAAAAATATTTAAAATACCAAACAAATATTTTAGGAACTATGGCAAAGATAGAAATGAATAGTGAAATTAAAAGTAGCAAAAAATAGCCCAAAAAAAAAATCCATACGCAGCCATTGTCCTGGTATGAAATATATAATTTTATGGAAGCGTAAACCTACATGATAACTTAACAGGAGCGACTCAACAGATTTGGGAGTCTAAAGCCAACTTAAATGTGAGCCATTTTTATCTTTCTAATAAAATTGGTACAAGTTCTGATATGAAAATTAATTTTCTAGATATTTGAAATGCAAAATTGTTAATTAAAATTTTACTAATCAATTCCCTATGGCATTTCTTTTATCAATTGATAATATAGCTAACCAATCTGATATTTCTTGAGACATAGTTAATCTTATAGGATTTAATTATGCTAATTTTGAAATTGGTTCTTTTATCCTGTCTCTTATACATGATCCGTAGCATTATTTTATAGGCATTATATGCATTAATAAAATAATGAACTATTTTTTATATATAGTTAAGTATGTAAATAGGAATCTTATCTTATACTTGTACAATTTCTCTTTAATTATGAAATGAAATCTAAACTATCAATAGAATGATCATTACTTGGTTTTAAGGATTTTTCAAAATTAAGACAACGGATTGAAATTTTCCACTTTATAATGTTATCAATTTTTCAATATAAAATAAAAACATCAAAATATTTTTATATATTTTGAATTATTGAAAACTACTTTAAAGTGACGAAGATGCAGATATGTAGAGATAATAGTATATTTAGATCTGTATTGTTATTCAGGAGACTTTATTACGTTTTATTATCAATATTTCTCGAGTTTTTTTTTTTTAACTAAAATAACCCTATTTAAGAAAATTATTACTAAAGTAATCCAATTACGAATTATATTCCCTTTTTAGTGTACATAGAACCTGTCTCTTATACACTTCATTAGATTGCATAAACTGTACAGTTAATTTGTTTGTGAGTACCTCTAATCTAATCATAGATAAAGAGTCATCAACCGAATAAACTTTTAACATCTAAAAAGTATAAAGTTGCATGCAACAATTTCAAAGGTAGACAAGCATTTTTCTAGTTCTAATGGTAATGCTATTTTGATTAAAAATTTATATGGAGAAAGATTAAATCTTACAGATATTTCCGTTAAAAATTGCGTCGGAAAAAAGATTTAAATTTTGAATACCTATTATTGTATTATCGCGTCGTCTAAATGTATTAATGGTATTGAAGATACAATTTATTGGCGGAACGAACTTGGGACCAGTTTGCTCACTTAAGCAAATTTATTTATATTTTAGAGCTGAACTTGGAGCATCATGGATCAATTCCGGGTCCAAAACTATTTATTCGGGTCTAAATTTATATATAATTTTAATTACCGGATTTGATCCGAATATGTTTAATAGTTATAATGAATGGACGAGATAAGCATTTTATTATTTTGATCTATTAAGACCTGAGAGTAGTTAAATATTTAAAAATAATTAATCACTTGTGTATATGTGTGCACACATACTAGTAGAACCTACATGTACATATATAGATTTTTTGTAAATTGCTAATATAATTCATATTCTATTGTAGAACACCAACATATATATTGCTTATAAACAAAATTTCTTTTTAAATACTTGCGTAAAGAAATTTCTATAATAATTTAAAAATCTGTGTTAAAATTTCAAAAGTAATAAGGAAATAACAAGACTGGATCCATATCCAGATATGGATTTACTTTTGTAGGGTATCCGATAATACTAATAAGATCTATATTTCAATATGTTCGATCCGACCCGAATTTGACTAGTTTATAGCCCAAAAGTGAACCAAGAAATTATTAATTTCCATGGAAATCTTTTCCTTTCAAAATCTTTTTAGATTAATTTATTCTATGTTGTTTCAATGAGTTAGCTTGTTCAATATTTACTAACCCTTTGTTGAGATTCAATTTTTAGAAATCATTATCAAAAGCCAACCGTATTGCTTTCTTTGGGTTGTGGAAGCCTGGACATCACAGGATCTTGTTTGGAAATCCAACAGTTATTTTCTCGATGCCGTCATTTACAAGTATTTATGACACTCAAAACATTAGGAAGGGAATATAATTCACAACTATATTACTTTGGGAATTATTTTTCGAAACAAAGTTAAAATACTCCAACCTTCTCATCAAATTATCTACGAATAACACATTTCTCACCATATTTACGTCTATATTCATTTCAAATATAGTTTCTTTAGCAAATTTCATAGCAATTGTAAATCCATCTTCTCTATATGTTTTATAAAAAAGAAATAAAATATTTTAGTTGAATATATAGCAACGTTATTAAACCGCATATCTTTTTTATTGTAGACTTTTATTAATGAATAAAAAATAATATATCATGGCATTTCGCCATTAATCAATAAAAATTCAAAATGGTCAAACACGTGTATTGCTGAATAATTAACTTTAGTATATGAATCTTTATTAATTTCAACAAAACATCTCTTATTTGTGTGAAAGTTGGGAATTGATTAGGTTATAGTTGGTTAATTAATATGGAGTCTTTATTATCAAGGGATATTTTTTCAATAATTTTTTATTTAATATTATACTTATATTAAGGCCTAAAAATTTTGGATCTAAAATTTTTTGGGGTCTAAAATGATGGTTTCATATCCCTTACTATTAAATCATCCCTACAATTTAATATTGCATAACTGGAATATAAGGTGCATGATGAAATGATGCAATACATACTCTTAATTGAGAGTTACAAAGGTACAAAACTATTTGTGATTTGCAAATGAAGGTCATACCATCATTTATCTTCAATGTGGAATTACTAATTTTTGTGATTTGTCACAAAATGATTAGTATTTTTGACATTTAAAATACTATGTCAAAAAAGATAAGTTTTCTTATAGTGCTATTCAAATTAACTATTATTCATACATTCTACACATATTTTTTCGTCGAGAAAATATTTACATAGCCACAAAATTTAGGAGCACTTAACAAAGTCAATCCACGTGACAAAATCATATTCAATTACCATGATTTTAGATGTATCGTGTTCGTTTCTTCTGAAGTGGATTTAGGTGACAACCTTGATAGTTTATCATTTTGTCACTATATATGGATGGACTATTTTCATTGGTATTAGATACGATAAGATATTCTCACGTAATTACTTATTGTTCCATTTCGCTTGATGCACAACGTATAGTTATTGTTTGATTAATTTTGTATTTCATCAAAATTTGATAATTTCTGCACCGTCCATTTGCACTGCTAGCTTGATTTAGGGATTTTACGATGCCCAAAAGACTACAACTGAAGCAGCTTTTAATATGAGCGAAATGAGAAAGAAGGAAGTCGAGGCTAGGGCAACTTTTGAAGAAAAGTTGAAAAGAGAACGGGAATCTCCTCTAAACTAAAGCTGCGTATGGAATCCCAAAAGCGATCGGAGCTGGACTTTGAACATGCTCCCGAAGTTGAGAAGCTTAAGCAAGCTTCTAAACAGATTGCTAGTGATATAAAAGACAATCAGAGAGAGCTTGAGTCTTTGAAAGTAGAAATAGGAAGGCTGAAGACCAAGCTCAAAGCACTGTGGGCAAGAGGACAACACTTTGAAGGAATAATTACTTCTTCAAAGTGTTAACAACTTTCTTTCCTTTGAGGGCCTTGCACAAGATTGATCAAATTTTGTCAAGTTAGCCTTCGATTCAGGTTTGGAAAAGAAGTGGAAGAGATAGACAAACAATATCCAATGTTGCAGCTAAATCCTGAAGGCTTTGAGCTGTTTGGACCTGAGTCACGAAAGCACTGAGAAATGAGTAGTGATGGTGAACGTAATCAAGAATGCTCGGTTTAGTGAAAATCTTCACTTGAGCATACTTCCCGAGCCTTCTAAGAAATGAGTACATGCAGGTGAAGTGACTTCTGCATTACAAGGAAATCCATAAAAATATTTCAAACTTAGAATATCTGGAATATAAATTCTATAGAATCTTATGATTTGGATCCACTAATGGCTTTATCCTTTAATTTTCCTGGCTAGGTTTTGGTTGGTACACCTACTTCAATTGGGGTCTTTCCACCTGAAGTTGAACAGTTTCTAGCTGATCAGACTTAGGACCAGCTCGAGGACGATCAGCATTAGAGGCCTGTATAGATAGGAATGAGCCTTGTTATCACCTACAAGCAATGAATTTTACCGCTTTCATATCTACTCCATTTTTTTCACTTTTTTCAGTTCTTCCATTCCTTTGTTCTTCTGTGCCATGCACATCTAATGCTGCATCTGAATAATAAATTGTCCATTTTTGTGGAATTGCTTCCAACTAGGTAGTTCATCTGTTAATCTAGAGCAAATCGTCTAAGGCGATTAGTTAATTGAATCCTTGTAGCTTTGCAAACTTTTAAGTGAAATAACTGATCAATTGAGATTATTGGCTGATCATTTGTGTGCAGATCACTTATATGCTATTTTTGTGGATGTCCACATTCATTCTTAGACACGTCTTTCGTCTTTTGAAGTGCATGTTTTTCACCTTCAACATGCAATTAATGCTGTGGCCATTTTTTCATGCGCAATTAATGTATTTCGTTTTGTGATTTGTGTCTATCGCAACTCTTTGTCATCTATACTTATAGATACCTCTTTTCATTCCTTAATCAAATCAATGGCTCTCGATTCCAGTAATATCATTAGCTCTGGCAATAATTCTGAAAGTTTTGCAAATTCTTCTTCATAGGATTGTGTAGTTTTGCCAAGTGCACTTCTAATTTGGTTGTTTCTAATGAAGAATCCTCCACCCAAATAAGAGGATTGATAGTGGGATGCTTGTTTCTAATGAACCTCTCTCCAACATAAGAAATAAGAGACTGGATGAGTTGTTTCAACAAGATTCAAGGCATTCCAAAATGTGCTGCAAGGATGAGACCACTCCTCGGCTTCCTTTTGGAACTTCTAAAGCATGTGCACATTAAGTTGGGGTTGTTCCATATATTTTGAGAACTTGTATGCTCGATATCAGGAATAACCTCAACTTGTAGCCCAATATCTGGGATAAACTCAATTTGTTTGTTTGTCTTCCCTTTGCAAACTTTTGTATTTTGTATTCTTTGTTTTATTGATAATAAATTCAAAATATTGAAGACATTCCTTTTTTGTTTGTGCAACATTCTTGAACTGAAGTGGATCTTCCAACGCGACTGATTCACCAGCCATTCTTTCTGACTTAACGTCTAACGCGATTAGCTTTCTTATAAGATTTGTCAGAGTTCGGATATATTTGAAGATTCTTTGTAAAGGAACTAATCAAAAATAACCGTGTAAATTTGGAACTCTACTTGATCAAATAACAAATCTGAGTAAATTCTAAATAGAAGATCTAATTAATTGTTGAGGTCATTGTTCATCCAATACGAGCAGCCTCTAATGTGTATTGTTTATAAAATTCCAAGTAAACAAGATCATCTCTGTTAAGGATTGGTTTATTGAACACAAACTACCTTTGATCATTCATGCACAAAAAAAAAATGTCAAGTATAAAAGAATCAATGATTGACCGACCATTTTCAAGAAATTGATATTGTCTCTATCAGTGACATGCATATCGCTTATATACTTTCTGGTAGATCTCCATATTCTTTTCTTAGCATTTTTGCTTTTGTTTGGTTCTGCAGCTGATCGGCTATCTTTGTTGATCAGAAATTTGATCATCACATTTTGAAGGACAACTCACGAAAGGTGACACACACAAAACCATTTACTCAATATTATTGCACATTAAATACCACATCTTTTCAGTTATTAACGGCCATCTTTTGGCTTTCCATTTTCCCACCCAAAAAATATTGAGAAATCGTGACCTGAGATCTTGACCCGGACTATTGACTTGACATTAGAGTCGTGTAAAGGTTGTGACCCGATTGTAATCTAATCTGGCCCGTGTCTATACTTATTTTTCTATAAATAGTATTTTCCTTATCTCATTTATTTTTTCCTCTTTCTCCGCTGACGTTTCTAGTAATTTTTGTTGGTTCCCTTCAATACCGGTGTTTAGATCTCATAAGCGCTTGAAACTTGTTATTTTGTGTTCTTTTTTGAACATTTTCTTCTCGATTTGAAAACAGGTTCCAAAAGATTTTGATTTTTTGCACTTGTTAGAATAAATGGCATCCATCTCTAGTTCTAAGAATACTCAACTTCTGGATGATCTTTCAATCGCTCTGAGCACACGCTGAATGGTTCGGAACAAGCTGAAGGATCTGCAGAAACTGGACTAGTTTCTGTCGAATTCATCTTGTTAACTGTGGACATTCCAAGCATCGTCCTTCTAATTATATCCTTCATCTCTGGAATGCTTACTGTATTCCTAATTCAGTTTCCTGCATTCACATTCTCCAAGAGAATGATCGTGCTCATAATCCTCCTGAAAACTATGTGACCCTTTATGAAGATTAGCTCAGAGTTTGTTTTCATCTACCCTTTCATAAAAATTTTCTCTCTTTGTGTATCCATTTTGTAATCTACATATCCCAACTTGTCTCGTATGTAATCAGGTTCATTGTCTATTTTTGCGTAATCTGCAAAAATTTGGACCTGAAGCCTGAGGAGTGGGCTTCAGATTTTTTTACAAGTTATTTAAAAATTGATAGGTTGGTTTTATATACTTCTTGTTGCAGCAGAAGTGTATCGGATTGTGGTAAATTACTCAACTTCTATTAAGGAATGGAAGAAGTTATTCTTTTTTGTAAAGTAGGAAGATATGCTGGAGTTCAGAAGGAGCGGTCGTTTAGTGGCTGTGATAAATCACTAAACGAAAATCCCATCGACACATTAAAGAAGTCATACTATTATGATATTTAATAGATTCAATCTTCTACAATGGTTTTCAATTTACAACGAGGGAAAGAATGTAATAGTTAATCAGGGCCTAGGGGGGACAGAATTAGCCAGGGATCTTCAATCTCCTCCAGAATACGATCCTAGAAAGTATTGCTTCTTTTGCCATTAGGTATTCAATTTTTGATCTTCATTTAAACTTCATTTACATTGCTAAGATTTTATTTAGCTCTAACTTTCTTGGAACTGACTGATCTTCCTGAGAAAAAGAGAGGATCGAAGAAAACAACAAAAGGAGTCACTATTGCAGTTTCTTTGCAAGCTATTCCCCCTAATCCAACACCTTCTTCTATTCCAAAACTAAGCTCGGTTTAGGCGTTAAAGAGGAAAGCTTCTTCTGCCTTGTCTCAGTCAATCAAAAAGAAAATTTGGGGTATATTGATAAGTAAAGTGGCAACTGCCCCTCCATCGAACCAAAAGAAAAACTGAGGTACATCGATTATTGAAGTGGCATGTGATCCTCTCCAACAGAGACAATCCAACGTGGAGAAGGATATTTCTTCCCCACATAGGTTATAGACATTATGTATCCTCTCATTCTTCTCAAATTCCCTAAGTTGAAGAAGGACTTCTGAAAACGCAAATAGGTGAATCAAAAGGGCCATCCTTCCTGAAGACTACCGTTATTCGAGGAAATATCCAGATGAAATTATTCAAGATGAGATGAACCAAAGCACTCGTGTTGTAAACATTTGTACTTAGATTCTTTTGAGTTACTTTGACTTGTAATATTAACCTCTGGGCTCTGTTCTATGTAGCTCCTGACAACTATTTTTGACACGTAACGCTGCTTCTCAACTTCCCAAAAGCGTGTATCACAGCTCGAGAGTGCTTTGCCCAAGGAAAAGGCCATCAGCAATGCATTTATTGCTCAACTAAAAGAGAATAAGACTGCTCTTGCGAAACTCCAAGAAAAGCATGAAAAAGAGTTCACTCGAATGGTAAAGCAAGAAATTTTGCAGACTGCAGCAGTTAAAAATGCAAAAAGTGAGGTTAGTCCCTTGAGGTCAAATAGTTTAACTGAACTCAGTCAGAGTCGTCAAAGTGGATGCTTTGTGGGCTGCATCTGGGGCTTTTGGTTCAAACCTTCTTTTGGAAGGCGTCAACCAATTTTGTCCTCTCCTCCTCTTTAAAATGGTTTGGCAACCTTTTATACTTATGTTGGCAGACTATTATATAATGAGACTATCTTAGACTTACAGAAGGCTTTTCCTGATTGTCCTGGACCTAGGGGACAAACACGGCAGGCCAATTGGTTAGAGTACTAAAGAGGAAACGAGGACCACTACCGCCAAAACCGCCTAAAATAATGTGAATGAAAATATAGCTGAGTGTGTCCATTGTCACAGACGCCACTTTGGTGAATGCCGACTGAAGCTGGGAGCTTGTTTTATTTGTGGCAAAGTGGCACATCGAATGAAAGATTGTCCAAGAAATGTGAGGAACGGAAGAGGAAAGGTAGTTGAACCGGGACCAAACAAAGCCAATGCTAGAGTATGTGGTATGAACGAGCTTGATGGACGTAGCATTAGGTATGGTAATATAATAAACTTTATGTTTGCATATATGCTCTTGGACTTGGACATTTTTTTAATACTCTTTGGGCTTTGAGATTAAACATTTGGATAAATATTGCAAAGATATTTGTGAATACATTTTATTTCGTGATCGAATAGCCAAATAAGATTTATCAAGTGCTTACTCAGTAGTTTTATGATAGAGGTTGAAGGTGGTAAATATAAAGGAGTGCACATATGTAATGCTAGAGTATTACCATTTGAATTAGCAAGCATGTAAATATGTGGTACAATTAGTGAGTGGAATGTTAATTCACTTTTGGATCAATAGACTGAAGTGGTCAATAAGGTTAGAGTTTACCGTGATATTAGTACGTAAGATTCAAGGACGAAACTTTTTATAAGAGGGGTAGAATATAATACCCACGACTTTTTTTTTGTTTATTTATTTAAAATAAAATGCCTAAACATACTAAAGGATAAAACCGTGTAAGAGTTCTAAGGGATGAAATAACTAGAATAGTATTATCCTACACCTAATACAATTACTTCAGTAGTACATATCTGCAAGTAACGATTAGACTATATATATACTATAGGGTAGAGCATCTGATTCTTTGTTTTACATAACACAAACATTGGAGAGAATTTCAGCCATATTAAAGGTTAGTTTTCTTCTTATTTAGTCTGACTTAATTAT
Source organism: Cinchona pubescens (assembly GCA_025175665.1). Lineage (NCBI taxonomy): Eukaryota > Viridiplantae > Streptophyta > Magnoliopsida > Gentianales > Rubiaceae > Cinchona > Cinchona pubescens. The sequence continues at coordinate 137,482 of JANKKI010000514.1, read as the reverse complement.
TTTTGTTTTTAATTTTAGGAAAATTTGATGCTTAGTTATTTTAAATATTATTTATTTACTTTATTAGATTATTTTGTTAGGAAGTTAGTTCAATTAACATAAAAGTTATTATTGGTAGTTAATTTACAAAGTTATTTTCTATAAATTAAAATCGAATTTATGTATTTGAAAATTATTATTTTTTCTGGAATTATACTATGTTTTATTATTGCTGGATTTTTTTAAGAAAAAAAAAATGTCTGATTTGATCGAGGAGAAAAGAGATCAGAGAGTAGAATTGAAGGGAAAAAAAGAAAGATTAGAGAGAGATACGAGACTAGAAAAAAAAAAAGAAGAAAAAGACGATGAGTCCTTGCAGCTATGGAGTTGATATGAGGAAGAAGAAGAATATTAACAAAGTTTCTAAAATTGCATCTTAACACCCAAAGTTTTATACAACTTTTACAAAGGCCCAAAATACTTTTATTGCGATAAATTGAGTCCTTTTGAATCTTTGAAATTATAGGTAAGCCGGGATGATTTTTCAACGTACCCCATCCATCCATAGAAGCCTTCTGGAATTACCAAAAGGCCCTTACAGTTTGTTAAAATTTCACATCAGTTCCTGAAAGATTCTATAAATGACATATTGACCCCTAAAAGTTTATATGAAGTTAATATTTAACCCCAAAAGGTTCTATAGAATACATAGAGACACCTCTAATGACTTTGTGAAATGATCCAAATACGATCAAGTGTTTTAAAAGTTACATAAAAGTCCAAATTAATTTTTCAATGTTCCTACAAGACCCCAAATGGATTTCTAAATTTATAAACTGTTCTAAAATATTTTGTTTAGCTAAAATAGAGTCCAATAGAAAAAAATTTTAAATGTTATAAATGAGTTTTATTAATCATAGTAAGTCTTATAAGGTTATAATAGTGATTTCAAAGTACTTTTTTTACTACAAGAAAACTATATGACAGTATAGCAAATATGCGGACAATTATAGATGTATAGAAAGGTTTAGTATTTAGGAAATTGTTATAGGATATTTAAGCAAATGCTAAGCACGTACTAAGTGATAGAAACGTGAATTTTGATAGGGAATACTGAAAATGAGCAAGTACAAGAGTAACGTGATTTTTTGGCATATTGTGGTAAGTGGTGCCTACCCTTTGATTGTAAATTGTTTTACAAACCCATAGATGTTCTTAAATGATTTTATGAACTTGCATGGTTTTCTAAATTATTTTATGAAATGTGTTTTACGAAATGATTATTTGATTATGAAAATCTGGATCATGTATGCCGATTTGACTTGCTTGATTTTCAAGTTATAGAAACGTGATATATACAAGATTTTTAATATGTATGAAAGAGTACATGTAACGAATTGGGTAAATATTAATGGACAGAGGCTCTAAACAAACATAAAACAGTCATAGATTATAATCCTGATTTGTACTGATATACTAATAAACGATAAACGATATACGATAGGTAAAGGTGTTCCATAGAAACTTCTTGACTACATTTTCTAGTGAGGTCCTTCACTAGACTTAGTATTCAGAGCCGATGAATGCACGTATTGTTTTGAACATCTAAGAAAGTGTACATTATTTGAAATTGAATTTGTGATATGTCATAAATTATTTGAAAACTATATGTTATATGACTTGTTATAGATAAATGATACATGAATTTTGAAATACAAGTTGAATTACGTGACTATATGTAATGAAAATGACATGCGATTTAGAAAGATGATTTTAGTAAAGCATATGCGTGTGATCGTTTAATTTGTTTTTGCGAAATGTATATGTATAACTGCATGATGCAGCAGGATTTGAATTCTATCTAGTGGGCGACTTGTCACTCACACCATTCCATAAACTTTTGTACAGACGATAAATACGAGTACGCCATCATAGAGGATGAAGCATAGACGTACTCGGATAAAGAAGCTTGTTATTTAGTAATAAGATTCTGCTATAGTTATTTGACTTTAAATAGTTCATCTATTGGAATAAGTAGAGCATGTGTGCTCGTGACACTATGTAGAATTTAATTATTCTAATTTTGAAAATCTTCTTTTTGTCAAAATAATAGAAATATGATCCGCAGCATTATTTTATAGGCATTATATGCATTAATAAAATAATAAATTTTTTTTATATATAGTTAAGTATGTAAATAGGAATCTTATCTTATACTTCTACAATTTCTCTTTAATTATGAAAAGAAATCTAAACTATTAATAGAATGATCACAACTTTGTTTTAAAGATTTTTCAAAATTAAGGCAACGGATTGAAATTTTCCACTTTATAATGTTATCAATTTTTCAATATAAAATAAAAACATCAAAATATTTTTATATATATCCATTTGAATTATTGGAAACCACTTTAAAGTGAAGAAATTGCTTTATGCACTATGTAAAATAAATAATTAGTTCTATATTGTTATTCAGGAGACTTTATTATTTTATTATCAATATTTCTCGAGTTTTTTTTTTTTTACTAAAATAACCCTATTTTAGAAAATTATTACTAAAGTAATCCAATTATGAATTATATTCCCTTTTTAGTGTAGTTAGTGCAGTTGTTCTCTTTACTCTCTTTTATTTGCATAAAGACAATTTCTTCAGCTTAAAGTGTCTCTAATCTAATCATAGATAAAGAGTAATCAACCAAATAAATTTTTAACATCTAAAAAGTATAAAGTTGCATGCAACAATTTCAAAGGTAGACAAGCATTTTTCTTGTTATAATGGTAATGCTATTTTGATTAAAAATTTATATGGAGAAAGATTAAATCTTACAGCTATTTTCGTTAAAAAGTGCTTAGAAAAAAAAGATTTAAATTTTGAATACCTATTATTGTATTATCGTCGTCGTCTAAATGTATTAATGGCATTGAAGATACAATTTATTGGCGGAACGGACTTGGGACCAGTTTGCTCACCTAAGCAAATTTATTTATATTTTAGAGTGAACTAGGAGCATCATGCATCAGTCACTTCAGATGATAAAACTATTTAAAATATTTATTAAATTTATATATAACATTGGACCCTATGGATTTGATTCGAATCCATTTAATAGTTATAATGAATGGACGAGATATGCATTATATTATTTTGATCAATTATGACCTAAGTGTAGTTAAATATTTAAAAATAATTAATCACTTGTGTATATGTGTGCACACATACTAGTAGAACCTACATGTACATAAATAGATTTTGTATAAATTGCTAATATAATTCATATTCTGTTGTAGAACACAAAATACATATTGCTTATAAATGAAATTTCTTTTTAAATAATTACGTAAAGAAATTTCTATAATAATTTAAAAATCGATGTAAAAATTTCAAAGGTAATAAGGAAATAACAAGATTCAGGATCCATATCCAGATATGGATTTACTTTTATAAACCCTTTAGGTATCCGATAATACTAATAAGATCTATATCTGAATACGTTGGATCCGACCCCAAATTTGACTCGTTTACAGCCCAAGAGTGAACCAGGAAAATTATTCATTTACATGGAAATATTTGCCTTTCCTTTTAGATTAATTTAGTCTATGTTGTTTCAATTAGTTAGCTTGTTCAATATTTACTAACCCTTTCTTGAAATTCAATTTTTAGAAATCATTATCAAAAGCCAACTATATTGTTTTGTTGGGTTGTGGAAGCTTGGACACCACAGGATCCTGTTTGGAAATCCAACAGTTATTTTCACGATGCCGTCATTTACAAGTATGTATGACACTCAAAACATTAGCATGGGATTATAATTCACAACTATATTATTTTGGGAATTAATTTTCGAAACAAAGTTAATTTGACAAAATACTCCAACATTCTCATCAAATTATCTATGAATCACACATATCTCACAAACATTTACGTCTATATTCATTTCAAATATAGTTTCTTTAGCAAATTTCATAGCAATTGTAAATCCATCTTCTCTATATCTTTTATAAAAAAGAAATAAATCTTTTGGTTAATCTATAGCAACATTATTAATCCGCATATCTTTTGATTGTAGACTTTTATTAATTAATAGAAAATAATATATCACGGCATTTCGTCCTTAATCAATAAAAATTCAAAATGTTCAAACTCGTGTATTGCTGAATAATTACTTTAGTATATGAATCTTCATTAATTTCATCAAAACATCTCTTATTTGTGTGACAGTTAAACGAATTGATTAGGGTTTAGTTGGTTAATTAATATGGAGTCTTTTTTTCTAATAATTTTTTATTTAATATTATACTTATATTAAGGCCTAAAAATTTTGGATCTAAAATTTTTTGGGGTCTAAAATACTGGTTTCATGTCCCTTACTATTAAGTCATCCCTGCAATTTAAGTTACATAACTGGAATGCAAGGTGCATGACAATTGAAATGATATAATACATACTCTTAATTGAGAGTTACAAAGTTACGAAATTATTTGTGATTTACAAATGAAGGTCATTCCATCATTTATAATTTGGAATTACTAATTTTTGTGATTTGTCACAAAATGATTAGTATTTTTGACATTTAAAATACTGTGTCACAAAAGATAAGTTTCTTATTGTGCTATTCAAATTAACTATTATTTATACATTCTGCACATATTTTTTTGTCGAGAAAATATTTAGATAGCCACAAAATTTAGGACCACTTAACAAAGTCAATCCACGTGACAAAATCATATTTAATTATCATGATTTTAGATGTATCGTGTTCGTAAATCTGTCGTGGATTTAGTGAGACATCAGTAGTTTATCATTTTGTCACTATATATAGATGGACTGTTTTCATTGGTATTAGATACAACAAGATATTCTCATGTAATTAGTTATCGTACCATTTTGCTTGATGCACAACATATAGTTATTATTTGATTAATTTTGTACTTTCATCAAAATTTGATAATTTCTGCACCGTCCATTTGCATTGCTAGCTTGATTTAGCGAGTTTACGATGCCCAAAAGACTACAGTTGAAGCAGATTTTAACATGAACGAAATAAGAAAGAAAGAAGTCGAGGCTAGGGCTACTTTTGAAGAGACGTTGAAAAGAGAACGGAATATCCTCTTTCTGAACTAAAGCAACAATTGAAAGAAGAATTCCAAAGCGATCGGAGCTGGACTTTGAACATGTTCCCGAAGTTGAGAAACTTAAGCAAGCTTCTAAACAGATTGCTAGTGATACAAAAGACAATCAGGAAGAGCTTGAGTCTTTGAATGTAGAAATAGAGAGGCTAAAGACCAAGCTCAAAGCACTTAGGGCAGAGGACAACACTTTGAAGGAATAATTACTTCTTCAAAGTGTTAACAGCTTTCTTTCCTTTGAGGGCCTTGCACAAGATTTGATCAAATTTTGTCAAGTTAGCCTTCGATTCGGTATAGAAAGGAAGTGGAAGAGATAGACAAACAATATCCAATGTTGCAGCTAAATTCTGAAGGCTTTGAGCTGTTTGGACCTGGGTCACAAAAGCACTAAGAAATGAGATGGTGAACGTATTCAAGAATGCTCGCTTTAGTGAAAATCTTCACTTGAGCATACTTCCCGAGCCTTCTAAGAAAGGAGTACAGGCAGGTGAAGTGACTTCTGCATTACAAGGTAATCCATCAAAAGTATTTCAAACTTAGAATATTTGGAATATAAATTCTATAGAATCTTCTAATATGGGTCTATTAATGGCTTTATCCTATAATTTTCCTGGCTAGTTTTTTTTTTGGTACCCCAACTTCAATTGGGGTCTTTCCAAAAAAAAAACTAGCCAGGAAAATTAGAACCACTTGAGGACGATCTGCGTCGAGGAGAGAAAGACCAAGCTCAAAGCACTTAGGGCAGAGGACAACCTAGGTCTCTGATTAACATTTCATTTGTTGGTTCTTCTATGCCATGCACATCTGAATAAGAAATTGACCATTCTTTTGGAATTGCTTCCAACTGGGTAGTTCTGTTAATCTAGAGCAGATCGTCTAACGCGATTAGTTAACTGAATCCTTATAACTATACAAAATCTTTTTAAAATAACTGATCAATTGAGATTATTGCTGGTCATTTGTGTGCAGATCACTCATATGTTGTTTTTGTGTATGTCCACATTCATTCTCAAACGCGTTTTTCGTCTTTGATGTGCATGTTTTTCACCTTCAACATGCAATTAATATTGTGGCCATTTTTTAATGCGCAATTAATGTAATTAGTTTTGTGACTTGTATCTATCACAACTCTTTGTCATCCCTACTTATAAAGACCTCTTTTGATTCCTTAATCAAATCAATAGCTCTCGATTCCAGTAATGACATTAGCTCTAGCAGTAATTCTGAAACTTTTGTAAATTCTTTATCATATGATTGTGTAATTTTGCCAAGTAGCACTTCTAATTGGGATGTTTGTTTCTAATGAAGAATCCTCCACCCAAATAAGAGGATTGATAGTCGGATGCTTGTTTCTAATGAACATCTCTCCAACACAAGAAATAAGAGACTGGATGAGTTGTTTCAACAAGATTCAAGGCATTCCAAAATGTGCTGCAAGGATAACACCACTCCTTGGCTTCCTTTTGCAACTTTTGAAGCATTAGCACATTAAGTTGGGGTTGATCCGCATATTTGGGGAACTTGTTGCTCGATATTAGGAATAACCTCAACTTGTTGCCCAATATCAGGAATAACCTCAATTTGTTTGTTCGGCTTCCCTTTGCAAACTTTTGTATGTTGTACTCTTTGTTTTATTGATAATAAATTGAAAATCTCGAAGACATTCCTTTTTTGTTTGTTCAGCTTTCCTGAATTGAAGTGCATCTTCCAGCACGATCTGCTTCACCAGCCATTCTTTCTAGCTGATCGTCTAACGCGATTAGCTTTCTTATAAGATGTTATCAGAAATTGGATATATTTGAAGATTCTTTGTAAATGAACTAATCAGAAATAACCGTGTAAATTTTGTATAAATCTACTTGATAAAATAACTGAGTAAATTCTAAATAGAAGATCTAATTAATTGTTGAGGCCATTGTTCAACCAATACAAGCAGCCTCTAATCAGCGATTGCTTATAAAATTCCAATTAAACAAGATGATCATCTTGGTTAAGGATTGGTTTATTGAACACAAACAACCTTTGATCATTCCTGCACAAAAAAAAAATGTCAAGTATAAAAGAATCAATCATTGATCGACCATTTTCCAAAAATTGATATTGTCTCTATCAGTGACATGAATATCACTTATAAGTCTCTTATACAGATCTAGATGTGTATAAGAGACAGGAAATAAAATGTATGTCACAAATGCACATTAAATACCACATCTTTTCATTTATTAACTGCCATCTTTTGGCTTTCCATTTTCCCACCCAAAAATAATTGAGAAATCGTGACCTGACTTGATCCGGAATATTGACTTGACATTAGAGTATCGTAATGGTTGTCTCTTATACACATCTAGATGTGTATATGTCTTGGACCAAAAGCATTATACAAACATCTAGTTTATGTGTATAAGATCTTATTTATTTTTTCCTCTTTCTTCATTGACGTTTCAAGTAATTTCCGTTGGTTCCCTTCAATACAGGTGTTTTGATCTCATAAGCGCTTGAAACTTGTAATTTTGTGTTCTTTTTTGACCATTTTCTTCTCGATTTGAAAACGGGTTCCAAAATATTTTGATTTTTTTGTACTTGTTTGAAAAAATGGCATCCATCTCTAGTACTAAGAATACTTAACTTCTGGATGATCTTTGAATCGCTCTGAGGACACTTTGAATGGTTCGGAACAAGCTGAAGGATCTGCAGAAACTGGACTAGAGTCTGTTATCGATACTTACTGTTATGTGTGGACATTCCAAGTCTCCTCTTTCATATCTATATCCTTCATCTGTTAAATATTTACTGTAATCAATATTCACAGTTATTTCATTCACATTCTCGAAGAGAATGATCGTGCTCATAATCCTCCTGAAAAGTATGTGACCCTTTATGAAGATTAGCTCAGAGTTGGTTTTCATCTACCCTTTCATAAAAATTTTCTCTCTTTGTGTATCCATTTTGGAATCTACATATCCCAACTTGTCTCGAATGTAATCAGGTTCGTTGTCTATTTTTGCCTAATCTGCAAACATTTGGACCTGAAGCCTGAGGAGTGGGCTTCAGATTTTTTTACAAGTTATTTAAAAATTGATAGGTTGGTTTTATATACTTCTTGTTGCAGCAGAAGCGCATCAGATTGTGGTAAATTACTCAACTTCAATTAAGGAATGGAAGAAGTTATTCTTTTTTGTAAAGTAGGAAGATATGCTAGAGTTCAGAAGGAGTGGTCGTTTAGTGGGTTATGATAAATCACTAAACAAAAATCTCATCGACACATTAAAGAAGTCATATTATTATGATATGTAATAGATTCAATCTTCTAAAATGGTTTTCAATTTCGAGGGGAAGAATGTAATGGTTAATCAGGGACCTAGGGGGGACAAAATTAGCCAGGGATCTTCAATCTCCTCCAGAATACGATCCTAGAAAGTATTGCTTCTTTTGCCATTAGGTATTCAATTTCTGATCTTCATTTAAACTTCATTGACATTGCTTAGATTTTATTTAGCTCTAACTTTCTTGGAACTGACTGGTCTTCCTGAGAAAAAGAGAGGATCGTAGAAAACAACAAAAGGAGTCACTATTGCAGTTCCTTTGCAAGCTATTCCCCCTAATCCAACACCTTCTTCTATTCCAAAACTAAGCTCGGGTTAGGCGTTAAAGAGGAAAGCTTCTTTTGCCTTGTCTCAGTCAATCAAAAAGAAAATTCGGGGTATATTGATAAGTAAAGTGCCAACTGCCCCTCCATCAGGCGAGCCGAAAGAAAAACTGAGGTACATCGATTATTGTAGTGGCATGTGATCCTCTCCGACAAACACAATCCATTGTGGAGAAGGATGGTCCTACCCTAATCCTCTCATTCTTCTCAAATTCCCTAAGTTGAAGAAGGACTTCCGAAAACGCAAATAGGTGAATCAAAAGGGCCATCCTTCGTCAAGACTGCCATTATTCAAGGAAATATCCATATGAAATTATTCAAGATAAGATGAACCAAAGCACCCGTGTTGTAAAAAGTTGTACTTAGATTCTTTCGAGTTACTTTGACTTGTAATATTAACCTCTAGGCTCTATTCTGTGTAGCTCCTGACAACTATTTTTGACATGTAACGCTGTTTCTCAACTTCCTAAAAGCGTGTATCGTAGTTCGAGAGTGCTTTGTCCAAGGAAAAGGCCATCAGCAATGCATTTATTGCTCAACTAAAAGAGAATGAGACTGCTATTGCCGAACTCCAAGAAAAGCATGAAGAGGAGTTCACTCTAAATAGTAAAGCAAGAAATTTTGCAGATTGCAGCAGTTCAAAATGCAAAAAGTAAGGCTAGTCCCTTGAGGTCAAATAGTTTAACTGAACTCAGTCAGAGTCGAAGTGGATGCTTTGGGGGCTGCATCTGGGGCTTTTGGATAGTTGCCTTCGTTTTCCTATAACTGTCTCAATACACATTTTTTCCTCTGTACCCTCTTCAAAATGGTTTGGCAACCTTTTGTACTTATGTTGGCAGACTATTATATAATGAGACTATCTAAGACTTATAGAAGGCTTTTCCTGATGTGTCCTGGACTAGGGGACAAACACGACAGGCCAATTGGTTAGAGTACTTAAGAGAAAACGAGGACCACTACCGCCAAAACTGCCTAAGAGTAATGTGAATGAAAATATAGCTGAGTGTGTCCATTGTCACAGACGCCACTTCGGTGAATGCCGACTGAAGCTGGGAGCTTGTTTTATTTGTGGCAAAGTGGCACATCGAATGAAAGATTGTCCAAGAAATGTGAGGAATGGAAGTCTCTTAGGAAAGGTAGTTGAACCGGTGGCAGCCAATCCCAAAGCCAATGCTAGAGTATATGGTATGAACGAGGTTGATGGATGTAGCATTAGGTATGGTAATAATAAACTTTATGTTTGTATATATGCTTTTGGACTTGGACATAGTTTTAATACTCTTTGGGCTTTGAGATGAAACATTTCGATAAATATTGCAAAGAGGTTTGTGAATACATTTTATTTCGTGATCGAATAGCCAAATAAACTTTATCAAGTGCTTACTCAACAGTTTTATGATAGAGGTTGAAGGTGGTAAATATAAAGGAGTGCACATATGTAATGCGTGAACATTAGAGTATTACCATTTGAATTAGCAAGCATGTAAATATGTGTTACGATTAGTGAGTGGAATGTTAATTCACTTTTGGATCAATAGACTGAAATGGTCAATAAGGTTAGAGTTTACCGTGATATTATTAGTACGTAAGTTTCGAGAACGAAACTTTATATAAGAGAGGTAGAATATAATACCCACAACTTTTTTTTGTTTATTTATTTAAAATAAAATGCCTAAAAATACTAAAGGATAAAACCGTGTAAGAGTCCTAAGGGATGAAATAACTATAATAGTATTATCCTACACCTAATACAATTACTTCAGTAGTACATATCTGCAAGTAACGATTAGACTATATATATACATATATATATATATTATAGGGTAGTGCATCTTATTCTTTTTTTTACATAACACAAACATTGGAGAGAATTTCAACCATATTAAAGGTTAGTTTTCTTCTTATTTAGTCTGAAATAATTATTTTTGTTTTTAATTTTAGGAAAACTTGATGCTTAGTTATTTTAAATATTAGTTATTTACTTTATTAGATTATTTTCTTAGGAAGTTAGTTCAATTAACATAAAAGTTATTACTGGTAGTTAATTTACAAAGTTATTTTCTTTAAATTAAAATCGAATTTATGTATACGAAAATTATTTTTTTTCTGGAATTATACTATGTTTTATTATTGCTGAGAAAGCATCTAACGAGATTTTTTTAAGAAAAAGTAAGTCTGATTTGATCGGGGAATAAAAGAGATCAGAACTGGAATTGAAGGGAAAAAAAGATATATTAGAGATAGATAAGAGACTAGAAAAAAATAAAGAAAAAGACGATGATTTGCAGCGTTGGAGTTGATATGAGGAAGAAGAAGAACATTAACAAAGTTTCTAAAATTACATCTTAACACCCAAAATTTTATACAACTTTTACAAAGGCCCAAAATACTTTTATTGCGATAAATTGAGTCCTTTTGAATCTCTGAAATTGTAAATAAGACGGGATGATTTTTCAGTGTACCCCATCCATCCATAGAAGCCTTCTGGAATTACCAAAAGGCCCTTACAATTTGTTAAAATTTCACATCAGTCCCTAAAAGTTTCTATAAATGACATATTGACCCCTAAAAGTTTATATGAAGTTAATATTTCACCCCAAAAAGTTCTATAGTATGCATAGAGACCTCTAATGACTCTGTGAAATGATCCAATTACAATCACAAGTGTTTTAAATGTTACATAAAAGTCCAAATTAATTTTTCAAAGTTCCTAAAAGACCCCAAATGAATTTCTAAATTTATAAACTGTTCTAAAATATTTTGTTTAGCTAAAATAGAGTCCAAAAAAATTTTAAATGTTATAAATAAGTTTTATTAATCATAGTAAGTCTTATAAGGTTATAATAGTGATTTCAAAGTACTTCTTTTTACTACAAGAAAACTATATGATAGTATAGCAAATATTATTTTTGCAAATATGAGGACAATTATAGATGTATAGAAAGGTTTAGTATTTAGGAAATTGTTATAGGATATTTAAGCAAATGCTAAGCCCGTACTAAGTGATAGAAACGTGAATTTTGATAGGGAATACTGAAAAGGAGCAAGTACAAGAGCAACATGATATTTTGGCATATTGTGGTAAGTGGTGCCTACCCTTTGATTTGTAAATTGTTTTACATACCCATAGATTTTCTTAAATAATTTTATGAACTTGCATGGTTTTCTAAATTATTTTATGAAATGTGTTTTACGAAATGATTATTTGATTATGAAAATCTGGATCATGTATGCCTATTTGACTTGCTTGATTTTCAAGTTATAGAATCGTCATATATACAGGATTTTAGTATGTATCAAAAACATGTAACGAATGGGTAAATATTAATGGACAAAGGCTCTAAACAAACATAAAATAGTCATAGATTATAATCTTGATTTGTACTGATATACTAATAAACGATATATGATAGGTCAAGGCGTTCCGTAGAAACTTCTTGACAGCATTTTCTAGTGAGATCGATCACTAGACTTAGTACTCAGAGCCGATGAAGGCATTTATTGTTTTGAACATCTAAGAAAGTGTACGTTATTTGAAATTGAATTTGTGATATGTCATAAATTATTTGAACACTATATGTTATATGACTTGGTATAGATATCTAGATGTATATATTTTCAAATGCAAGTTGAATTACGTGACTATATGTAATGAAAATGACATACGATTTAGAAAGATGATTTTAATAAAAGCATATGCGTGTAATAGTTTAATTTATTTTTGCGAAATGTATATGTATAACTGCATGATGCAGCAAGATGTGAGTGCTATCTACTGGACGACTTGTCGCTCACCCCATTCCATATACTTTTGTACAGACGATGAATACGAGTACGTCACCATAGAGGATGAAGCATAGATGTACTCGGATAAGGAAGATTGTTTTTTAGTAATAAGATTCTGCTATAGTTATTTGACTTTGAATAGTCCATCTATTGGAATAAGTAGAGCATTTGTACTCGTGACACTATATTTTTATTTTAGAAACACCATTAATTGAATCGAACATGCGGAGAAGTTGGATTGAGTCGACGTCTTATTTAAACTTCTGTGACACAACTCTGCATTCAGCGACATTACATGATACATAATTATTGAATAGTAAAAGCATTGAGCCAGAAATATTTGGTTTATAGTCTCCAAATTAGTTTTAGTTATAGTTGAAATAGATCATGTTCCCATAATATATCCATGACTTAGCATTCCAGTTGAGGTGATAGCTGAACATGTACAAAGCATCGGATGGAAATCCTTGGTCATCATGCTCAATAATCTCACCATCTCCACCGTTAATCAATATGTCCCACTTGATCCGACGGTTATCAGAAGCTCCAGTTCCACCACATTGTAAATCCAATATCTCTTCCTTCACAATCTGTATTTCACCATAATCCATGACTGCCAGCTCTGTATCTCGACTGAAGTCCTTCATGAACCCTCCCCAACCATCCGCCCATCCAAATCCATCTCCTCTAGCCGTATGAATGTTTTGATGAAAATATTTCTTCAATTCCCTTCCCGGCCGACGGAGCTTGTATAGGCCCACTCTGCATCTACTCACCGCGGCTTCTTTTGTCCATATGGATGCATCAATGGTGATTCCTCTAAGACAGATTTTTTTACCTACGTGCATGGTGGAGTCAGGACCCCTTGGTCAGTTGGGCAAAAATTATTTTACTAATAATTAAAAATACAACATGATAAATTCATTAATGGAAAATTTAAATAAATTTATGTCGAGGAAGCTATAATAAATTTATGTTGAGGAATGTGCAATTGAACAGTACACCCTCAGGCCCCAACTCTAACTGCCTAGTTGTGAAATAACTATGTGCAAATTGTACATTTAAATATTGTCTTAAAACATTTCATTTACGTAAGTTTCTTTACTTAATTAATAGCAAATTGTGCGCCTCAAAATTCCTAGCTTACCGGCAAGAGAAGGGCTGGCGTTGGCCGCGAGTCCTACACTCTTCCACTCGTTAGATGCTTTCTCTAGTCTCTTGCATAATCGCTCAAACCCTCCCAAGAATCGGCTTAGAAATATCCCTATAAAGCACGACATTAGGGATGTGTATCAGAGACACTAGTAATGTCAATTTGAAAGCATATAGAATGTTAGAAATAAGCAATCAGTGTCTACAATTACCATTGTTAATAGTTTCGAGCAACTTTCTATTGTATTTGCTTTTAGCTTGATGAATCCCTAATGAGGTCGTAAGTCCTTTTATAGGCAATATTTCTAAGCTTCTAGCTTGGTTGGTGGTTGATACTAGTGTCTGTGAGAAGATTCCTGTTGCTTGTGTGAATGCAAAATATTACGCACTAGTTAAGTTCTCCATTAATTTCTTGCATCCTAAAAACGAAAAAAAAAAAAAAGGGTAAAGAAGTTGACTGAACAAATTAAAAACATGTCAGCGCCAAGTAAGCAATTTACATGGTGAATCCCAATTGTATACATGTTATATGTATTTTGATTGCTTATTAACTTTCTGAATCCTAAATGGACAGTTACACAAACAAAAAAGATTGGTAAATCTATATCAACATAGCTCAACTTGTCATCCGATGTGTGAGTAGTAAAAAGTTTAAAAACAGTATAAGTTATGATTTTTTTTAAAAGTTAAAACAGGCGACTGACATATATTGCAAAGATTTATAATAATTCTCGTAACTTGGCTTCTGAAAACAAGTGAAAACAATGAGGAAGTCCTTAACATACCAAAAAAAACCAAAAAAAAATTAATAATAATAATAATAATACTACTATTTAATCGGAACTGGTATTTGAAGTATGATGAAAATGGCACGATTCAAGAATCGAGCACGCGGTAGGCAATAACCCTTTCACCAACCTTAATTAACTAGAACAGGTACACATGGTGAACATGACATTTTTCTTGGATGGCCTTTTGCTTTCATATGGTATTCTGCAAAGAGTTTAATATTATGAAGCTGTTCTTAGTTGACAAACTGAATTAGATAAGTAATTGGAACTTCTGGATGGTGCACATGACAGTATGCATTTTTCTTTTTCTGTACTTTTGCTTTCATATTACCATCAGCAAAAAAAATTAAATAGAGAAACATCATGACAGTGGATCCGTATAAATTGCATTATCTGAATTACTATTAGGATCTATTATTTGAGTCATTATTTGTATTATTTGAAAAATAACAAAAAACTTGCATAAGTGTTTAGATTGTAAATAATTCAAATAATTTTTCATAAATAAATATTTGGATAGTAAATAGTGTAAGAAAGTAAATAGATTTTTGATTTACGGAATTTAAAATTTTTACTTTCCTGTCACGGATCACCTTGATTAATTTATGTGTAGTACAAGAAAAGTATGGAGATTATACCTTAAAATTGCAATAAAATCTCTAATACGTTTGGGACGTCGATGCACAAACCGCACAGGTGCTCGGCCTCTAATGGTATCCACACAGATAATTAAATCAAAAATCTTCACAAAATTGATTGACCCAAATCACGGATTGCTACATCCTAAATTATTTTTCTTTTCTTAAAACATGACTATCACGTTTTTCAAAGAAGTTTTGATAGCTTTTTTTTTCTTTTTTGCTTGCTTGTATTTCTTTTCCCACAAGTACCAGTACTATATATATAGTACTACTCCTTTTCCATATATATTAGAATATAATATATATATATTATATATATATATATACACATATATATATACATATATATATATATATATATATATATATATATATATTTAGAATCCCAATCAAATTGGGTTTAGCGAATTACAAATTCTAAACAATTTGGGACATGGGTATATGAATAATTATAAAATCATTAGGATTATTCATATGTCTTACATATTAACTCCTAATATTTATAACTTATTATAATTAAATCTAAAAGTTAATTTATCTCATAAATTATCCCATAAGTATCTCATACTTATCAAATCATTTTAATCCTGAATTAATTATCCTTAAGTGTGTGACCCTTTAGGTTCCCAATCACGTTGGCAATAAGTATAAATTATAATCTTAAATTAATTAGGATTAGATAAATTAAACACTTTTAATATATCATTAATTATCCAATTAATTAATTTATGCTAATCTATAAATCAAGATTGGCTTCTAGCAAAGCATCATGACCACCCAAGTGTTGAGATATGTCAAATGGTTCGACATCACCCATCGATGACTAGTTCTCCTGTAATTATTATCCTTTCACCAACCTATATCCCGATTAATTCAAGAGTACAGATATAATGCCAACTCTTATCGAATTAATCTAATTTTACTTCTTTCCAAAATACAACTCACTTGAAATAAAATTTAAGATACTCTTGAATCTATTTTCACTTTGCGCAAAGATTTTCGAATCGTATTTCAAGAAGTGGCCATACTAGAATATACTCTCCTATTATAAGGAGTGGTGAAACCTCTATTGGTCATATCTTATCTTCTCATGATTCATATTATACTCGAACTCTATTGTATGTGCGACTCACTACGAGTAACGACTAATAGAGCCAAAGAATAATAATCCACAATCAAGACAAACTCATGACCTCAAGTCAAAGGACCATTACACTACTATCACAAAGAGATTAATGAACCACTGCCATTTAAATAATAATCCGTGTGGAATACTCTTAGCGGGTCAATCTGATGCACTTATTCTTAATAAGCATTCACATACTCTTATGTGCTAATCTACTAGTGTTATACACTACGATTAGGAATATACACAAATAAAATATAATTACATCATAATTTCTTGTGATTTCACATAAATATTTTATTCGATAAATGCCATATTACAAAATATATACATAAATATAAAAGCGTAATTTATCTCTAAAATTAATTAGTTTTAGGACATACACTAACAAACTCCCACTTGCACTAAAGCCAATCATTCATGTGGTTAAAACCAAATGAGTTAACATGACTCTCATGTTTCTTCTGGGACAAGGCTTTGGTGAATGGACTAGCAATGTTATCATCCGTGGGGATCTTCTCTATCTTTACTTCATTTCTATCAATGATCTCTCTAATCAAATGATAGCGTCGTAATACATGTTTAGATCGCTGATAAGACTTGGGTTCCTTGGCTTGAAAGTGCAATAGCTCCATTATTATCACAATACAAGAGTATAGGATCACTAATGGAATGAACTATTCCAAGTTCAGCCACAAACTTTTTGATCCAAACTGCCTCTTTTGCTGCTTCTAAAGTTGCAACGTATTCGGCTTCTGTTGTAGAATTAGCTATGGTGTCCTGTTTGGAACTTTTCCAACTCACTGTACCACCATTAAGATTAAATACATATCCAGATTACGACTTGCTATCATGCTTGTCATATTGAAAGCTGGCATTTGTATATTCATGAACTGTCAATTCTTGCCCACCATAAATCAACAATAAATCTTTAGTCCTTCTTAAGTACTTAAGAATATTCTTAACTGCTATCCAATGACCACTCCCTGGGTTAGATTGAAGCCTGGTCATAACACTTAGAGCATAAGAGACATCGGGTCTAGTACATAGCATAACATACATTATAGAACCTATAACCGAAGCATATGGATCTTTTCATACTATCTCTTTCGACATCTGTCTTAGGAGTATGATTCTAGAAGAGGCACACATGTCTTTAGAAAGGTACACACCATGAGACATTGGTAAGTAACCCTTCTTTGATTGATCCATACTAAACCTCTTCAGCATCTTATCTATGTATGTTGATTGAGTAAGACCAAGCAACCTCTTAGATCTATCTCTATAGATCCTCATTCCCAGAATATAGGTTGCTTCTCCTATATCTTTCATAGAAAAATTTATGGACAACCATACCTTTACACTTTGAAGCATAGGTATGTCATTTCCTATCAACAATATGTCATCCACATAAAGTATCAAGAAAACAATGGCGCTCCCACTCACCTTCTTGTATACACATGGTTCATCCTCATTTTTGATAAAATCAAACACTTTGATTGTCTCATCAAAACGATGTTTCAACTCCTAGAAGTTTGCTTTAATCCATAAATAGACCTTTGTAACTTGCATACTTTGTTAGAATCTGAGGATGTACACCCTTCAGATTGTATCATATACACATCTTCTTGTAAATTTCCATTAAGGAAGCTGTTCAGTTTTTACATCCATTTGTCAAATCTCATAATCGTAATATGCATCTATCGCAAGTAAAATTCGAATAGATCTCAACATTGCAACTGGTGAGAAAGTTTCATCAAAGTCAACTCCTTGTCTTTGTGTATAACCTTTTGCCACAAATTGCACCTTATAGGTAATCACATTACCATACATGTCGATCTTTCTCTTAAAGACCCACTTGCACCCTATGGGTTTAATCCCTTCAGGTGGATCGACTAAGGTCCATACCTTATTGTCATACATGGAATCCGTTTCAAATTTCATGGCTTCTAGCCACTTCTGAGAGTCCTTATCAGATAATACTTCTTCGTAAGACGTAGGTTCATCATTTGTAATGATTAATACATATTGTACCCACTTACAAGAAACTCAAATTTCTTTGGAACAGGACGTATCCCAATAGTCCTACGAAGAGTTTGTGTATCAATAGTTTTATCCTCTATCACGTCATCATATGATTGAAGCTCAATTCCATTTATAGCTGATCAATACGATATTGTGTTTCTTGAACTTCTTCAATATCTATTTTGCTCCCATTTGCCCTTTCAAGAATAAACTCTTTTTCTAGAAAGATGACATGTTTTGAGATAAACACCTTTTGGTCAATGGGATTATAGAAATAGTATCCAAACGTCTCATTTGGATACCCAAAAAGATGCATTTATCTGACTTAGGTTCAATTTTATCAGATTCTACCCTCTTCACATAAGTAGGGCAATCCCAAACCTTCAAGTATGAAAGTTTAGGTTTCTTTCCAAACCATATCTCATACGGAGTAGAATCAACAACTTTTGATGGAATACGATTTAGTAAATGGGAGGCAGTATAAAGAGCATAGCTCCAAAACAAATTTGGGAGGTCTACAAGACTCATCATTGTCGAACCATATCTAATAGAGTTCGATTACGTCTCTCAGATACACCATTTAGTTGTGGTGTATAAGGAGGAGTCCATTGAGGTAGAATCCCATTCTCCTTAAGATAATTTATCATGAAACTCTTAGTTTAAGTATTCCCCACCTCGATCTGATCAAAATATTTTAATACTTTTGCCAAGTTGCTTTTCAACTTCATTCCCTGAATTCTTTGAACTTTTCAAAGGCTTCAGACTTATATTCATTAAGTATACATATACATATCTAGAGTGATCATCCGTAAAAGTAATGAAGTATGAAAAATATCCTCTAGTATGAATTGAAATAGGACCACAAACATCAGTATGTATTGGCCCCAGCAATTCACTAGATCTATCACCTTTCCAGTAAAAGATGATTTGGTCATTTTACCAAGTAAACTAGATTCACATATGTCATATGATTCATAATCAAATGATTCCAAATAACCATTGTTATGTAATTTGGAAATGCGTTTCTCATTTATATGACCAAGTCTACAATGCCAAAGGAAAGATTGTTTTGAATTATCAATTTTGGACCTTTTTGAATTTATGTTGAGAATTAGATTTTCCATGTCTAGAATGTAAAGACCATTGAAGATTATTTAAAATAGCAGTTCCATACACAATGCCATCACGTAAAAAAGAACAACATTTATTCTTTTGCATAATGACAAAACCATCAGTGTCTAATTTATATAGAAACAATATTTCTAATAAGAGATGGAACATAATAACAGTCTTTAATTTCTAAAACAAAACCACTAGGCAAAGAAAGACAATAAGTCCCTACGGCTAATGCAGCAACATTTGCTCTATTTGGCCAACATTCTACTTCTCCTTTGGCAACATTCTACTTCTCTTTAGTCCTTGCATATTTTTACAAATATGAGATGCTGACCGCTATTTAATACCCAGGAATCTGATTTAGAAGTAGAAATATTAATCTCAATCATAAACATACCTGAAGAAGAAGTTTCATTAAGCCTCTTTTACTTCAAAGTATCAATATAAAGTTCTTTTTTTAGTGCCCTTTGTTTTCACAATAGTAACAATTACCCTTGGCATTATCCTTCTTGATCACATGTGTTGGTTTTAATATAAACCCAGATTTGGCTTTCATAAAACCAATCTTGGATTTCTTTTTCTTCTTATTGGAAGAATCAATGACCATCACTTGTTTCCTTTCCTTTTTAATAGTTGCCTCAGCAGGTTTTAGCATATTCAACAGGTTAGTGAGAGTTGTGTATAATTTATTCATATTATATTTCATCACGAACTGTGAAAAGCTATCAGGCAGAGATTGCAAAATTAAGTCAACATTTAACTCATGATTTTGCTTAAATCCCAATCGTTCTAATTTTTCAATCAGTCTGACCATCTTCAGTACATGAATTGCTACTGAAGAACCCTCTGCCATCTTACAACGGAATAGCTCTTTATAGGTCTCATACCTCTCATTCCTAGATTCTTTATCAAATAACTTCTTGAGATGAATAATCATAGAGTGAGCATTCATATTTTCATGCTGTTTCTGCAATTCAGAACTCATAGCGGCCTATATGATACAAGAGGCAGTATCATTGTCCTCTATGTGCTTACGATAAGCATTTTGATAACTGCTTCATCAGCATCATCCGCTGGGACATCAAGAATATGTTGATCAAGAACATAGCTAATTTTCTTGTGCTCGAGAACAATTCTCAAGTTACGATGCCAGTCTAGAAAATTTGGCCCAGTAAGTTTGTTATCATATAAAATGGGACCTAAATTGACGTTATTACTCATATTCTACTACACATAAATAAAGATAATATAAGTATTTGTTATTTATGCATAGACAAAACCAAAATATAATATGGACTTTCTTTTAATTTGGTTTTGCTCCCACTATATTAATTCAAATCAATAATCCTCACATATTGATTCGGGAGCTATCACATAACCCCTAGTGGGTTAGGATCCCATCTAATTATTTGATCTTGGGTGTACCCAACAAACCAAAATAATTTTGAAAGGTAGAACTCTTACCAATTACAACTCTTTGTAATTTCTAGATAGTTAGTATCAACTCTTTGATAGCATATCATATGTGACTCCTAACCTTTGCCTCAAAGACATTCTTTTGAAAATCTTGAGTGTACCCAACAAATTATATGCCTCCGTTAAGTCATACCCATTATTCAGAGATCTCATCTCAAAGGTCTAACATGTCCAACGTAGAGTAACCTTGGATTAGCCTAACAAATAAATTTAAAAAGAACTCTCGTTTGTTGCTATAATAATGGAAGACAACTTATATACTGACCTAATATTAATTTGAGGGATTTTCTTTTATTTATTTTATTTGGTCTCATCAAATTGCATG
This sequence comes from Cinchona pubescens, assembly GCA_025175665.1. NCBI lineage: Eukaryota > Viridiplantae > Streptophyta > Magnoliopsida > Gentianales > Rubiaceae > Cinchona > Cinchona pubescens. Next base: position 116,292 of record JANKKI010000514.1, on the reverse strand, counting down.
CAATATTATCATATCATCATAATAAACACAACATGCATAAAATCATGGATGATTATGGACTTTTACTAAACTAGTTTCCTTGAGTCACGAACGAAACTAAGTGGTCAAATTCTAAGGATAATCTTCAGCTCTTGAAAATTTCCTTCTAAGTTGCACTTTTTCGCCTTCTACATCAGCTGTACATTACAAATATAATTCTATCTAAACATTTTAGATATTCAATGATATCCCTAACCTACAACTATGTACATTACATTATTGGTCTCAAGTAAGAAACTTCGAGTTACATTCGAGGGGATTGAGATGTGAAAAGAATTACATTCAGAATAATAGAGAAAGGCAAGACACGCAGGCCCTATTTTAAAAATTTACAATCATCGAATTTGAACCAAATAAATCAAACACAATCAAATTGGTCTTAACTCCGCAATCATCCATCATGCTATTAAATAATTCAATAATCAAATAAAAGCATAAATCCGTATTTAGTATCTAATCATAAATTACTATATTTCATAATTTCAATCTAATTGAAATTATCAATTTTGAATTATTTATGAAAAATATTTTACCGAGAAAAATTATTATTTTCCAATCTCATTAGAAAATAATCCTTCAAATAATAGAATTTCAAAAATTATATTAGAAACAATTTCTAAATTTTTTTTGAACATTTATTAAATTCCAATCTCATTGAAAAATAATAAATTTCTAAAATTTAAACTACTTACCTAATTCTAATCACATTAGAATTAAATAAATATTTTCAAAGGTTTTATACTTTCTAAATTTTAATCAAATTAAAACAAAGAAAGTTTCTAAATCTTGTCAATTAATTTTAAACAACAACTGTCAAAAATTAATTGGTGATTTCAAAAATCAAAATTTAGAAAAACCTTTTTTTATGAAAATATTAAATAACTATCGCTAAAAGTAATTTAACTCATTAAATACTTTTAGCGACGAAAAGGGATAAATGTCACTAAAAGTGACATTATGCAATCATGATGATGTCATCACAATGACATCACCAAGAATTGCATGCTTGACCCGTGAATCAAATTCACGGGTCTAGCCTTTTCTTCTTCTTTTTTCCTTTTTTTTTAATTTCTCCAATATTTTATAAATAAAATTAAAAATTCATAGAGTTTGAACAATTCAATATTCATGACAACTAAATACAATTACATCATAAATTAAATCAAGGGTGGCTCTGATACCACTGTAAGAAGTAAATAAACAGATGACGCAGCGGAATTTAAAATTTTTACTTTCTTGGTCACGGATCACCTTGATTAATTTATACATAGTACAAGAAAAGTATACAAATTATACCTTAAAATTGCAGTAAAATCTCTAATACGTTTGGGACGTCGATCCACAAATCGCACAAGTACCCGGCCTCTAATGGTATCGAGACAGATAATTAAATCAGAAATTTTCACAAGATTGATTGACCCAAACCACAAAGTGCTACCTCCTAAATTTTTTTTTTCTTAAAACGTGACTATCATGTTTTTCAAAGAAGTTTTGACGGCTTTTTTCTTCTCTTTTGCTTGCTTGCTTTTCCCGACAAGTACTAGTACTATATATAGTACTACTCCTTTTCCATATATACTATAATATAATATTTTATATATATATATATATATATTTTTAGAATCCCATTCAAATTGGGTTTAGCAAATTACGAATTCTAATAAGTTTGGGACATAGGTATATGAATAATTATAAAACCATTAGAACTATTAATATGTCTTACATATTAACTCCTAATATAATTATAACTTATTATAATTAAATCTAAAAGTTAATTTATCTCATAAATTATCCCATAAGTATCTCATACTTATCAAATCATTTATTTCTGAATTAATTATCCTTAAGTGTGTGACCCTTTAGGTTCCCAATCACGTTGGCAATAAGTATAAATTATAATCTTAAATTAATTAGGATTAGATAAATTAAACACTTTTAATTTATCATTAATTCTCTAATTAATTAATTTACACTTATAGATCAAGATTGGCTTCTAGCAAAGCATCATGACCACCCAAGTGTTGAGATATGTCAAATGGTTTGACATCACCCATCAATGACTAGTTCTCCTATAATTATTATCCTTTCACCAACCTATATTCCGATTAATTCAAGAGTATAGATATAATGCCAACTCTTATCGAATTAATCTAATTTTACTTCTTTCCAAAATACAACTCACTTGAAATAGAATTTAAGACACTCTTAAATCTATTTCCACTTTGCGCAAAGATTTCCGAATCGTATTTTCAAGAAGTGGCCATACTGGGATATACTCTCCTATTATAAGGAGTGGTGAATCCTATATTGGTCATATCTTATCTTCTCATGATTCATATTATACCCGAACTCTACAGTATGTACGACTCACTAAGAGTAACGACTAATAGAGCCACAGAATAATAATTCACAGTCAAGATAAACTCATGGTCTCAAGTCAAAGGACCAGTACACTACTGTCACAAAGAGATTAATCCACTGGCATTTAAATAATAATCCGTGTGGAATACTCTTAACGGGTCAATCCGATGCACTTATTCTTAATAAACATCCACATACACTTATGTGCTAATCTACTAGTGTTATACACTTCGATTAGGGATATATACGAATAAAATATAATTACATCATAACTCCTTATGATTTCACATATAAATATTTTATTCGATAAATGCCATATTACGAAATATACATAACTATAAAAGCGTAATTTATCCATAAAATTAATTGGTTTTAGGGCATACACTAATAATATACAATAGTGCAAATAATTTTTTCAAATAAATGTTTCGATTGCTTTTTTTTACACTAAAAGACAAAATAGGTACATGACAATCGAATGGAATCACCAATACCAAAACACGCATTCTCGTTTCGTATTCATTTTTGACCATCATGACGAACATTAAAGGCAGTTGATTTCTCATTGTTTGAAACTGGAATCACGAAAAATGAGCCATATGTATATGCAAACCATATATGTGTATTTTTAAAATTTTATGCTTAAAAATGTTTAATTATTTTGTAAAAAAATCCCTCTAAATAGTATTTTCTTTATCTCATTGATTTTTTGCCTCTTTCTCCGTCGACGTTTCAAGTACTTTTCGTTGGTTCCCTTCAATACCAATGTTTCGATCCCATAAGCGCTTGAAACTTGTAATTTTGTGTTCTTTTTTGAACATTTTCTTCTCTATTTGAAAACAGGTTCCAAAAGATTTTGACTTTTTGCACTTGTTTGGAAAAATGGCATCCATCTCTATTACTTTGCAACCAAGAATACTCAACTTCTGGATGATCTTTCAATTGCTCTAAACACACTTTGAATGGTTCGGAACAGGTTGAAGGATCTACAAAAACTGGACTAGTTTCGAAAAAATAAATTAAACTATCACACGCACCAAGCGTCCTCCTTCTAATTATATCCTTCATCTCTGGAATGCTTCTTGTATTCCTAATTCATCGCCATCCCCATTCTCGAAGATTTATCGTGCTCATAATCCTCCTGAAAAGTATGTGACCATTTATGTTGATTAGCTCAGAGTTGGTTTTCATCTACCCTTTCATAAAAGTTTTCTTTCTTTGTGTATCCATTTGGAATCTGCATATTCCAACTTGTCTCGAATGTGATCAGGTTCATTGTCTATTTTTTCCTAATCAGTAAACATTTGGACCTAAAGCCTGAGGAGTAGGCTTCAGATTTTTTTTGCTAGTTAATTCAAAATTGATAGCTTGGTTTTATATACTTCTTGCTGCATCAAAACCGTACTGGATTGTGGTGTAAATTACCCAACTTCTATTAAGGAATGGAAGAGGCTATTCTTTTTTGTAAAGTACGAAGATATACTGGAGTTCAAAAGAAGTGGTCATTTAGTGGGTGTGATAAATCACTAAATGAAAATCCCATCGACACAATTTTTTGTTTATTTATTTAAAATAAAATGCCTAAAAATACTAAAACATAAAACCGTGTAAGAGTCCTAAGGGATGAAATAACTATAATAGTATTATCCTACACCTAATACAATTACTTCAGTAGTACATATCTGCAAGTAACGATTAGACTTCAGTAGTACATATCTGCAAGTAACGATTAGACTATATATATATATATATATATTATAGGGTAGTGCATCTTATTCTTTTTCTTTACATAACACAAACATGGGAGAGAATTTCAACCATATTAAAGGTTAGTTTTCTTCTTATTTAGTCTGAATTAATTATTATTTTTTTAATTTTAGGAAAACATGATGCTTAGTTATTTTAAATATTAGTTATTTACTTTTGTATACACATCTAGATGTGTAGGGAAAAAAAGATAGATTAGAGAGAGATAAGAGACTAGAAAAAAGTAAAGAAAAAGACAATGAGTTGCAGCGTTGGAGTTGATATGGGGAAGAAGAAGAATATTAACAAAGTTTCTAAAATTACATCTTAACACCCAAAATTTTATACAACTTTTACAAAGGCCCAAAATACTTTTATTGTGATAAATTGAGTCCTTTTGAATCTCTGAAATTGTAGATAGGATGGGATGATTTTTCAGTGTACCCCATCCATCCATAGAAGCCTTCTGGAATTACCAAAAGGCCCTTACAGAAGATCTCAGTTTGTTAAAATTTCACATCAGTCCCTAAAAGTTTCAATATATGACATATTGACCCCTAAAAGTTTATATGAAGTTAATATTTAACCCCAAAAAGTTCTATAGAATGCATAGAGACCTCTAATGACTTTGTGAAATGATCCAAATACAATCAAGTGTTTTAAAAGTTACATAAAAGTCCAAATTAATTTTTCAAAGTTCCTAAAAGACCCCAAATGAATTTCTAAATTTATTAACTGTTCTAAAATATTTTGTTTAGCTAAAATAGAGTCCAAATTTTTTTTAAATGTTATAGATAAGTTTTATTAATCATAGTAAGTCTTATAAGGTTATAATAGTGATTTCAAAGTACTTCTTTTTACTAGAAGAAAACTATATGATAGTATAGCAAATATTATTTTTGCAAATATGAGGACAATTATAGATGTATAGAAAGGTTTAATATTTAGGAAATTGTTATAGGATATTTAAGCAAATGCTAAGCCCGTACTAAGTCATAGAAACGCGTGAATTTTGATAGGGAATACTGAAAAGGAGCAAATACAAGAGCAACGTGATTTTTTGGCATATTGTGGTAAGTGGTGCCTACCCTTTGATTTGTAAATTGTTTTACAAACTCATTGATTTTCTTAAATGATTTTACGAACTTGCGCGGTTTTCTAAATTATTTTATGAAATGTGTTTTACGAAATGATTATTTGATTATGAAAATCTGGATAATGTATGCCTATTTGACTTGCTTGATTTTCAAGTTATAGAAACGTGATATATACAGGATTTTTAGTATGTATGAAATACAAGTAACGAATGGGGTAAATATTAATGGACAAAGGCTCTAAACAAACATAAAATAGTCATAGATTATAATCTTGATTTGTACTGATATACTAATAAACGATAAACGATATACGATAGGTCAAGGTGTTCCACAGAAACTTTTTGACAACATTTTCTAGTGAGGTCCTTCACTAGACTTAGTACTCAGAGCCGATGAATGCATGTTTTGTTTTAGAACATCTAAGAAAGTGTACATTATTTGAAATTGATTTTGTGATATGTCATAAATTATTTGAAAACTACATGTTATATGACTTGATATAGATAAATGACACACGAATTTTGAAATGCAAGTTGAATTAGGTGACTATATGTAATGAAAATGACATACGATTTAGAAAGATAATTTTAATAAAAGTATGTGCGTGTGATAGTTTAATTTGTTTTTTTGAAATGTATATGTATAACTGCATGATGCAGCAGGATGTGAGTGCTATCTACTAGGCGACTTGTCGCTCACCCCATTCCATATACTTTTGCACAGACGATGAATACGAGTACGTCATCATAGAGGACGAAGCATAGACGTACTCGGATAAGGAAGATTGTTTTTTAGTAATAAGATTCTGCTACAGTTATTTGACTTTGAATAGTCCATCTATTGGAATAAGTAGAGCATTTGTACTTGTGACACTATGTTTTTATTTTAGAAACACCCATAATTATTGAATCAAACACTTATCATCATGCAGAGGAGTTGGATTGAGTCGACGTCTTATTTAAACTTAAATTATTTCAATTAACTGAATATGTAGAACAATCAGAGCACAAGCTCAAATTTATTTAAACATAAATCCATGACAAATACATTTGCATATTAAAAAGAAGTACATGATTGACATAAAATGACACAATTATGCATTCAGCGACATTACATAATAAATGATACATAATTATTGAATAGTATAATGTATATTGAGCCAGAAATATTTGGTTTATAGTCTCCAAATTAGTTTTAGTTATAGTTGAAATAGATCATGTTCCCATAATATATCCATGACTTAGCATTCCAGTTGAGGTGATAGCTGAACATGTACAAAGCATCGGATGGAAATCCTTGGTCATCATGCTCAATAATCTCACCATCTCCACCGTTAATCAATATGTCCCACTTGATCCGACGGTTATCAGAAGCTCCAGTTCCACCACATTGTAAATCCAATATCTCTTCCTTCACAATCTGTATTTCACCATAATCCATGACTGCCAGCTCTGTATCTCGACTGAAGTCCTTCATGAACCCTCCCCAACCATCCGCCCATCCAAATCCATCTCCTCTAGCCGTATGAATGTTTTGATGAAAATATTTCTTCAATTCCCTTCCCGGCCGACGGAGCTTGTATAGGCCCACTCTGCAACTCACCGCGGCTTCTTTTGTCCATATGGATGCATCAATGGTGATTCCTCTAAGACAGATTTTTTTACCTACGTGCATGGTGGAGTCAGGATTCTTGGTCAGTTGGGCAAAAATTATTTTACTAATAATTAAAAATACAACATGATAAATTCATTAATTGAAAATTTAAATAAATTTATGTCGAGGAAGCTATAATAAATTTATGTTGAGGAATGTGCAATTGAACAGTACACCCTCAGGCCCCAACTCTAACTGCCTAGTTGTGAAATAACTGTGTGCAAATTGTACATTTAAATATTGTCTTAAAACATTTCATTGACGTAAGTTTCTTTACTTCTTAATTAATAGCAAATTGTGCGCCTCAAAATTCCTAGCTTACCGGCAAGAGAAGGGCTGGCGTTGGCCGCGAGTCCTACACTCTTCCACTCGTTAGATGCTTTCTCTAGTCTCTTGCATAATCGCTCAAACCCTCCCAAGAATCGGCTTATCTCTGCCCTCTCTGTATCTTCATCACCTGTCAACCGCACTAGTTTTGGCATTTTGAGTATATTGAATGCGATGACCACAATTTTGTGTCTTCTTTGTTTTTGTTAATAGTTTCGAGCAACTTTCTATTGTATTTGCTTTTAGCTTGATGAATCCCTAATGAGGTCGTAAGTCCTTTTATAGGCAATATTTCTAAGCATCTAGTATACTAGTGTCTGTGAGAAGATTCCCGCGGCTTGTGTGAATGCAAAATATTACTAGTTAAGTTCTCCATTAATTTTTTTCGTTTTAAAAAAAAAATTAAAGAAGTTGACTAGAACAAATTAAAAACATGTCAGCGCCAAGTAAGCAATTGTACATGGTGAATCCCAATTGTATACATGTTATATGTATTATGATTGCTTATTAACTTTCTGAATCCTAATTGGACTGTTACACAAACAAAAAAGATTGGCAAAATTATATCAACATAGCTCAACTTGTCATCCGATGTCGTAGTAAAAAATTTAAAAACAGTATAAGTTATTATTTTTTTACAAATTTAATTTAATTGACACATATTATAAAGATTTATAATAATTTTCACAAATTGACTTCTGAAAACAAGTGAAAACAGTGAGGAAGTCCTTAATTTACCAAATAAAACCAAAAAAAAAAACTAGTATTTAATCGGAACTGGTATTTGGACTATAATAAAAATGGCAAGATTCAAGAATCGAGCACGTGGTAGGCAATAACCCCTTCACCTACCTTAATTAACTCGAACAGGTACATACGGTGAACACGACATTTTTCTTGGCTGGCCTTTTGCTTTCATATGGTATTCTGCAAAGAGTTTAATATTATGATGCTGTTCTTAGATGGCCAACCTGAATTAGATAAGTAATTGGAACTCCTGGATCGTGCACATGACAGTATGCATTTTTCAGAAAAAGAACTTTTGCTTTCATGTTACGATCCAGGAAAAAAATTAAATATCTGACATTGGATGTTGGTATAAATTGCATTATCTGAATTACTATTGGGATGTGTTATTTGTGTCATTATTTGTGTTATTTGAAAAATAACAAAAAAGTTGCATAAGTGTTTAGATTGTAAATAATTCAAATAATTTTTATAAATAAATATTTGGTTAGTAAATCGTGCAAATAATTTTTTCAAATAAGTGTTTGGATTGTTTTTTTCTTTTTTACACTAAAAGACAAAATAGGTACATGAAAATCGAACGAAATCATCAATACCAAGACACGCATTCTCGTTTCGTATGAGTGTTTGGATAGCTTTTTTTACACTAAAAGATAAAATAGATACATGAAAATCTCGTTTCGTATTCGTTTTTTACCATCATGACGACCATTAAAATCGCATATAGAAACAAGGCAATTGATTTCTCATTGTTTGAAACTGGAATCGCGTAAAATGAGCCATACGTATATGCATACCATATATGAGTATTTTTAAAAATTTATACTTAAAAATGTTTAATTATTTTGCAAAAAAATCCCTCTAAAATTAAATAATAGAAGGGGTTGACAATAGGAAGTCCGAATCTAGATATGTCCAAATCTGTATAGCTTTTGTGGAGGCCGAGGATTGGAAGTCCAAACCCAAATAAGTCCAAACCTGATAAGTCCAAATCCGGATTTGCAGATGTTGAGGATAGAAAATCTAAACCTGAATAAGTCTGAACCCAAATAAATTTTGCAAGGGGATAGGAAGTTTGAACTCAAATAGGTCCGAACCTCAACAAGTCTAAAATTTGGATAGATTTTGTAAAGCTTGAGGATAGGATGTTTGAATTCAGATAATATAAATCTATATGGCTTTTACTAGACAGCTATTTCCGAACCCATCTATGCACTGTACCCTGTAATTATTAGAGAAATTAATTTTAATATAGAATTTACACAAATAGATTAAAATTATTTAAACACATATAGATGAGTATGGATTTTTTTTTTTTAAAGTATAAGTAATAAATAGTGTTTTTGGAAATAAGTGAAAATAAAGTTGATTCAATATTTATGCTGACTCTTATATATTTTAGGAACTATGGCAAAGATAGAAATAAACAGTGAAATTAAAAGTAGCAAAAAATAGCCCAAAAAAAAAATCCATACGCAGCCATTGTCCTGGTATGAAATATATAATTTTATGGAAGCGTAAACCTACATGATAACTTAACAGGAGCGACTCAACAGGATTTGGGAGTCTAAAGCCAACTTATATGTGAGCCATTTTTATCTTTCTAATAAAATTGGTACAAGTTCTGATATGAAAATTAATTTTCTAGATATTTGAAATGCAAAATTGTTAATTAAAATTTTATAATCAATTCCCTATGGTATTTCTTTATCAATTGATAATATAGCTAACCAATCTGATGACACGTATTTCTTGAGACATAGTTAATCTTATAGGATTTAATTATGCTAATTTTGAAAATCTTCTTTTTGTCAAAATAATAGAAATATGATCTATAGCATTATTTTATAGGCATTATATGCATTAATAAAATAATGAACTTTTTATATATATAGTTAAGTATGTAAATAGGAATCTTATCTTATACTTGTACAATTTCTCTTTAATTATGAAAAGAAATCTAAACTATCAATAGAATGATCATTACTTGGTTTTAAGGATTTTTCAAAATTAAGACAACGGATTGAAATTTTCCACTTTATAATGTTATCAATTTTTAGATATAAAATAAAATGTTCAAAATATATTTATATATTTTAACATTATTGAAAAGAACTTTAAAGTGAAGAAATTGCTTTATGCACTATGTAAAAAAAATAATTAGTTCTATATTGTTATTCAGGAGACTTTATTATTTTATTATCAATATTTCTCGAGTTTTTTTTTTTTAACTAAAATAACCCTATTTAAGAAATATTATTACTAAAGTAATCCAATTACGAATTATATTCCCTTTTTAGTGTAGTTAGTGCAGTCGTTCTCTTTACTCTCTGTTATTTGCATAAACTGTACAGTTAATTTGTTTGTGAGTACCTCTAATCTAATCATAGATAAAGAGTCATCAACCGAATAAACTTTTAACATCTAAAAAGTATAAAGTTGCATGCAACAATTTCAAAGGTAGACAAGCATTTTTCTAGTTCTAATGGTAATGCTATTTTGATTAAAAATTTATATGGAGAAAGATTAAATCTTACAGATATTTCCGTTAAAAAGTGCGTCGGAAAAAAGATTTAAATTTTGAATACCTATTATTGTATTATCGCGTCGTCTAAATGTATTAATGGTATTGAAGATACAATTTATTGGCGGAACGAACTTGGGACCAGTTTGCTCACTTAAGCAAATTTATTTATATTTTAGAGTGAACTAGGAGCATCATGGATCAATTCCGGGTCCAAAACTATTTATTCGGGTCTAAAATTTATATATAATTTTAATTACCGGATTTGATCCGAATATGTTTAATAGTTATAATGAATGGACGAGATAAGCATTTTATTATTTTGATCTAATTAAGACCTGAGAGTAGTTAAATATTTAAAAATAATTAATCACTTGTGTATATGTGTGCACACATACTAGTAGAACCTACATGTACATATATAGATTTTTTGTAAATTGCTAATATAATTCATATTCTATTGTAGAACACCAACATATATATTGCTTATAAACAAAATTTCTTTTTAAATACTTGCGTAAAGAAATTTCTATAATAATTTAAAAATCTGTGTTAAAATTTCAAAAGTAATAAGGAAATAACAAGACTGGATCCATATCCAGATATGGATTTACTTTTGTAGGGTATCCGATAATACTAATAAGATCTATATTTCAATATGTTCGATCCGACCCGAATTTGACTAGTTTACAGCCCAAAAGTGAACCAAGAAATTATTAATTTCCATGGAAATCTTTTCCTTTTTGAGTCAAAATCTTTTTAGATTAATTTATTCTATGTTGTTTCAATGAGTTAGCTTGTTCAATATTTACTAACCCTTTGTTGAGATTCAATTTTTAGAAATCATTATCAAACGCCAACTGTATTGCTTTGCTGGGTTGTGGAAGCCTGGACATCACAGGATCTTGTTTGGAAATCCAACAGTTATTTTCTCGATGCCGTCATTTACAAGTATTTATGACACTCAAAACATTAGGAAGGGAATATAATTCACAACTATATTACTTTGGGAATTATTTTTCGAAACAAAGTTAAAATACTCCAACCTTCTCATCAAATTATCTACGAATAACACATTTCTCCCCATATTTACGTCTATATTCATTTCAAATATAGTTTCTTTAGCAAATTTCATAGCAATTGTAAATCCATCTTCTCTATATGTTTTATAAAAAAGAAATAAAATATTTTAGTTAATATATAGCAACGTTATTAAACCGCATATCTTTTTTATTGTAGACTTTTATTAATGATGACAATAAAAAATAATATATCATGGCATTTCGCCATTAATCAATAAAAATTCAAAATGGTCAAACACGTGTATTGCTGAATAATTAACTTTAGTATATGAATCTTTATTAATTTCAACAAAACATCTCTTATTTGTGTGAAAGTTGGGAATTGATTAGGTTATAGTTGGTTAATTAATATGGAGTCTTTATTATCAAGGGATATTTTTTCCAATAATTTTTTATTTAATATTATACTTATATTAAGGCCTAAAAATTTTGGATCTAAAATTTTTTGGGGTCTAAAATGATGGTTTCATATCCCTTACTATTAAATCATCCCTACAATTTAATATTGCATAACTGGAATATAAGGTGCATGATGAAATGATGCAATACATACTCTTAATTGAGAGTTACAAAGGTACAAAACTATTTGTGATTTGCAAATGAAGGTCATACCATCATTTATAATGTGGAATTACTAATTTTTGTGATTTGTCACAAAATGATTAGTATTTTTGACATTCAGTTAAAATACTATGTCAAAAAAGATAAGTTTTCTTATAGTGCTATTCAAATTAACTATTATTCATACATTCTACACATATTTTTTCGTCGAGAAAATATTTACATAGCCACAAAATTTAGGAGCACTTAACAAAGTCAATCCACGTGACAAAATCATATTCAATTACCATGATTTTAGATGTATCGTGTTCGTTTCTTCTGAAGTGGATTTAGTGACACTTCAGTAGTTTATCATTTTGTCACTATATATGGATGGACTATTTTCATTGGTATTAGATACGATAAGATATTCTCACGTAATTACTTATTGTTCCATTTCGCTTGATGCACAACGTATAGTTATTGTTTGATTAATTTTGTATTTCATCAAAATTTGATAATTTCTGCACCGTCCATTTGCACTGCTAGCTTGATTTAGGGATTTTACGATGCCCAAAAGACTACAACTGAAGCAGCTTTTAATATGAGCGAAATGAGAAAGAAGGAAGTCGAGGCTAGGGCAACAACTTTTGAAGAAAAGTTGAAAAGAGAACGGGAATCTCCTCTAAACTAAAGCAACAATTGACAGAAGAATCCCAAAAGCGATCGGAGCTGGACTTTGAACATGCTCCCGAAGTTGAGAAGCTTAAGCAAGCTTCTAAACAGATTGCTAGTGATATAAAAGACAATCAGAGAGAGCTTGAGTCTTTGAAAGTAGAAATAGGAAGGCTGAAGACCAAGCTCAAAGCACTGTGGGCAAGAGGACAACACTTTGAAGGAATAATTACTTCTTCAAAGTGTTAACAACTTTCTTTCCTTTGAGGGCCTTGCACAAGATTGATCAAATTTTGTCAAGTTAGCCTTCGATTCAGGTTTGGAAAAGAAGTGGAAGAGATAGACAAACAATATCCAATGTTGCAGCTAAATCCTGAAGGCTTTGAGCTGTTTGGACCTGAGTCACGATAGCATCTGAGAAATGAGATGGTGAACGTAATCAAGAATGCTCGGTTTAGTGAAAATCTTCACTTGAGCATACTCATCCTGAGCCTTCTAAGAAATGAGTACATGCAGGTGAAGTGACTTCTGCATTACAAGGAAATCCATAAAAATATTTCAAACTTAGAATATCTGGAATATAAATTCTATAGAATCTTATGATTTGGATCCACTAATGGCTTTAGAATTAATTTTCCTGGCTAGGTTTTGGTTGGTACACCTACTTCAATTGGGGTCTTTCCACCTAAGTTGAACAGTTTCTAGCTTATCAGACTTAGGACCAGCTCGAGGACGATCAGCATTAGAGGCCTGTATAGATAGGAATGAGCCTTGTTATCACCTACAAGCAATGAATTTTACCGCTTTCATATCTACTCCATTTTTTTCACTTTTTTCAGTTCTTCCATTCCTTTGTTCTTCTGTGCCATGCACATCTGTTGTGCATCTGAATAATAAATTGTCCATTTTTGTGGAATTGCTTCCAACTAGGTAGTTCTGTTAATCTAGAGCAAATCGTCTAACGCGATTAGTTAACTGAATCCTTGTAGCTTTGAAAGTGACAAACTTTTAAGTGAAATAACTGATCAATTGAGATTATTGGCTGATCATTTGTGTGCAGATCACTTATATGCTATTTTTGTGGATGTCCACATTCATTCTTAGACACGTCTTTCGTCTTTTGAAGTGCATGTTTTTCACCTTCAACATGCAATTAATGCTGTGGCCATTTTTCATAAGCTTTGGATTTCCAAACAAGATCCTGTGATGTCCAGGCTCTGTCTATTCCAAAATGTGCTGCAAGGATGAGACCACTCCTCGGCTGTCTTTTGGAACTTCTAAAGCATGAGCACATTAAGTTGGGGTTGTTCCATATATTTTGAGAAGATTGTTGCTCGACATCCACAGAATAACCTCAACTTGTAGCCCAATATCTGGGATAAACTCAATTTGTTTGTTTGTCTTCCCTTTGCAAACTTTTGTATTTTGTATTCTTTGTTTTATTGATAATAAATTCAAAATATTGAAGACATTCCTTTTTTGTTTGTGCAACATTCTTGAACTGAAGTGGATCTTCCAACGCGACCTGCTTCACCAGCCATTCTTTCTGACTTAACGTCTAACGCGATTAGCTTTCTTATAAGATTTGTCAGAGTTCGGATATATTTGAAGATTCTTTGTAAAGGAACTAATCAAAAATAACCGTGTAAATTTGGAACTCTACTTGATCAAATAACTGAGTAAATTCTAAATAGAAGATCTAATTAATTGTTGAGGTCATTGTTCATCCAATATCCTCGAGCAGCCTCTAATCAGTGATTGTTTATAAAATTCCAAGTAAACAAGATCATCTCTGTTAAGGATTGGTTTATTGAACACAAACTACCTTTGATCATTCATGCACAAAAAAAAAATGTCAAGTATAAAAGAATCAATGATTGACCGACCATTTTCAAGAAATTGATATTGTCTCTATCAGTGACATGCATATCGCTTATATACTTTCTGGTAGATCTCCATATTCTTTTCTTAGCATTTTTGCTTTTGTTTGGTTCTGCAGCTGATCGGCTATCTTTGTTGATCAGAAATTTGATCATCACATTTTGAAGGACAACTCACGAAAGGTGACACACACAAAACCATTTACTCAATATTATTGCACATTAAATACCACATCTTTTCAGTTATTAACGGCCATCTTTTGGCTTTCCATTTTCCCACCCAAAAAATATTGAGAAATCGTGACCTGACTTGACCCGGACTATTGACTTGACATTAGAGTCGTGTACACACTCTAGCATTGGCTTTGGCAGGCATCAAATTTTCCTGGTTCCCTTCAATACCGGTGTTTAGATCTCATAAGCGCTTGAAACTTGTTATTTTGTGTTCTTTTTTGAACATTTTCTTCTCGATTTGAAAACAGGTTCCAAAAGATTTTGATTTTTTGCACTTGTTAGAATAAATGGCATCCATCTCTAGTTCTAAGAATACTCAACTTTTGGATGATCTTTCAATCGCTCTGTGCACACGCTGAATGGTTCGCAACAAGCTGAAGGATCTGCAGAAACTGGACTAGTTTCTGTCGAATTCATCTTGTTAACTGTGGACATTCCAAGCATCGTCCTTCTAATTATATCCTTCATCTCTGGAATGCTTCTGTATTCCTAATTCAGTTTCCATTCACATTCTCCAAGAGAATGATCGTGCTCATAATCCTCCTGAAAAGTATGTGACCCTTTATGAAGATTAGCTCAGAGTTGGTTTTCATCTACCCTTTCATAAAAATTTTCTCTCTTTGTGTATCCATTTTGTAATCTACATATCCCAACTTGTCTCGTATGTAATCAGGTTCATTGTCTATTTTTGCGTAATCTGCAAAAATTTGGACCTGAAGCCTGAGGAGTGGGCTTCAGATTTTTTTACAAGTTATTTAAAAATTGATAGGTTGGTTTTATATACTTCTTGTTGCAGAAGTGTATCGGATTGTGGTAAATTACTCAACTTCTATTAAGGAATGGAAGAAGTTATTCTTTTTTGTAAAGTAGGAAGATATGCTGGAGTTCAGAAGGAGCGGTCGTTTAGTGGCTGTGATAAATCACTAAACGAAAATCCCATCGACACATTAAAGAAGTCATACTATTATGATATTTAATAGATTCAATCTTCTACAATGGTTTTCAATTTCGAGGGAAAGAATGTAATAGTTAATCAGGGCCTAGGGGGGACAGAATTAGCCAGGGATCTTCAATCTCCTCCAGAATACGATCCTAGAAAGTATTGCTTCTTTTGCCATTAGGTATTCAATTTTTGATCTTCATTTAAACTTCATTTACATTGCTAAGATTTTATTTAGCTCTAACTTTCTTCGACTGATCTTCCTGAGAAAAAGAGAGGATCGAAGAAAACAACAAAAGGAGTCACTATTGCAGTTTCTTTGCAAGCTATTCCCCCTAATCCAACACCTTCTTCTATTCCAAAACTAAGCTCGGTTTAGGCGTTAAAGAGGAAAGCTTCTTCTGCCTTGTCTCAGTCAATCAAAAAGAAAATTTGGGGTATATTGATAAGTAAAGTGGCAACTGCCCCTGTCTCTTATACAAAGAAAGATGTGAGGTACATCGATTATTGAAGTGGCATGTGATATCTCCAACAGAGACAATCCAACGTGGAGAAGGATATTTCTTCCCAATCCTCTCATTCTTCTCAAATTCCCTAAGTTGAAGAAGGACTTCAAAACGCAAATAGGTGAATCAAAAGGGCCATCCTTCCTGAAGACTACCGTTATTCGAGGAAATATCCAGATGAAATTATTCAAGATGAGATGAACCAAAGCACTCGTGTTGTAAACATTTGTACTTAGATTCTTTTGAGTTACTTTGACTTGTAATATTAACCTCTGGGCTCTGTTCTATGTAGCTCCTGACAACTATTTTTGACATGTAACGCTGCTTCTCAACTTCCCAAAAGCGTGTATCACAGCTCGAGAGTGCTTTGCCCAAGGAAAAGGCCATCAGCAATGCATTTATTGCTCAACTAAAAGAGAATAAGACAGCTCTTGCGAAACTCCAAGAATATCAGTACAAATCAGTCCTCTCCTCCTCTTTAAAATGGTTTGGCAACCTTTTATACTTATGTTGGCAGACTATTATATAATGAGACTATCTTAGACTTAAAGAAGGCTTTTCCTGATTGTCCTGGACCTAGGGGACAAACACGGCAGGCCAATTGGTTAGAGTACTAAAGAGGAAACGAGGACCACTACCGCCAAAACAGCCTAAATTAATGTGAATGAAAATATAGCTGAGTGTGTCCATTGTCACAGACGCCACTTTGGTGAATGCCGACTGAAGTTGGGAGCTTGTTTTATTTGTGGCAAAGTGGCACATCGAATGAAAGATTGTCCAAGAAATGTGAGGAACGAAAGAGGAAAGGTAGTTGAACCAGTGGCAGCCAATCCCAAAGCCAATGCTAGAGTATGTGGTATGAACGAGCTTGATGGACGTAGCATTAGGTATGGTAATAATAAACTTTATGTTTGCATATATGCTCTTGGACTTGGACATTTTTTTAATACTCTTTGGGCTTTGAGATTAGATAACATTTGGATAAATATTGCAAAGATATTTGTGAATACATTTTATTTCGTGATCGAATAGCCAAATAAGCTTTATCAAGTGCTTACTCAGTAGTTTTATGATAGAGGTTGAAGGTGGTAAATATAAAGGAGTGCACATATGTAATGCTAGAGTATTACCATTTGAATTAGCAAGCATGTAAATATGTGGTACAATTAGTGAGTGGAATGTTAATTCACTTTTGGATCAATAGACTGAAGTGGTCAATAAGGTTAGAGTTTACCGTGATATTAGTACGTAAGTTTCGAGGACGAAACTTTTTATAAGAGGGGTAGAATATAATACCCACGACTTTTTTTTTTTGTTTATTTATTTAAAATAAAATGCCTAAAAATACTAAAGGATAAAACCGTGTAAGAGTTCTAAGGGATGAAATAACTAGAATAGTATTATCCTACACCTAATACAATTACTTCAGTAGTACATATCTGCAAGTAACGATTAGACTATATATATACTATAGGGTAGACGCATCTGATTCTTTGTTTTACATAACACAAACATTGGAGAGAATTTCAGCCATATTAAAGGTTAGTTTTCTTCTTATTTAGTCTGACTTAATTATTTTTGTTTTTAATTTTAGGAAAATTTGATGCTTAGTTATTTTAAATATTATTTATTTACTTTATTAGATTATTTTGTTAGGAAGTTAGTTCAATTAACATAAAAGTTATTATTGGTAGTTAATTTACAAAGTTATTTTCTATAAATTAAAATCGAATTTATGTATTTGAAAATTATTATTTTTTCTGGAATTATACTATGTTTTATTATTGCTGGATTTTTTTAAGAAAAAAAAATGTCTGATTTGATCGAGGAGAAAAGAGATCAGAGAGTAGAATTGAAGGGAAAAAAAGAAAGATTAGAGAGAGATAAGAGACTAGAAAAAAAAAAAGAAGAAAAAGACGATGAGTTGCAGCTATGGAGTTGATATGAGGAAGAAGAAGAATATTAACAAAGTTTCTAAAATTGCATCTCTATGTATCTAACACCCAAAGTTTTATACAACTTTTACAAAGGCCCAAAATACTTTTATTGCGATAAATTGAGTCCTTTTGAATCTTTGAAATTATAGGTAAGCCGGGATGATTTTTCAACGTACCCCATCCATTCATAGAAGCCTTCTGGAATTACCAAAAGGCCCTTACAGTTTGTTAAAATTTCACATCAGATCCTATAAAGATTCTATAAATGATTAATTGACCCCTAAGAGTTTATATGAAGTTAATATTTAACCCCAAAAGGTTCTATAGAATACATAGAGACACCTCTAATGACTTTGTGAAATGATCCAAACACAATCAAGTGTTTTAAAAGTTACATAAAAGTCCAAATTAATTTTTCAATGTTCCTACAAGACCCCAAATGGATTTCTAAATTTATAAACTGTTCTAAAATATTTTGTTTAGCTAAAATAGAGTCCAAAAAAAATTTTAAATGTTATAAATGAGTTTTATTAATCATAGTAAGTCTTATAAGGTTATAATAGTTAAGATTTCAAAGTACTTTTTTTACTACAAGAAAACTATATGATAGTATAGCAAATATGCGGACAATTATAGATGTATAGAAAGGTTTAGTATTTAGGAAATTGTTATAGGATATTTAAGCAAATGCTAAGCACGTACTAAGTGATAGAAACGTGAATTTTGATAGGGAATACTGAAAATGAGCAAGTACAAGAGTAACGTGATTTTTTGGCATATTGTGGTAAGTGGTGCCTACCCTTTGATTGTAAATTGTTTTACAAACCCATAGATGTTCTTAAATGATTTTATGAACTTGCATGGTTTTCTAAATTATTTTATGAAATGTGTTTTACGAAATGATTATTTGATTATGAAAATCTGGATCATGTATGCCGATTTGACTTGCTTGATTTTCAAGTTATAGAAACGTGATATATACAAGATTTTTAATATGTATGAAATACATGTAACGAATTGGGTAAATATTAATGGACAGAGGCTCTAAACAAACATAAAGTCAGTCATCTATTATAATCCTGATTTGTACTGATATACTAATAAACGATAAACGATATACGATAGGTAAAGGTGTTCCATAGAAACTTCTTGACTACATTTTCTAGTGAGGTCCTTCACTAGACTTAGTATTCAGAGCCGATGAATGCACGTATTGTTTTGAACATCTAAGAAAGTGTACATTATTTGAAATTGAATTTGTGATATGTCATAAATTATTTGAAAACTATATGTTATATGACTTGATATAGATAAATGATACATGAATTTTGAAATACAAGTTGAATTACGTGACTATATGTAATGAAAATGACATGCGATTTAGAAAGATGATTTTAGTAAAGCATATGCGTGTGATCGTTTAATTTGTTTTTGCGAAATGTATATGTATAACTGCATGATGCAGCAGGATTTGAATTCTATCTAGTGGGCGACTTGTCACTCACACCATTCCATAAACTTTTGTACAGACGATAAATACGAGTACGTCATCATAGAGGATGAAGCATAGACGAGTACTCGGATAAAGAAGCTTGTTATTTAGTAATAAGATTCTGCTATAGTTATTTGACTTTAAATAGTTCGTCTATTGGAATAAGTAGAGCATGTGTGCTCGTGACACTACGTAGAATTTAATTATTCTAATTTTGAAAATCTTCTTTTTGTCAAAATAATAGAAATATGATCCGCAACATTATTTTATAGGCATTATATGCATTAATAAAATAATAAATTTTTTTTATATATAGTTAAGTATGTAAATAGGAATCTTATCTTATACTTCTACAATTTCTCTTTAATTATGAAAAGAAATCTAAACTATTAATAGAATGATCACAACTTTGTTTTAAGGATTTTTCAAAATTAAGGCAACGGATTGAAATTTTCCACTTTATAATGTTATCAATTTTTCAATATAAAATAAAAACATCAAAATATTTTTATATATTTTGAATTATTGCACTAACTACACTAAAGTGAAGATAATTCATAATTGGACATGTAAAATAAATAATTAGTTCCTATATTGTTATTCAGGAGACTTTATTATTTTATTATCAATATTTCTCGAGTTTTTTTTTTTTTACTAAAATAACCCTATTTTAGAAAATTATTACTAAAGTAATCCAATTATGAATTATACCCTTTTTAGTGTAGTTAGTGCAGTTGTTCTCTTTACTCTCTTTTATTTGCATAAACTGTACAGTTAATTTGTTTGTGAGAACCTCTAATCTAATCATAGATAAAGAGTCATCAACCAAATAAATTTTTAACATCTAAAAAGTATAAAGTTGCATGCAACAATTTCAAAGGTAGACAAGCATTTTTCTTGTTATAATGGTAATGCTATTTTGATTAAAAATTTATATGGAGAAAGATTAAATCTTACAGCTATTTTCGTTAAAAAGTGCTTAGAAAAAAAAAGATTTAAATTTTGAATACCTATTATTGTATTATCGTGTCGTCTAAATGTATTAATGGCATTGAAGATACAATTTATTGGCGGAACGGACTTGGGACCAGTTTGCTCTTTACCTAAGCAAATTTATTTATATTTTAGAGTGAACTAGGAGCATCATGCATCAAGTCCAGATCCAAAACTATTTATTCGGGTCTAAATTTATATATAATTTTAATTACTGGATTTGATTCGAATCCATTTAATAGTTATAATGAATGGACGAGATATGCATTTTATTATTTTGATCAATTATGACCTAAGTGTAGTTAAATATTTAAAAATAATTAATCACTTGTGTATATGTGTGCACACATACTAGTAGAACCTACATGTACATAAATAGATTTTGTATAAATTGCTAATATAATTCATATTCTGTTGTAGAACACAAAATACATATTGCTTATAAATGAAATTTCTTTTTAAATAATTACGTAAAGAAATTTCTATAATAATTTAAAAATCGATGTAAAAATTTCAAAGGTAATAAGGAAATAACAAGATTAGCCTCTTTGACAAAAACAGATATGGATTTACTTTTATAAACCCTTTAGGTATCCGATAATACTAATAAGATCATATTATATATCTGAATACGTTGGATCCGACCCCAAATTTGACTCGTTTACAGCCCAAGAGTGAACCAGGAAAATTATTCATTTACATGGAAATATTTGCCTTTCCTTTTAGATTAATTTAGTCTATGTTGTTTCAATTAGTTAGCTTGTTCAATATTTACTAACCCTTTCTTGAAATTCAATTTTTAGAAATCATTATCAAAAGCCAACTATATTGTTTTGTTGGGTTGTGGAAGCTTGGACACCACAGGATCCTGTTTGGAAATCCAACAGTTATTTTCACGATGCCGTCATTTACAAGTATGTATGACACTCAAAACATTAGCATGGGATTATAATTCACAACTATATTATTTTGGGAATTAATTTTCGAAACAAAGTTAATTTGACAAAATACTCCAACATTCTCATAAAATTATCTATGAATCACACATATCTCACAAAATTTACGTCTATATTCATTTCAAATATAGTTTCTTTAGCAAATTTCATAGCAATTGTAAATCCATCTACCCTCTCTATATCTTTTATAAAAAAGAAATAAATCTTTTGGTTAATCTATAGCAACATTATTAATCCGCATATCTTTTGATTGTAGACTTTTATTAATTAATAGAAAATAATATATCACGGCATTTCGTCCTTAATCAATAAAAATTCAAAATGTTCAAACTCGTGTATTGCTGAATAATTACTTTAGTATATGAATCTTCATTAATTTCATCAAAACATCTCTTATTTGTGTGACAGTTGGGAATTGATTAGGGTTTAGTTGGTTAATTAATATGGAGTCTTTTTTTCTAATAATTTTTTATTTAATATTATACTTATATTAAGGCCTAAAAATTTTGGATCTAAAATTTTTTGGGGTCTAAAAGACTGGTTTCATGTCCCTTACTATTAAGTCATCCCTGCAATTTAAGTTACATAACTGGAATGCAAGGTGCATGATGAAATGATATAATACATACTCTTAATTGAGAGTTACAAAGTTACGAAATTATTTGTGATTTACAAATGGCTGAAGGTCATTCCATCATTTATAATTTGGAATTACTAATTTTTGTGATTTGTCACAAAATGATTAGTATTTTTGACATTTAAAATACTGTGTCACAAAAGATAAGTTTCTTATTGTGCTATTCAAATTAACTATTATTTATACATTCTGCACATATTTTTTTGTCGAGAAAATATTTAGATAGCCACAAAATTTAGGACCACTTAACAAAGTCAATCCACGTGACAAAATCATATTTAATTATCATGATTTTAGATGTATCGTGTTCGTTTCTTCTGTCGTGGATTTAGTGAGACATCAGTAGTTTATCATTTTGTCACTATATATAGATGGACTGTTTTCATTGGTATTAGATACAACAAGATATTCTCATGTAATTAGTTATCGTACCATTTTGCTTGATGCACAACATATAGTTATTATTTGATTAATTTTGTATTTCATCAAAATTTGATAATTTCTGCACCGTCCATTTGCATTGCTAGCTTGATTTAGCGAGTTTACGAATGTATGCCCACAAGACTACAGTTGAAGCAGATTTTAACATGAACGAAATAAGAAAGAAAGAAGTCGAGGCTAGGGCTACTTTTGAAGAGACGTTGAAAAGAGAACGGAATATCCTCTTTCTGAACTAAAGCAACAATTGAAAGAAGAATTCCAAAGCGATCGGAGCTGGACTTTGAACATGTTCCCGAAGTTGAGAAACTTAAGCAAGCTTCTAAACAGATTGCTAGTGATACAAAAGACAATCAGGAAGAGCTTGAGTCTTTGAATGTAGAAATAGAGAGGCTAAAGACCAAGCTCAAAGCACTTAGGGCAGAGGACAACACTTTGAAGGAATAATTACTTCTTCAAAGTGTTAACAGCTTTCTTTCCTTTGAGGGCCTTGCACAAGATTTGATCAAATTTTGTCAAGTTAGCCTTCGATTCAGGTATAGAAAGGAAGTGGAAGAGATAGACAAACAATATCCAATGTTGCAGCTAAATTCTGAAGGCTTTGAGCTGTTTGGACCTGTAGGTCACAAAAGCACTAAGAAATGAGATGGTGAACGTATTCAAGAATGCTCGCTTTAGTGAAAATCTTCACTTGAGCATACTTCCCGAGCCTTCTAAGAAAGGAGTACAGGCAGGTGAAGTGACTTCTGCATTACAAGGTAATCCATCAAAAGTATTTCAAACTTAGAATATTTGGAATATAAATTCTATAGAATCTTCTAATATGGGTCTATTAATGGCTTTATCCTATAATTTTCCTGGCTAGTTTTTTTTTTGGTACCCCAACTTCAATTGGGGTCTTTCCAGTAGAAATTGATCAGCTTCTAGCTGATCAGTCTTAGAACCAGCTTGAGGACGATCTGCGTCAGAGGCCTGTATAGATACGAATGAGCCTTGTTATAACCTGCAAGCAATGAATTTTACTGCTTTCTTTTTACTACATTTTTTTCATTTTTTTTCAGTTCTTTCATTTGTTGGTTCTTCTATGCCATGCACATCTGAATAAGAAATTGACCATTCTTTTGGAATTGCACTTCCAACTGGGTAGTTCTGTTAATCTAGAGCAGATCGTCTAACGCGATTAGTTAACTGAATCCTTATAACTTTGCAAACTTTTCAGTAAAATAACTGATCAATTGAGATTATTGCTGGTCATTTGTGTGCAGATCACTCATATGTTGTTTTTGTGTATGTCCACATTCATTCTCAAACGCGTTTTTCGTCTTTGATGTGCATGTTTTTCACCTTCAACATGCAATTAATATTGTGGCCATTTTTTAATGCGCAATTAATGTAATTAGTTTTGTGACTTGTATCTATCACAACTCTTTGTCATCCCTACTTATAAAGACCTCTTTTGATTCCTTAATCAAATCAATAGCTCTCGATTCCAGTAATGAATCTAGCTCTAGCATTAATTCTGAAACTTTTGTAAATTCTTTATCATATGATTGTGTAATTTTGCCAAGTGCACTTCTAATTGGGATGTTTGTTTCTAATGAAGAATCCTCCACCCAAATAAGAGGATTGATAGTCGTAATCAGATGCTTGTTTCTAATGAACATCTCTCCAACACAAGAAATAAGAGACTGGATGAGTTGTTTCAACAAGATTCAAGGCATTCCAAAATGTGCTGCAAGGATAACACCACTCCTTGGCTTCCTTTTGCAACTTTTGAAGCATTAGCACATTAAGTTGGGGTTGATCCGCATATTTGGGGAACTTGTTGCTCGATATTAGGAATAACCTCAACTTGTTGCCCAATATCAGGAATAAGAGACAATTTGTTTGTTCGGCTTCCCTTTGCAAACTTTTGTATGTTGTACTCTTTGTTTTATTGATAATAAATTGAAAATCTCGAAGACATTCCTTTTTTGTTTGTTCAGCTTTCCTGAATTGAAGTGCATCTTCCAGCACGATCTGCTTCACCAGCCATTCTTTCTAGCTGATCGTCTAACGCGATTAGCTTTCTTATAAGATTTATCAGAAATTGGATATATTTGAAGATTCTTTGTAAATGAACTAATCAGAAATAACCGTGTAAATTTTGTAGAGATAGTCTACAAGAATAAGTCATATAAATCTACTTGATCAAATAACTGAGTAAATTCTAAATAGAAGATCTAATTAATTGTTGAGGCCATTGTTCAACCAATACAAGCAGCCTCTAATCAGCGATTGCTTATAAAATTCCAATTAAACAAGATGATCATCTTGGTTAAGGATTGGTTTATTGAACACAAACAACCTTTGATCATTCCTGCACAAAAAAAAAATGTCAAGTATAAAAGAATCAATCATTGATCGACCATTTTCCAGAAATTGATATTGTCTCTATCAGTGACATGAATATCACTTATATGCTTTATGGTAGATCTCCGAATTCTTTTCTTAGCATTTTTTCTTATGTTTGGTTCTGCTACTGATCTGCTATCTTTGTTGATCAGAAATTTGATCATCACATATTGAAGGACAATTCACGAAAGGTGACACACACAAAATCATTTTCTCAATATTATTGCACATTAAATACCACATCTTTTCATTTATTAACTGCCATCTTTTGGCTTTCCATTTTCCCACCCAAAAATAATTGAGAAATCGTGACCTGACTTGATCCGGAATATTGACTTGACATTAGAGTATCGTAAAGGTTGTGACCCGATTGTAATCGAATCTGGCCCATCTCTATACTTGTTTTTCTATAAATAGTATTTTTCTTATCTTATTTATTTTTTCCTCTTTCTTCATTGACGTTTCAAGTAATTTCCGTTGGTTCCCTTCAATACAGGTGTTTTGATCTCATAAGCGCTTGAAACTTGTAATTTTGTGTTCTTTTTTGACCATTTTCTTCTCGATTTGAAAACGGGTTCCAAAATATTTTGATTTTTTTGTACTTGTTTGAAAAAATGGCATCCATCTCTAGTACTAAGAATACTTAACTTCTGGATGATCTTTGAATCGCTCTGAGGACACTTTGAATGGTTCGGAACAAGCTGAAGGATCTGCAGAAACTGGACTAGTTTCTGTCGAATTCATCTTGTTAACTGTGGACATTCCAAGTCTCCTCCTTCTAATTATATCCTTCATCTCTGGAATATGTTTACTGTATTCCTAATTCAGTTTCCATTCACATTCTCGAAGAGAATGATCGTGCTCATAATCCTCCTGAAAAGTATGTGACCCTTTATGAAGATTAGCTCAGAGTTGGTTTTCATCTACCCTTTCATAAAAATTTTCTCTCTTTGTGTATCCATTTTGGAATCTACATATCCCAACTTGTCTCGAATGTAATCAGGTTTGTTGTCTATTTTTGCCTAATCTGCAAACATTTGGACCTGAAGCCTGAGGAGTGGGCTTCAGATTTTTTTACAAGTTATTTAAAAATTGATAGGTTGGTTTTATATACTTCTTGTTGCAGCAGCGCATCGATTGTGGTAAATTACTCAACTTCATTCCTATCTGGAAGAAGTCTATTATACACATCTAAGTGTAAGATATGCTAGCCCACTAAACGAGTGCTCCTTCTGATCTCATCTTAAATCACTAAACAAAATCTCATCGACACATGTAAAGAAGTCATATTATTATGATATGTAATAGATTCACAATCTTCTAAAATGGTTTTCAATTTCGAGGGGAAGAATGTAATGGTTAATCAGGGACCTAGGGGGGACAAAATTAGCCAGGGATCTTCAATCTCCTCCAGAATACGATCCTAGAAAGTATTGCTTCTTTTGCCATTAGGTATTCAATTTCTGATCTTCATTTAAACTTCATTGACATTGCTTAGATTTTATTTAGCTCTAACTTTCTTGGAACTGACTGGTCTTCCTGAGAAAAAGAGAGGATCGTAGAAAACAACAAAAGGAGTCACTATTGCAGTTCCTTTGCAAGCTATTCCCCCTAATCCAACACCTTCTTCTATTCCAAAACTAAGCTCATTGTGCGTTAAAGAGGAAAGCTTCTTTTGCCTTGTCTCAGTCAATCAAAAAGAAAATTCGGCAGTAAAATTCATTGCTTGCAGGTTATAACAAGGCCTCATTCGTATCGAAAGTCTCTGAGGTACATCGATTATTGTAGTGGAATGTGATCCTCTCCGACAAACACAATCCATTGTGGATCGAAGGATGGTCCTACCCTAATCCTCTCATTCTTCTCAAATTCCCTAAGTTGAAGAAGGACTTCCGAAAACGCAAATAGGTGAATCAAAAGGGCCATCCTTCGTCAAGACTGCCATTATTCAAGGAAATATCCATATGAAATTATTCAAGATAAGATGAACCAAAGTACCCGTGTTGTATTAAAGTTGTACTTACTATTCTTTCGAGTTACTTTGACTTGTAATATTAACCTCTAGGCTCTATTCTGTGTAGCTCCTGACAACTATTTTTGACATGTAACGCTGTTTCTCAACTTCCTAAAAGCGTGTATCGTAGTTAAGAGAGTGCTTTGTCCAAGGAAAAGGCCATCAGCAATGCATTTATTGCTCAACTAAAAGAGAATGAGACTGCTCTTGCCGAACTCCAAGAAAAGCATGAAGAGGAGTTCACTCAAATAGTAAAGCAAGACATTTTGCAGATTGCAGCAGTTCAAAATGCAAAAGTAAGGCTAGTCCCTTGAGGTCAAATAGTTTAAACTGAACTCAGTCAGAGTCGAAGTGGATGCTTTGGGGGCTGCATCTGGGGCTTTTGGTTCAAACCTTCTTTTGGAAGGCGTCAACCAATTTTTTCCTCTCACCCTCTTCAAAATGGTTTGGCAACCTTTTGTACTTATGTTGGCAGACTATTATATAATGAGACTATCTAAGACTTATAGAAGGCTTTTCCTGATGTGTCCTGGACTAGGGGACAAACACGACAGGCCAATTGGTTAGAGTACTTAAGAGGAAACGAGGACCACTACCGCCAAAACTGCCTAAGAGTAATGTGAATGAAAATATAGCTGAGTGTGTCCATTGTCACAGACGCCACTTCGGTGAATGCCGACTGAAGCTGGGAGCTTGTTTTATTTGTGGCAAAGTGGCACATCGAATGAAAGATTGTCCAAGAAATGTGAGGAATGGAAGAGGAAAGGTAGTTGAACCGGTGGCAGCCAATCCCAAAGCCAATGCTAGAGTATATGGTATGAACGAGGTTGATGGATGATCCTTGTAGCATTAGGTATGGTAATAATAAACTTTATGTTTGTATATATGCTTTTGGACTTGGACATAGTTTTAATACTCTTTGGGCTTTGAGATGAAACATTTCGATAAATATTGCAAAGAGGTTTGTGAATACATTTTATTTCGTGATCGAATAGCCAAATAAACTTTATCAAGTGCTTACTCAACAGTTTTATGATAGAGGTTGAAGGTGGTAAATATAAAGGAGTGCACATATGTAATGCGTGAACATTAGAGTATTACCATTTGAATTAGCAAGCATGTAAATATGTGTTACGATTAGTGAGTGGAATGTTAATTCACTTTTGGATCAATAGACTGAAATGGTCAATAAGGTTAGAGTTTACCGTGATATTATTAGTACGTAAGTTTCGAGAACGAAACTTTATATAAGAGAGGTAGAATATAATACCCACAACTTTTTTTTTGCTTATTTATTTAAAATAAAATGCCTAAAAATACTAAAGGATAAAACCGTGTAAGAGTCATATCTAAGGGATGAAATAACTATAATAGTATTATCCTACACCTAATACAATTACTTCAGTAGTACATATCTGCAAGTAACGATTAGACTATATATATACATATATATATATTATAGGGTAGTGCATCTTATTCTTTTTTTTACAGAACACAAACATTGGAGAGAATTTCAACCATATTAAAGGTTAGTTTTCTTCTTATTTAGTCTGAAATAATTATTTTTGTTTTTAATTTTAGGAAAACTTGATGCTTAGTTATTTTAAATATTAGTTATTTACTTTATTAGATTATTTTCTTAGGAAGTTAGTTCAATTAACATAAAAGTTATTACTGGTAGTTAATTTACAAAG
Source organism: Cinchona pubescens (assembly GCA_025175665.1). NCBI lineage: Eukaryota > Viridiplantae > Streptophyta > Magnoliopsida > Gentianales > Rubiaceae > Cinchona > Cinchona pubescens. Next base: position 87,386 of record JANKKI010000514.1, on the reverse strand, counting down.
TTATTTTCTTTAAATTAAAATCGAATTTATGTATACGAAAATTATTTTTTTTCTGGAATTATACTATGTTTTATTATTGCTGGATTTTTTTAAGAAAAAGTAAGTCTGATTTGATCGGGGAGAAAAGAGATCAGAGAGTAGAATTGAAGGGAAAAAAAGATATATATAGAGATAGATAAGAGACTAGAAAAAAATAAAGAAAAAGACGATGATTTGCAGCGTTGGAGTTGATATGAGGAAGAAGAAGAACATTAACAAAGTTTCTAAAATTACATCTTAACACCCAAAATTTTATACAACTTTTACAAAGGCCCAAAATACTTTTATTGCGATAAATTGAGTCCTTTTGAATCTCTGAAATTGTAAATAAGACGGGATGATTTTTCAGTGTACCCCATCCATCCATAGAAGCCTTCTGGAATTACCAAAAGGCCCTTACAATTTGTTAAAATTTCACATCAGTCCCTAAAAGTTTCTATAAATGACATATTGACCCCTAAAAGTTTATATGAAGTTAATATTTCACCCCACACGTAAACTGTTCTAAAATATTTTGTTTAGCTAAAATAGAGTCCAAAAAAATTTTAAATGTTATAAATAAGTTTTATTAATCATAGTAAGTCTTATAAGGTTATAATAGTGATTTCAAAGTACTTCTTTTTACTACAAGAAAACTATATGATAGTATAGCAAATATTATTTTTGCAAATATGAGGACAATTATAGATGTATAGAAAGGTTTAGTATTTAGGAAATTGTTATAGGATATTTAAGCAAATGCTAAGCCCGTACTAAGTGATAGAAACACAGAATTTTGTCTCTTATACACATCTAGATGTGTATAAGAGACACATGATATTTTGGCATATTGTGGTAAGTGGTGCCTACCCTTTGATTTGTAAATTGTTTTACATACCCATAGATTTTCTTAAATAATTTTATGAACTTGCATGGTTTTCTAAATTATTTTATGAAATGTGTTTTACGAAATGATTATTTGATTATGAAAATCTGGATCATGTATGCCTATTTGACCTTGCTTGATTTTCAAGTTATAGAATCGTCATATATACAGGATTTTAGTATGTATCAAAAACATGTAACGAATGGGTAAATATTAATGGACAAAGGCTCTAAACAAACATAAAATAGTCATAGATTATAATCTTGATTTGTACTGATATACTAATAAACGATAAACGATATACGATAGGTCAAGGCGTTCCGTAGAAACTTCTTGACTACATTTTCTAGTGAGATCGATCACTAGACTTAGTATTCAGAGCCGATGAAGGCATTTATTGTTTTGAACATCTAAGAAAGTGTACGTTATTTGAAATTGAATTTGTGATATGTCATAAATTATTTGAACACTATATGTTATATGACTTGGTATAGATAAATGATACACGAATTTTGAAATGCAAGTTGAATTACGTGACTATATGTAATGAAAATGACATACGATTTAGAAAGATGATTTTAATAAAAGCATATGCGTGTAATAGTTTAATTTATTTTTGCGAAATGTATATGATTTATAACTGCATGATGCAGCAAGATGTGAGTGCTATCTACTGGACGACTTGTCGCTCACCCCATTCCATATACTTTTGTACAGACGATGAATACGAGTACGTCACCATAGAGGATGAAGCATAGATGTACTCGGATAAGGAAGATTGTTTTTTAGTAATAAGATTCTGCTATAGTTATTTGACTTTGAATAGTCCATCTATTGGAATAAGTAGAGCATTTGTACTCGTGACACTATATTTTTATTTTAGAAACACCATTAATTGAATCGAACATGCGGAGAAGTTGGATTGAGTCGACGTCTTATTTAAACTTAAATTATTGCAGTTAACTGAATATTTAGAACAATCAGAGCACAAGCTAAAATTTATTTAAACATAAATCCAAGACAAATACATTTGCATATTAAAAGCAAATACATGATTGACATAAAATGACACAACTCTGCATTCAGCGACATTACATGATACATAATTATTGAATAGTAAAAGCATTGAGCCAGAAATTATCATTTGGTTTATAGTCTCCAAATTAGTTTTAGTTATAGTTGAAATAGATCATGTTCCCATAATATATCCATGACTTAGCATTCCAGTTGAGGTGATAGCTGAACATGTACAAAGCATCGGATGGAAATCCTTGGTCATCATGCTCAATAATCTCACCATCTCCACCGTTAATCAATATGTCCCACTTGATCCGACGGTTATCAGAAGCTCCAGTTCCACCACATTGTAAATCCAATATCTCTTCCTTCACAATCTGTATTTCACCATAATCCATGACTGCCAGCTCTGTATCTCGACTGAAGTCCTTCATGAACCCTCCCCAACCATCCGCCCATCCAAATCCATCTCCTCTAGCCGTATGAATGTTTTGATGAAAATATTTCTTCAATTCCCTTCCCGGCCGACGGAGCTTGTATAGGCCCACTCTGCAACTCACCGCGGCTTCTTTTGTCCATATGGATGCATCAATGGTGATTCCTCTAAGACAGATTTTTTTACCTACGTGCATGGTGGAGTCAGGACCCCTTGGTCAGTTGGGCAAAAATTATTTTACTATTAATTACAAATACAACATGATAAATTCATTAATTGAAAATTTAAATAAATTTATGTCGAGGAAGTTATAATAAATTTATGTTGAGGAATGTGCAATTGAACAGTACACCCTCAGGCCTCAACTCTAACTGCCTAGTTGTGAAATAACTGTGTGCGATTTGTACATTTAAATATTGTCTTAAAACATTTCATTTACGTAAGTTTCTTTACTTAATTAATAGCAAATTGTGCGCCTCAAAATTCCTAGCTTACCGGCAAGAGAAGGGCTGGCGTTGGCCGCGAGTCCTACACTCTTCCACTCGTTAGATGCTTTCTCTAGTCTCTTGCATAATCGCTCAAACCCTCCCAAGAATCGGCTTATCTCTGCCCTCTCTGTATCTTCATTACCTGTCAACCGCACTAGTTTTGGCATTTTGAGTGTATTGAATGCGATGACCACAGTTTTGTGTCTATTTTCTTTGTTTTTGTTAATAGTTTTGAGCAACTTTCTATTCTATTTGCTTTTAGCTTGATGACTCCCTAATGGGGTCGTAAGTCCTTTTATAGGCAATATTTCTAAGCTTCTAGCTTGGTTGGTGGTTGATACTAGTGTCTGTGAGAAGATTCCTGTTGCTTGTGTGAATGCAAAATATTACGCACTAGTTAAGTTCTCCATTAATTTTTTGCATCTTAAAAACGAAAAAAAAAAAAAAAAAGGTAAAGAAGTTGACTGAACAAATTAAAAACATGTCAGCGCCAAGTAAGCAATTTACATGGTGAATCCCAATTGTATACATGTTATATGTATTTTGATTGCTTATTAACTTTCTGAATCCTAAATGGACAGTTACACAAACAAAAAAGATTGGTAAATCTATATCAACATAGCTCAACTTGTCATCCGATGTGGTAGTAAAAAGTTTAAAAACAGTATAAGTTATGATTTTTTTTAAAAGTTAAAACAGGCGACTGACATATACATCATTGCAAAGATTTATAATAATTCTCATAACTTGGCTTCTGAAAACAAGTGAAAACAATGAGGAAGTCCTTAACATACCAAAAAAAACCAAAAAAAAAATTAATAATAATAATAATACTACTACTATTTAATCGGAACTGGTATTTGAAGTATGATGAAAATGGCACGATTCAAGAATCGAGCACGCGGTAGGCAATAACCCCTTCACCAACCTTAATTAACTAGAACAGGTACACATGGTGAACATGACATTTTTCTTGGATGGCCTTTTGCTTTCATATGGTATTCTGCAAAGAGTTTAATATTATGAAGCTGTTCTTAGTTGACAAACTGAATTAGATAAGTAATTGGAACTTCTGGATGGTGCACATGACAGTATGCATTTTTCTTTTTCTGTACTTTTGCTTTCATATTACCATCAGCAAAAAAAATTAAATATCATGACAGTGGATCCGTATAAATTGCATTATCTGAATTACTATTAGGATCTATTATTTGAGTCATTATAAAGACCTTTGTATTATTTGAAAAATAACAAAAAACTTGCATAAGTGTTTAGATTGTAAATAATTCAAATAATTTTTCATAAATAAATATTTGGATAGTAAATAGTGTAAGAAAGTAAATAAACAGATAACGCAACGGAATTTAAAATTTTTACTTACCTGTCACGGATCACCTTGATTAATTTATGTGTAGTACAAGTAAAGTATGGAGATTATACCTAAAAATTGCAATAAAATCTCTAATACGTTTGGGACGTCGATGCACAAACCGCACAGGTGCTCGGCCTCTAATGGTATCCACACAGATAATTAAATCAAAAATCTTCACAAAATTGATTGACCCAAATCACGGATTGCTACATCCTAAATTATTTTTCTTTTCTTAAAACATGACTATCACGTTTTTCAAAGAAGTTTTGATAGCTTTTTTTTTCTTTTTTGCTTGCTTGCTTTTCCCACAAGTACCAGTACTATATATATAGTACTACTCCTTTTCCATATATATTAGAATATAATCTATATATATTATATATATATATATATACATATATATATATATATATACATATATATATATATATATTTAGAATCCCAATCAAATTGGGTTTAGCGAATTACAAATTCTAAACAATTTGGGACATGGGTATATGAATAATTATAAAATCATTAGGATTATTCATATGTCTTACATATTAACTCCTAATATTTATAACTTATTATAATTAAATCTAAAAGTTAATTTATCTCATAAATTATCCCATAAGTATCTCATACTTATCAAATCATTTTAATCCTGAATTAATTATCCTTAAGTGTGTGACCCTTTAGGTTCCCAATCACGTTGGCAATAAGTATAAATTATAATCTTAAATTAATTAGGATTAGATAAATTAAACACTTTTAATATATCATTAATTATCCAATTAATTAATTTATGCTTATAAATCAAGATTGGCTTCTAGCAAAGCATCATGACCACCCAAGTGTTGAGATATGTCAAATGGTTCGACATCACCCGATCGATGACTAGTTCTCCTGTAATTATTATCCTTTCACCAACCTATATCCCGATTAATTCAAGAGTACAGATATAATGCCAACTCTTATCGAATTAATCTAATTTTACTTCTTTCCAAAATACAACTCACTTGAAATAAAATTTAAGATACTCTTGAATCTATTTTCACTTTGCGCAAAGATTTTCGAATCGTATTTCAAGAAGTGGCCATACTAGAATATACTCTCCTATTATAAGGAGTGGTGAAACCTCTATTGGTCATATCTTATCTTCTCATGATTCATATTATACTCGAACTCTATTGTATGTGCGACTCACTACGAGTAACGACTAATAGAGCCAAAGAATAATAATCCACAATCAAGACAAACTCATGACCTCAAGTCAAAGGACCATTACACTACTATCACAAAGAGATTAATCCACTGCCATTTAAATAATAATCCGTGTGGAATACTCTTAGCGGGTCAATCTGATGCACTTATTCTTAATAAGCATTCATTCATACTCTTATGTGCTAATCTACTAGTGTTATACACTACGATTAGGAATATACACAAATAAAATATAATTACATCATAATTTCTTGTGATTTCACATAAATATTTTATTCGATAAATGCCATATTACAAAATATATACATAAATATAAAAGCGTAATTTATCTCTAAAATTAATTAGTTTTAGGACATACACTAACAAACTCCCACTTGCACTAAAGCCAATCATTCATGTGGTTAAAACCAAATGAGTTAACATGACTCTCATGTTTCTTCTGGGACAAGGCTTTGGTGAATGGACTAGCAATGTTATCATCCGTGGGGATCTTCTCTATCTTTACTTCATTTCTATCAATGATCTCTCTAATCAAATGATAGCGTCGTAATACATGTTTAGATCGCTGATAAGACTTGGGTTCCTTGGCTTGTGCAATAGCTCCATTATTATCACAATACAAGAGTATAGGATCACTAATGGAATGAACTATTCCAAGTTCAGCCATTAAGTTTTCCTATACAAACTGCCTCTTTTCTTTGCTTCTAAAGTTGCAACGTATTCGGCATTGTAGAATTAGCTATGGTGTCCTGTTTGGAACTTTTCCAACTCACTGTACCACCATTAAGATTATATACATATCCAGATTACGACTTGCTATCATTCTTGTCATATTGAAAGCTGGCATTTGTATATTCATGAACTGTCAATTCTTGCCCACCATAAATCAATAATAAATCTTTAGTCCTTCTTAAGTACTTAAGAATATTCTTAACTGCTATCCAATGACCACTCCCTGGATTAGATTGAAGCCTGGTCATAACACTTTGAGCATAAGAGACATCGGGTCTAGTACATAGCATAACATACATTATAGAACCTATAACCGAAGCATATGGATCTTTTCATACTATCTCTTTCGACATCTGTCTTAGGACACATGTCTTTAGAAAGGTACACACCATGAGACATTGGTAAGTAACCCTTCTTTGATTGATCCATACTAAACCTCTTCAACATCTTATCTATGTATGTTGATTGAGTAAGACCAAGCAACCTCTTAGATCTATCTCTATAGATCCTCATTCCCAGAATATAGGTTGCTTCTCCTATATCTTTCATAGAAAAATTTATGGACAACCATACCTTTACACTTTGAAGCATAGGTATGTCATTTCCTATCAACAATATGTCATCCACATAAAGTATCAAGAAAATAATGGCGCTCCCACTCACCTTCTTGTATACACATGGTTCATCCTCATTTTTGATAAAATCAAACACTTTGATTGTCTCATCAAAACGATGTTTCAACTCCTAGAAGTTTGCTTTAATCCATAAATAGACCTTTGTAACTTGCATACTTTGTTAGAATCTGAGGATGTACACCCTTCAGATTATATCATATACACATCTTCTTGTAAATTTCCATTAAGGAAGCAGTTTTTACATCCATTTGTCAAATCTCATAATCGTAATATGCATCTATCGCAAGTAAAATTCGAATAGATCTCAACATTGGCAACTGGTGAGAAAGTTTCATCAAAGTCAACTCCTTGTCTTTGTGTATAACCTTTTGCCACAAATTGCACCTTATAGGTAATCACATTACCATACATGTCGGTCTTTCTCTTAAAGACCCACTTGCACCCTATGGGTTTAATCCCTTCAGGTGGATCGACTAAGGTCCATACCTTATTGTCATACATGGAATCCGTTTCAAATTTCATGGCTTCTAGCCACTTCTGAGAGTCCTTATCAGATAATACTTCTTCGTAAGACGTAGGTTCATCATTTGTAATGATTAATACATATTGTACCCACTTACAAGAAACTCAAATTTCTTTGGAGCAGGACGTATCCCAGTAGTCCTACGAAGAGTTTGTGTATCAATAGTTTTATCCTCTATCACGTCATCATATGATTGAAGCTCTTGTTCCATTTATTGATCAATACGATATTGTGTTTCTTGAACTTCTTCAATATCTATTTTGCTCCCATTTGCCCTTTCAAGAATAAACTCTAACTCTTAACGATTTTCTAGAAAGACGACATGTTTTGAGATAAACACCTTTTGGTCAATGGGATTATAGAAATAGTATCCAAACGTCTCATTTGGATACCCAAAAAGATGCATTTATCTGACTTAGGTTCAATTTTATCAGATTCTACCCTCTTCACATAAGTAGGGCAATCCCAAACCTTCAAGTATGAAAGTTTAGGTTTCTTTCCAAACCATATCTCATACGGAGTAGAATCAACAACTTTTGATGGAATACGATTTAGTAAATGGGAGGCAGTATAAAGAGCATAGCTCCAAAACAAATTTGGGAGGTCTACAAGACTCATCATTGTCGAACCATATCTAATAGAGTTCGATTACGTCTCTCAGATACACCATTTAGTTGTGGTGTATAAGGAGGAGTCCATTGAGGTAGAATCCCATTCTCCTTAAGATAATTTTGAAACTCTTAGTTTAAGTATTCCCCACCTCGATCTGATCAAAATATTTTAATACTTTTGCCAAGTTGCTTTTCAACTTAATGTCAACATTCCTGAATTCTTTGAACTTTTCAAAGGCTTCAGACTTATACTTCATTAAGTATACATAACCATATCTAGAGTGATCATCCGTAAAAGTAATGAAGTATGAAAAATATCCTCTAGTATGAATTGAAATAGGACCACAAACATCAGTATGTATTGGCCCCAGCAATTCACTAGATCTATCACCTTTTCCAGTAAAAGATGATTTGGTCATTTTACCAAGTAAACTAGATTCACATATGTCATATGATTCATAATCAAATGATTCCAAATAACCATTGTTATGTAATTTGGAAATGCGTTTCTCATTTATATGACCAAGTCTACAATGCCAAAGGAAAGATTGTTTTGAATTATCAATTTTGGACCTTTTTGAATTTATGTTGAGAATTAGATTTTCCATGTCTAGAATGTAAAGACCATTATTTAAAATAGCAGTTCCATACACAATGCCATCACGTAAAAAAGAACAACATTTATTCTTTTGCATAATGACAAAACCATCATGTTAAAATATTGTTTAGTGTCTAAACACGATATAGAAACAATATTTCTAATAAGAGATGGAACATAACAACAGTTTTTAATTTCTAAAACAAAACCACTAGGCAAAGAAAGACAATAAGTCCCTACGGCTAATGCAGCAACATTTGCTCTATTTGGCCAACATTCTACTTCTCCTTTGGCCAACATTCTACTTCTCTTTAGTCCCTGCATATTTTTACAAATATGAGATGCTGACCGCTATTTAATACCCAGGAATCTGATTTAGAAGTAGAAATATTAATCTCAATCATAAACATACCTGAAGAAGAAGTTTCATTAAGCCTCTTTTACTTCAAAGTATCAATATAAGCCTTACAGTTCTTTTTTTAGTGCCCTTTGTTTTCACAATAGTAACAATTACCCTTGGCATTATCCTTCTTGATCACATGTGTTGTATTTAACCCAGATTTGGCTTTCATAAAACCAATCTTGGATTTCTTTTTCTTCTTATTGGAAGAATCAATGACCATCACTTGTTTCGCTTTCCTTTTTAATAGTTGCCTCAGCAGGTTTTAGCATATTCAACAGGTTAGTGAGAGTTGTGTATAATTTATTCATATTATATTTCATCACGAACTGTGAAAAGCTATCAGGCAGAGATTGCAAAATTAAGTCAACATTTAACTCATGATTTTGCTTAAATCCCAATCGTTCTAATTTTTCAATCAGTCTGACCATCTTCAATACATGAATTGCTACTGAAGAACCCTCTGCCATCTTACAACGGAATAGCTCTTTATAGGTCTCATACCTCTCATTCCTAGATTCTTTATCAAATAACTTCTTGAGATGAATAATCATAGAGTGAGCATTCATATTTTCATGCTGTTTCTGCAATTCAGAACTCATAGCGGCCTATATGATACAAGAGGCAGTATCATTGTCCTCTATGTGCTTACGATAAGCATTTTGATCTGCTTCATCAGCATCATCCGTTGGGACATCAAGAATATGTTGATCAAGAACATAGCTAATTTTCTTGTGCTCGAGTATAACAATTCTCAAGTTACGATGCCAGTCTAGAAAATTTGGCCCAGTAAGTTTGTTATCATATAAAATGGGACCTACATTGACGTTATTACTCATATTCTACTACACATAAATAAAGATAATATAAGTATTTGTTATTTATGCATAGACAAAACCAAAATATAATATGGACTTTCTTTTAATTTGGTTTTACTCCCACTATATTAATTCAAATCAATAATCCTCACATATTGATTCGGGAGCTATCACATAACCCCTAGTGGGTTAGGATCCCATCTAATTATTTTGATCTTGGGTGTACCCAACAAACCAAAATAATTTTGAAAGGTAGAACTCTTACCAATTACAACTCTTTGTAATTTCTAGATAGTTAGTATCAACTCTTTGATAGCATATCATATGTGACTCCTAACCTTTGCCTCAAAGACATAAAATCTTGAGTGTACCCAACAAATTATATGCCTCCGTTAAGTCATACCCATTATTCAGAGATCTCATCTCAAAGTGTCTAACATGTCCAACGTAGAGTAACCTTGGATTAGCCTAACAAATAAATTTATAAAGAGACACTCTTAATACTTGCTATAATAATGGAAGACAACTTATATACTGACCTAATATTAATTTGAGGGATTTTCTTTTATTTATTTTATTTGGTCTCATCAAATTGCATGCAATATTATCATATCATCATAATAAACACAACATGCATAAAATCATGGATGATTATGGACTTTTACTAAACTAGTTTCCTTGAGTCACGAACGAAACTAAGTGGTCAAATTCTAAGGGTAATCTTCAGCTCTTGAAAATTTCCTTCTAAGTTGCACTTTTTCGCCTTCTACATCAGCTGTACATTACAAATATAATTCTATCTAAACATTTTAGATATTCAATGATATCCCTAACCTACAACTATGTACATTACATTATCGGTTAAGAAACTTCGAGTTACATTCGAGGGGATTGAGATGTGAAAAGAATTACATTCAGAATAATAGAGAAAGGCAAGACTTTGTTACGCAGGCCCTATTTTAAAAATTTACAATCATCGAATTTGAACCAAATAAATCAAACACAATCAAATTGGTCTTAACTCCGCAATCATCCATCATGCTATTAAATAATTCAATAATCAAATAAAAGCATAAATCCGTATTTAGTATCTAATCATGAATTACTATATTTCATAATTTCAATCTAATTGAAATTATCAATTTTGAATTATTTATGAAAAATATTTTACCGAGAAAAATTATTATTTTCCAATCTCATTAGAAAATAATCCTTCAAATAATAGAATTTCAAAAATTATATTAGAAACAATTTCTAAATTTTTTTTGAACATTTATTAAATTCCAATCTCATTGAAAAATAATAAATTTCTAAAATTTAAACAACTTACCTAATTCTAATCACATTAGAATTAAATAAATATTTTCAAAAGTTTTATACTTTCTAAATTTTAATCAAATTAAAACAAAGAAAGTTTCTAAATCTTGTCAATTAATTTTAAACAACAAATTTCACAAGAAGTAAATAAACAGATGACGCAGCGGAATTTAAAATTTTTACTTTCTTGTCACGGATCACCTTGATTAATTTATACATAGTACAAGAAAAGTATACAAATTATACCTTAAAATTGCAGTAAAATCTCTAATACGTTTATGCAATTTTGGGGACGTCGATCCACAAATCGCACAAGTACCCGGCCTCTAATGGTATCGAGACAGATAATTAAATCAGAAATTTTCACAAGATTGATTGATATTAACCACAAAGTGCTACCTCCTAAATTTTTTTTTTTCTTAATACGTTTATCTGTTTTTCAAAGAAGTTTTGACGGCTTTTTTCTTCTCTTTTGCTTGCTTGCTTTTCCCGACAAGTACTAGTACTATATATAGTACTACTCCTTTTCCATATATACTATAATATAATATTTTATATATATATATATATATATATATATATTTAGAATCCCAATCAAATTGGGTTTAGCAAATTACGAATTCTAATAAGTTTGGGACATGGGTATATGAATAATTATAAAACCATTAGAACTATTAATATGTCTTACATATTAACTCCTAATATTTTAAACTTATTATAATTAAATTCAAAAGTTAATTTATCTCATAAATCAATCCATAAGTATCTCATACTTATCAAATCATTTTATAGATCCTGAATTAATTATCCTTAAGTGTGTGACCCTTTAGGTTCCCAATCACTTTGGTAATAATATATTATAATTAAATTAATTAGTATTAGATAAATTAAACACTTTTAATTTATCATTAATTCTCTAATTAATTAATTTACACTTATAGATCAAGATTGGCTTCTAGCAAAGCATCATGACCACCCAAGTGTTGAGATATGTCAAATGGTTTGACATCACCCATCAATGACTAGTTCTCCTGTAATTATTATCCTTTCACCAACCTATATTCCGATTAATTCAAGAGTATAGATATAATGCCAACTCTTATCGAATTAATCTAATTTTACTTCTTTCCAAAATACAACTCACTTGAAATAGAATTTAAGACACTCTTAAATCTATTTGAACTTTATAAAGATTTCGAATCGTATTTCAAGAAGTGGCCATACTGGGATATACTCTCCTATTATAGGAGTGTATGAATCCTATATTGGTCATATCTTATCTTCTCATTCGATTCATATTATACCCGAACTCTACAGTATTTACGACTCACTAAGAGTAACGACTAATAGAGCCACAGAATAATAATCCACAGTCAAGATAAACTCATGGTCTCAAGTCAAAGGACCAAGATACACTCATCAGGCATATAATTTGTTGGGTACACTCAAGGCTGTCTCTTATACACATACTCTTAACGGTCAATCCGATGCACTTATTCTTAATAAACATCCACATACACTTATGTGCTAATCTACTAGTGTTATACACTTCGATTAGGGATATATACGAATAAAATATAATTACATCATAACTCCTTATGATTTCACATATAAATATTTTATTCGATAAATGCCATATTACGAAATATACATAACTATAAAAGCGTAATTTATCCATAAAATTAATTGGTTTTAGGGCATACACTAATAAATAGTGCAAATAATTTTTTCAAATAAATGTTTCGATTGCTTTTTTTTACACTAAAAGACAAAATAGGTACATGACAATCGAATTGTGGAATCACCAATACCAAAACACGCATTCTCGTTTCGTATTCATTTCCCCCCTTATGAGGGATTTTTTTACAAAATGATTTCTCATTGTTTGAAACTGGAATCACGAAAAATGAGCCATATGTATATGCAAACCATATATGTGTATTTTTAAAATTTTATGCTTAAAAATGTTTAATTATTTTGTAAAAAAATCCCTCTAAAATTAAATAATAAAAGGGGTTGACGATAGGAAGTCCTAATCTAGATAAGTCCAAATTTGAATAGCTATTGTGGAGGCCGAGGAATGGAAGTCCAAACCCAAATAAGTCCAATCCTGGATTGGCTGATGTTGAGATAGAAAATCAAAACCTGAAGAAGTCTGAACCCAAATAAATTTTGCAAGAAGATAGGAAGTATGAACCCAAATAGGTCTAAACCTCAACAAGTCTAAAACTTGGAAAGATTTTGTAGAGCTTGAGGATAGGAAGTCTGAATTCAGATAAGTTCGAATGCATATGACTTCTACAAGAGGTTAAGAAGTCCGAACCCAAATAAATCTGAACCCGATAATTATTAGAAAAATAATTTTAATAATGAATTGTGTTAATAGTATTAAAATTATTTGAATAGTGTAGGTAATGAATAGTAATTTTTTTTTAAAAAAAAAGTATAAGTAATAAATAGTGTTTTTGGAAATAAGTGAAAAAAAAAGTTGGCCAAAAAATATTTAAGCTGACCAAACATATATTTTAGGAACTATGGCAAAGAAAGAAATGAATAGTGAAGTTAAAAGTAGCAAAAAATAGCCCAAAAAAAAATCAATACGTAGCTATTGTCCTGGTATGTAATATATAATTTTATGGAAGAGTAAACCTGCATGATAACTTAACAGGAGCGACACAATAGATTTGGGGGTCTAAAGCTAAGAAATTTTTATCTTTATAATAAAATTGGTACAAGTTCTGATATGATAATTAATTTTCTAGATATTTGAAATGCAAAATTGTTAATTAAAATTTTATAATCAATTTCTTATAGCACATAGATTGTTTCTTTTATCAATTGATAATATAGCTAACCAATATGATATTTCTTAAGACATAGTTAATCTTATAGGATTTAATTATTCTAATTTTGAAAATCTTCTTTTTGTCAAAATAATAGAAATATGATCTATAATATTATTTTATAGGCATTATATGCATTAATAAAATAATGTACTTTTTTTTTTATATATAGTTAAGTATGTAAATAAGAATCTTATCTTATGCTTGCACTATTTCTCTTTAATTATGAAAAGAAGTCTAAACTATCAATACAACGATTATTACTTTGTTTTAAGGATTTTTCAAAATTAAGGCAACGGATTGCAATTTTCCACTTTATAATGTTATCAATTTTTCAATATAAAATAGAAACATCAAAATTGAATTATTGAAAATCACTTTAAAGTGAAGAAATTGCTTTATGCACTATGTAAAATGAATAATCAGTTCTACATTGTTAATCAAGAGACTTTATTATTTTATTATCAATATTTATCGAATTTTTTAAATTTATTGGCTAAAATATCCCTATTTTAGAAAATTATTACTAAAGTAATCCAATTACGAATTATATTCCCTTTTTAGTGTAGTTTGTGCCGCGTAGGCTTCTAATAAGTGGAGAAGATCAAAGTTTGCAGCAGTCGTCTTCTTTACTCTTTCTTATTTGCATAAACTGTACAGTTAATTTGTTTGTGAGAAAATCTAATCTAATCATAGATAAAGAGTCATCAACCAAATAAACTTTTAACATCTAAAAAGTATAAAGTTGCATGCAACAATTTCAAAGGTAGATAAGCATTTTTCTTATTCTAATGGTAATGCTATTTTGATTAAAATTTTATATGGAGAAAGATTAAATCTTACAGCTATTTCCGTTAAAAAGTGCCTAGAAAAAAAAGATTTAAATTTTGAATACCTATTATTGTATTATCGTGTCGTCTAAAAGTATTAATGGTATTGAAGATACAATTTTTTGGTGGAATGGACTTGGGACCAGTTTGCTCACCTAAGCAAATTTATTATATATTATATTTTAGAGTCAACTAGGAGCATCATGGATCAAGTCTGTGTTCAAACTATTTATTCAGGTCTAAATTTATAAATAATTTTTATTACCGAATCAGATCTGAATCTATTTAATAGTTATAATGAATGGACGAGATATGCATTTTATTGTTTTGACCTAATTAAGACCTGAGTCTAGTTAAATATTTAAAAATAATAAATCACTTTTGTATGTGTGTGCACACACACTAGTAGAACCTACATTTACGTATTTAGATTTTTTATAAATTGCTAATATAATTCATATTCTATTGGGGAACACAAACATAACTATTGCTTATAAACTAAATTTCTTTTTAAATAATTACAAAAGAAATTTCTATAATAATTTAAAAATTCATATAAAAATTTCAAAACTAAAAAAGAAATAACAAGACTAGATCCTTATCTAGATATGGATTTACATTTGTAGACCCAATAGGGATCCGATAATATTAATAAGATCTATATCTGAATATGTTGGATATCCGACCCGAAATTGACTCGTTTACAGCCCTAAGTGAACCAAGAAAACTACTACTTTCCATGGAAATCTTTGCCTTTCAAAATCTTTTTAGATTAATTTATGTTTCAATTAGTCAACTAAAAGAGAGTTGAGTGTTGTTCAATATTTACTAACCCTTTGCTGAAATTCAATTTTTAGAAATCATTATCAAAAGACAACTATTTTGTTTTGCTAGATTGTGAAGCACACCACAGGATCTAGATGTGTATACCCAACAGAATTTTCTCGATGCCGTCATTTACAAGTATGTATGACACTCAAAACATTAGCAAGGGAATATAATTCACAACTATATTACTTTGGGAATTATATTTCGAAACAAAGTTCATTTGGTAAAATACTCCAACATTCTCATCAAATTATCTATGAATCACACATTTCTCACAAAATTTACATCTATATTCATTTCAAATATAGTTTCTTTGCAAATTTCATAGCAAATGTAAATCCATCTGCTCTATATCTTTTATAAAAAAGAAATAAAATCTTTTAGTTAATCTATAGCAACATTATTAATCCGCATATCTTTTGATTGTAGACTTTTATTAATTAATAAAAAATAATATATCATGGCATTTCGTCATTAATCAATAAAAATTCAAAATTTTCAAACTCGTGTATTGCTGAATAATTAACTTTAGTATATGAATCTTCATTAATTTCAACAAAACATCTCTTCTTTGTGTGAAAGTTGGGAATTGATTAGGTTATAGTTGGTTAATTAATATGGAATCTTTATTATCTAGGGATATTTTTCTAATAATTTTTTATTTAATATTATACTTATATTAAGGCCTAAAAATTTTGGATCTAAAATTTTTTGGGCTCTAAAATGATGGTTTCGTATCCTTTACTATTAAGTCATCCTTGCAATTTAATATTACATAACTGGAATATAAGGTGCATGATGAAATGATACAATACATACTCTTAATTGAGAGTTACAAAGGTACAAAACTATTTGTGATGTTATTTGCAAATAAAGGTCACACCATCATTTATAAAGTGGAATTACTAATTTTTGTGATTTGTCACAAAATGATTAGTATTTTTGACATTTAAAATACTATGTCACAAAAGATGAGTTTTCTTATGGTGCAATTCAAATTAACTATTATTTATACATTCTACACATTTTTTCATCGAGAAAATATTTCCATAGCCACAAAATTTAGGACCACTTAACAAAGTCAATCCACGTGACAAAATCATATTCAATTACCATGATTTTAGATATATCGTGTTCGTTTCTTCTGTAGTGAATTTAGTGACACATCAGTAGTTTATCATTTTATCACTATATATGGATGGACTGTTTTCATTGGTATTAGATATGACAAGATATTCTCTGGTAATTAGTTATTGTTCTATTTTGCTTGATGCACAACATATAGTTATTGTTTGATTAATTTTTTATTTCATCAAAATTTGATAATTTCTACACCGTCCATTTGCATTGCTAGCTTGATTTACTAGCTATCGCTTTTACGATGCCCAAAAGACTACAGCTGAAGCAGCTTTTAATATGAGCAAAATGAGAAAAAAAGAAGTCGAGGCTAGGGCAACTTTGAATAGAAGTTGAAAAAAAAACTGGAATCTCCTCTTTCTGAACTAAAGCAACAACTGAAAGAAGAATCCCAAAAGCGATTGGACCTGGACTTTGAACATGCTACCGAAGTTGAGAAGCTTCAGCAAGCTTCTAAACAGATTGCTAGTGATATAAAAGACAATCAGGTAGAGCTTGAGTCATTGAATGTAAAAACATAGAGGCTAAAGACCAAGCTCAAAGCACCTAGGGCAGAGGACAACACTTTGAAGGAATAATTACTTCTTCAAAGTGTTAACAACTTTCTTTCCTTTGATGGCCCAGAACAAGATTTGATCAAATTGTGTCAAGTTAGCCTTCGATTTGGGTTTAGAAAGGAAGTGGAAGAGATAGACAAACAATATCCAATGTTGCAGCTAAATCCTGAAGGCTTTAAGCTGTATTAGACCCGGGTCATGACAGCACTGAGAAATAAGATGGTGAACGTATTCAAGAATGCTCAGTCTAGTAAAAAGCTTCACTTGAGCTTACTTCCAGAGCCTTCTAAGAAAGAAGTACAGGCAGGTGAAGTGACTTCTGCATTACAAGGTAATCCATCAAAAGTATTTCAAAGTTAGAATATCTGGAATATAAATTTTATAGAATCTTATGATATGGGTCTATTAATGGTTTTATCCTTTAATTTTCCTGGCTAGGTTTTTGTTGGTACACCTACTTCAATTGGGGTCTTTCCACCTGAAGTTGATCAGCTTCTAGCTTATCAGACTTAGAACCAGCTGGAGGACGATATAAGATCATAGGCCAGTATAGATAGGGATGAGCCTTTTTATCACCTACAAGCAATGAATTTTACTGCTTTCTTTTTACTCCATTTTTTTCATTTTTTTCAGTTCTTTCTTTTGTTTGTTCTTTTATTCCATGCACATCTGAATAAGAAATTGACCATTTTTTTTTGGAAATTGCTTCCAACTAGGTAGTTATTTTAATCTAGACAGATCGTCTAACGTGATTAGATAACTGAATCCTTATAACTTTGCAAACTTTCCGTAAAATAACTGATCAATTGAGATTATTGGCTGGTCATTTGTGTTCAAATCACTCATATGTTGTTTTTGTGTATGTCCACATTCATTCTCAAACACGTTTTTCGTCTTTGATGTGCATGCTTTTCAAATTCAACATGCAATTAATATTGTGGCTATTTTTTAATGCGCAATTAATGTAAATAGTTTTGTAACTTGTATCCAACACAACTCTTTGTCATCCCTACTTATAAAGACCTCTTTTGATTCCTTAATCAAATCAATAGCTCTCAATTCCAGTAATGCCATTAGCTCATTAGAATTCTGAAACTTTTGTAAATTCTTTATCATATGATTGTGTAATTTTGCCAAGTGCACTTCTAATTGGATGTTTGTTTCTAATGAAGAATCCTCCACCCAAATAAGAGGATTGATAGTGGGATATGCTTGTTTCTAATGAACATCTCTCCAACACAAGAAATAAGAGACTGGATGAGTTGTTTCAACAAGATTCAAGGCATTCCAAAATTTGCTGCAAGAATGCGACCACTCCTCGGCTTCCTTTCGCAACTTTTGAAGCATTAGCACATTAAGTTGGGGTTGGTCCATATATTTTGAGAACTTGCTGCTCGATATTAGGAATAACCTCAACTTATTGCCCAATATCAGGAATAACCTCAATTTGTTTGTTTGGCTTCCTTTTGCAAACCTTTGTATTTTGTACTCTTTGTTTTATTGATAATAAATTGAAAATCTTGAAGACATTCCTTTTTGTTTGTTCAGCTTTCTTGAACTGAAGTGGATCTTCCAACACGATCTGCTTCACCAGCCTTTCTGTTCTAACTGATCGTCAAACGCGATTAGCTTTCTTATAAGATTTGTCAGAATTTGGATACATTTGAAGATTCTTTGTAGAGGAACTAATCAGAAATAACCATGTACAATTTTCAATAACTCTACTTGATCAAAAATAACTGAGTAAATTCTAGGTAGAGGATCAAATTAATTGTTGGGGTCATTGTTCATCCAATGCGAGCAGCCTCTAATCAGTGATTGTTTATAAAATTCCAAGTAAAAAATATGATCATCTTTGTTAAGGATTGGTTAATTGAACACAAACTACCTTTGATCATTCCTACATAAAATAATGTCAAGTATAAAAGAATCAATCATTGACCTACTATTTTCCAGAAATTGACATTGTCTCTATCAATGACATGCATATCGCTTATATGCTCTCTGGTAAATCTCCATATTCTTTTCTTAGGATTTTTGCTTTTGTTTGGTTCTGCTGTCGATCTGCTATCTTTGTTGATCGGAAATTTGATCATCACATTTTGAAGGACAACTCACAAAAGGTGACACACACAAAATCGTTTTCTCGATATTAGTGTGCATTAAATTTCACAACTTTTACGGTATTAATTGCCGTCTTTCTGACTTTCAATTTTCCCGCCACAAAAATAATTGAGAAACCGTGACCTGACTTGACCCGGAATATTGACTTGACATTAGAGTTGTGTAAAGGTCGTGACCCGATTATAATCGAATCTGGCCCATGTCTATACATATTTTTCTATAAATAGTATTTTCTTTATCTCATTGATTTTTTGCCTCTTTCTCCGTCGACGTTTCAAGTACTTTTCGTTGGTTCCCTTCAATACCGGTGTTTTGATCCCATAAGCGCTTGAAACTTGTAATTTTGTGTTCTTTTTTGAACATTTTCTTCTCGATTTGAAAACAGGTTCCAAAAGATTTTGACTTTTTGCACTTGTTTGGAAAAATGGCATCCATCTCTATTACTAAGAATACTCAACTTCTGGATGATCTTTCAATTGCTCTAAACACACTTTGAATGGTTCGGAACAGGCTGAAGGATCTACAAAAAC
Source organism: Cinchona pubescens (assembly GCA_025175665.1). Classification (NCBI taxonomy): domain Eukaryota; kingdom Viridiplantae; phylum Streptophyta; class Magnoliopsida; order Gentianales; family Rubiaceae; genus Cinchona; species Cinchona pubescens. The sequence continues at coordinate 67,483 of JANKKI010000514.1, read as the reverse complement.
TGGACTAGTTTCTGTCGAATTCATCTTGTTAATTGTGGACATTCCAAGCGTCCTCCTTCTAATTATATCCTTCATCTCTGGAATTCTTACTGTATTCCTAATTCAGTCGCCATTCGCATTCTTGAAGAGAATTATCGAGCTCATAATCCTCCTGAAAAGTATGTGACCCTTTATGAAGATTCAGCGCAGAGTTGGATTTCATCTACCCTTTCATAAAAATTTTCTTTCTTTGTGTATCCATTTTGGAATCTGCATATTCCAACTTGTCTCGAATGTGATCAGGTTCATTGTCTATTTTTGCCTAATCTGTAAATATTTGGACCTGAAACCTGAGGAGTAGGCTTCAGATTTTTTTTACTAGTTAATTCAAAATTGATAGCTTGGTTTTATATACTTCTTGCTGCATATAAACCGTACTGGATTGTGGTAAATTACCCAACTTCTATTAAGGAATGAAAGAGGCTATTTTTTTTTGTAAAGTAGGAAGATATACTAGAGTTCAAAAGAAGTGGTCATTTAGTGGGTGTGATAAATCACTAAATGAAAATCCCATCGACACATTAAAGAAGTCATATTATTATGATATGTATAGAAAGATTCAATCTTCTAAAACGGTTTTCAATTTCGAGGGGAAGAATGTAATAGTTGACCAGGGACTCCCAGTGGGGGCAAAGTCTTCAATCTCCACTAGAATACGATCCTCAAAAGTATTGTTTCTTCTGCCATTAGGTATTCAATTTTTGATCTTGGTTTAAACTTCATTGACATTGCTTGGATTTTTATTTAGCTCTAACTTTCTTGGAACTGATTGATCCTCCTAAGAAAAGGAAAGGATCGAAGAAAACAACAAAATGAGTCATTATTGCAGTTCTTTTGTAATCTATTCCCAATAATCCAACACATTCTTCTATTCCAAAACTGAGCTCGGGTCAGGCGGTAAGGAGGAAAGCTTCTTCTAACTTGTCTCAGTCAATCAAAAAGAAAATTGGGGGTATACTGACAAGTAAAGTGGCAACTGCCCCTTTATTGAGCCAGAGCAAAAATGGAGGTATATCGATTATTGAAGTGGCATGTGATCTTCTCCAACAGAGACAATCCAACGTTGGTCTTGGAGAAGGACAGTTCGACCCAATCCCTCTCATTCTTATACAAATCCCCTCAGTTCATTAAGGACTTCCGAAAATGCCAATAGGTGAATCATAAGGGCTATCCTCTCTCAAGACTACCGTTATTCAAGGAAATATCCATATGAAATTATTCAAGATAAGATGAACCAAAGCACCCGCGTTGTAAATATTTGTACTTAGATTCTTTTGAGTTACTTTGACTTGTAATATTATCCTCTGGGCTCTGTTCTGTGTAGCTCCTGACAACTATTTTTGACATGTAACGCTACTTCTCAACTTTCCAAAAGCGTGTATCTCAGCTCCAAAGTGCTTTGTCCAAGGAAAATGCCATCAGCAATGCATTTATTGCTCATGTAAATCTAAGATAGTCTTATTATATAATAGTCTGCCAAAAGAGTTAACTCTGCCAGAGCTAATGGCATTACTGGAATTGAGCTGTCTCTTATTCAGTTCAAGAAAATTAGTCCCTTGAGGTCAAACAGTTTAACTGAAGTTACTCAGAGCCGAAGTGGATGCTTTGGGGGTTGCATATGGGGCTTCTGGTTCAAACCTTCTTTTGGTAGGTGTCAACCAAAATTTGTACTCTCCTGCTCTTCAAAATGATTTGGCAACCTTTTATACTTATGTTGGCAGACTATTATATAATAAGACTATCTTAGATTTACATAAGCCTTTTCCTGATCTGTCCCGGACCCAAGGGACAAACACTGTAGACACCTATTTTTGTCCCTTAAGTTCTCCCCTATTTTCCTTTTAATTTGACTCTCAATTTTCTTTTTAATTTCCTTTTTAATTTCTTTTTATCCTGCTTTTTGATTTCCTCTTAATTTATCCATTAATTCTCTCTTAATTTTTCTTATGGTGTTTAATTATTATGTGTTTTATGCATTTTTGAAATACAAAGAATGAGTTTTAATATTATTAAGCTTTTAGATTTTAAAAAAAAAAAAATCAGCGCGTGAACAATACCTACTGTTCAAAGCAGATCAGTCAGGTCGACAGAGCTGTTTTGGCCATATTTTTCTCTGCATTTTTCACCCATTCTCACCAAATTTCAGATGCCCCATACTCCCAACATGACAAGGAATGGTCTTTGACCATTTTTACACTCAATCCACCTCATTAAAGAGCAAAAAAATCAGTCTAAAGTGGAGGGGACGAAATTTCTGCAGAAAAGAAAAGAGAAATTTTCTAAGTCTGGAAAATTTTCCAGACAGCCAACTTTGAGCAAAAATTCCAAATGATCGAAAAGTAATTAGACTAAACTCAAAGAAAAAAAGTTGTAGAGAGTACCTGGAACTACAACTTCTCTTTGTAAACCTCAAGCAAAATCATTCATTTGGAGGGTCAAAAACGTGGTAGAATCAGGCTGGTGGCCAAGAAAATCTGCAGAAAAAAAGAGATTTTCTAAGTTTGGAAAATTTTCCAGACAGCCAACTTTGAGCGAAAATTCCAAACGATCGAAAAGTAATTAGACTAAAATCAAAGAAGAAAAGTTGTAGAGGGTACCTCCATATAATTATAGGAATTACAGCTGCTCTTTGTAAATCTCAAGCAAAATAATTCACTTGGAGGGTAAAAAATGTGGTATAATCAGGCTGGTGGCCAAGAAAATCTGCAGAAAAAAAAAAGAAAAATTTTTCCAAGCTTGGAAAATTTTCCAAACAGCCAATTTTGAGCCAAGATTCCAAGCGATCAAAGAGGAATTAGACTAAACTCAAAGAAGAAAAGTTATGTAGAGTACCTGGGACTACAACTTCTCTTTGTAAAGCTCAAGAAAAATCGTTCATCTGGTGGGTCAAAAATGTGGTGGAAGAAGGCCGGTTCATCAACCGAAAGCTTGGAGGTGCCGAAAGCAAATTCGACTCAAACGCACTCCAAGCCAAGCATAACCAATTCCACCATATTCCTGAGGCTGAGGTAAGTTAAATGAGCTTTTGAATATATTATTTTGGTGACAAAATGCTTATCTTACTATTTTTACATTATTTATGACTTAATTTTCATTTTTTTTTATTATTTTTTAAATTCTTCTCTTCTAAGTTACATTTTTAATGACAATAACCACCAAACTTTAATTTGATTTTTGTTTGACATTTTAATATGTTTAATTACCCTTTGATTGTGAAATTACCGTTTTGCCCTTATGAGTATTAAATTGTAAATAGGCTCTGATTTTGCACATATTTTTTGATTAGTTTCTTTTGGGATGATTTGTGCTTTATATAATATTTATGCTTTTTCTTACTTGTTAAATGATGTGAATTTACTCTTCTGTCCTCAAATTAGTTGCACGACTGGACATTAAATATTTGAATCAAACTCAATTTAGTTAATGACTTAATAACTGTATCAAAAATATAAAATCGGGCTAGAAGGAAACTCTGACGTGCATGACAAATGACTGTTTTGCCCCTTGAGAGTTAAAGGGCACTACAAGCTAAATGTGTGCAACTTTAAATTGGACCCCGGGCTAAATTTACCTGTCAATATTTTTATTTACCATTTATTTTTATTTCCTCATTAATATGTACATATTTTATATATACTTTTAAACTATCTTAAGCACACGTATGCTGCAAAGTCGGCAATAATGAATACTAAAATTGAAAAGGGAAACGCGATGAAATCATGCAACCGGTCCAACGCTGGGTAAAGTGGGTGCCGAGGGAAATTCAAATCTATCCCAAACCTTCCCATTTTATAACAGGATTCCCGAACTCATGTTTTTTGAATTACGTGGACCAGGAGTCAATCTAGACTAGGGTTTATTTTTTCTTTAAATTTTGATGTATTTTTGTGTCCCGGCGCACCAACACACCGGGTGGCGACTCCAAACCTGTGTTCCCTAGCTTAGATTATTTGTGTACAATTCATAGTCGCATTTAAAGCCCCGTTATGTAATAGTAAATATGTGATTCATTTAAATCGGTAATAGTAAGTAGATAATTTATGTTTGTAATAGTAAATAAGACTTTTGCATTTAATCACCTATTTCACGAGTACCCCACATTGGCGACGGTGCCTGTCCCAAAGGTGCCTGCCAGACCGCGGGTTGTGTGCTGGGTACGACAAACAGGCAGGCCAATTGATTAGGGTACTTAAGAGGAAATGAGGACCACCATCACCACAACCGCCTAAGAATAACGTGAAAGAAAATATAGCTGAGTGTGTGCATTGTCACAGACGCCACTTTGGTGAAAGCCGACTGAAGCTAGGAGCTTGTTTTATTTGTGGCGAAGTGGCACATCGAATGACAGATTATCCAAGAAATGTGAGGAATGGAAGAGGAAAAGTAGTTGAATCGGAGGCAGCCAATCCCACCAATGCTAGAGTATATGGTATGAATGAATTGGAGACTAGAGGCTTGATGTACATAGCATTAGGTATGGTAATAATAATTTTTATGTCTGCATATTTGCTCTTGGACGTGGACATTGCTTTAATGCTCTTTGGACTTTGACATGAATCATTGGATAAATATTACAAAGAGGTTTGTGAATACATTTTATTTCGTGATCAAAGAACCAAATAAACTTTATCAAGTGCTTACTCAGTAGTTTTATGATAGAGGTTGAAGGTGGTAAATATAAAGGAGTGCACATATGTAATGTGTGAACATTAAAGGGTTACCATTTGAATTAGCAGGCATGTAAATATGTCGTACGATTAGTGAGTGGAATGTTAATTCACTTTTGGGTCAATGGATTGAAGTGGTCAATAAGGTTAGAGTTTACAATGATATTAGTGAGTAAGTTTTGAGTACAAAACTTTTTATAAGAGGGGTAGAATGTAATACCAATTTTTTTAGTTTATTTATTTAAAATAAAATGCCAAAACCTACTAGAATATAAAGCCATGTAAGAGTACGAAGGGATGAAATGACTAGAATAGTACTATCTTACTCATAGTACAATTACTTCAGTATTACGTCTCTGCAAATAACGATACACATATCTGCAAGTAACGGTTAGGCTATATATATATTATATGATAGAACATCTGATTCCTTTTTTTTTTACTACGTAACACAAACATTGGAGAGAATTTCAGGTATATTAAAGGTTAAATGTCTTCTTCTTATTTAGTCTTAATCAATTTTTTTTTTTTTAATTTTAGAAAAATTTGATGCTTAGTTATTTTAAATATTAGTTATTCACTTTATTGGATTATTTGCTTAAGAAGTTAGTTCAATTAACGTAAAAGTTATTATTGGTAGTTAATTTATAGAGTTATTTTCTTGAAATTAAAATTAAATTTATGTATATGAAAATTATATTTTTTTGGAATTATACAATGTTTTATTTTTGCTGGATATTTTTAAGAAAAAAAAAAAGAGTGATTTGATCATGGAGAAAAGAGATCAGAGAGTAGAATTGATGGGAGAAGAAGAAAGATTAGAGAGAGAGAATAGACTAGAAAAAGAAGAAGAAAAAGACAATGAGTTGCAGTGATGGAGTTGACATGAGGAAGAAGAAGAATATTAACAAAGTTTCTAAAATTGCATCTTAACCTCCAAAGTTTTTACAACTTTTACAAAGGCCCAAAATACTTTTATAGTGACAAATTGAGTCCTTTAGACAGCAATAGTGAGTCTCCAAAATTATAGATAAGCCCGAATAATTTTTCAAAGTACCCCATCCATCCGTAGAAGCCTTCTGAAATTATCAAAAGGCCCTTACAGTTTGCTAAAATTCAACATAAGTCCCTGAAAGTTTTAATAAATGGCATATTGACCTCCAAAAGTTTATATGAAGTTAATATTTAACCCCAAAAGGTTCTATAGAATACATAGAGACCGCTAATGACTTTGTGAAATGATCAAAATACAATCAAGTGTTTTAAAAGTTACACAAAAGTCCAAATTAATTTTTCAAAGTTCCTAAAAGACCCCAAATGGATTTCTAAATTTATAAAATGTTCTAAAATATTTTGTTTTGCTAAAATAGAGTCCAAAATTTTTTTTAATGTTCTAAATGAGCTTTATTAATCATAGTAAGTCTTATAAGGTTATAATAGTGATTTCAAAGTACTTCTTTTTACTACAAGAAAACTATATGATATTATAGTAAATAATTCAAATAATTTTTTATAAGAATAAATATTTGGATAGTAAATCGTGCAAATAATTTTTTCAAATAAGTGTTTGGATTGTGTTTTTTTTTACACTAAAAGACAAAATAGGTACATGAAAATCGAATGAAATCACCAATACCAAAACACGCATTCTCGTTTCGTATGAGTGTTTGGATAGCTTTTTTTACACTAAAAGATAAAATAGATACATGAAAATCTCGTTTCGTATTCATTTTTTACCATCATGACGAACATTAAAACCGCATATTAAGGCAGTTGATTTCTCATTGTTTGAAACTGGAATCACGTATAATGAGCCATACGTATATGCATACCATATATGCGTATTTTTAAAAATTTATACTTAAAAATGTTTAATTATTTTGCAAAAAAATCCCTCTAAAATTAAATAATAGAAGGGGTTGACGATAGGAAGTCCGAATCTAGATATGTCCAAATCTGTATAGCTTTTGTGGAGGCCGAGGATTGGAAGTCCAAACCCAAATAAGTCCAAACCTGATAAGTCCAAATCCGGATTTGCAGATGTTGAGGATAGAAAATCTAAACCTGAATAAGTCTTAACCCAAATAAATTTTGCAAGAGGATAGGAAGTTTGAACTCAAATAGGTCCGAACCTCAACAAGTCTAAAATTTGGATAGATTTTGTAGAGCTTGAGGATAGGAAGTTTGAATTCAGATAGGTCCATATGCCTTTTACAAGAGGTTAAGAACTCCGAACCCAAATAAATCTGAACCCGATAATTATTAGAAAAATAATTTAAATAATGAATTGTGTAAATAGTATTAAAATTATTTGAATAGTGTAGATAACGAGTAGTGATTTTTTTTTTTTTTTTGAAAAGTACAACTAATAAATAGTGTTTTTGGAAATAAGTGAAAAAAAAGTTGACCAAAAAATATTTAAGCTGACCAAACATATATTTTAGGAACTATTAGATCAAAGATAGAAATGAATAGTGAAATTAAAAGTAGCAAAAAATAGCCCAAAAAAAAATATCCATACGCATATATAATTTTATGGAAGCGTAAACCTACATGATAACTTAACAGAGCGACTCAACAGATTTGGGAGTCTAAAGCCAACTTAAATGTGAGCCATTTTTATCTTTCTAATAAAATTGGTACAAGTTCTGATATGAAAATTAATTTTCTAGATATTTGAAATGCAAAATTGTTAATTAAAATTTTATAATCAATTCCTTATAGCATTTCTTTTATCAATTGATAATATAGCTAACCAATCTGATATTTCTTGAGACATAGTTGATCTTATAGGATTTAATTATGCTAATTTTGAAAATCTTCTTTTTGTCAAAATAATAGAAATATGATCCGTAGCATTATTTTATAGGCATTATATGTATTAATAAAATAATGAACTTTTTTTTATATATAGTTAAGTATGTAAATAGGAATCTTATCTTATACTTGTACAATTTCTCTTTAATTATGAAAAGAAATCTAAACTATAAATAGAATGATCATTACTTTGTTTTAAGGATTTTTCAAAAGGTTAAGGCAACGGATTGAAATTTTCCACTTTATAATGTTATCAATTTTTCAATATAAAATAAAAACATCAAAATATTTTTATATATTTTGAATTATTGAAAACTACTTTAAAGTGAAGAAATTGCTTTATGCAATATGTAAAATAAATAATTAGTTCTATATTGTTATTCAGGAGACTTTATTATTTTATTATCAATATTTCTCGAGTTTTTTTTTTTGACTAAAATAACCCTATTTAAGAAAATTATTACTAAAGTAATCCAATTACGAATTATATTCCCTTTTTAGTGTAGTTAGTGCAGTCGTTCTCTTTACTCTCTTTTGTTTGCATAAACTGTACAGTTAATTTGTTTGTGAGTACCTCTAATCTAATCATAGATAAAGAGTCATCAACCGAATAAACTTTTAACATCTAAAAAGTATAAAGTTGCATGCTACAATTTCAAAGGTAGACAAGCATTTTTCTTGTTCTAATGGTAATGCTATTTTGATTAAAAATTTATATGTAGAGAAAGATTAAATCTTACAGCTATTTCCGTTAAAAAGTGCGTAGAAAAAAAAGATTTAAATTTTGAATACCTATTATTGTATTATCGCGTCGTCTAAATGTATTAATGGTATTGAAGATACAATTTATTGGCGGAACGAACTTGGGACCAGTTTGCTCACGTAAGCAAATTTATTTATATTTTAGAGTGAACTAGGAGCATCATAAATCAATTCCGGGTCCAAAACTATTTATTCGGGTCTAAATTTATATATAATTTTAATTACCGGATTTGAACCGAATATGTTTAATAGTTATAATGAATGGACGAGATAAGCATTTTATTATTTTGATTTAATTAAGACCTGAGAGTAGTTAAATATTTAAAAATAATTAATCACTTGTGTATATGTGTGCACACATACTAGTAGAACCTACATGTACATATATAGATTTTTTATAAATTGCTAATATAATTCATATTCTATTGTAGAACACAAACATATATATTGCTTATAAACAAAATTCAAAATTCTTTTTAAATACTTACGTAAAGAAATTTCTATAATAATTTAAAAATCTGTGTAAAAATTTCAAAAGTAATAAGGAAATAACAAGACTGGATCCAGATATGGATTTACTTTTGTAGGGTATCCGATAATACTAATAAGATCTATATTTGAATATGTTCGATCCGACACGAATTTGACTAGTTTACAGCCCAAGAGTGAACCAAGAAATTATTAATTTCCATGGAAATCTTTTCCTTTCAAAATCTTTTTAGATTAATTTATTCTATCTTGTTTCAATGAGTTAGCTTGTTCAATATTTACTAACCCTTTGTTGAAATTCAATTTTTAGAAATCATTATCAAAAGCCAACTGTATTGTTTTGCTGGGTTGTGGAAGCCTGGACATCACAGGATCTTGTTTGGAAATCCAACAGTTATTTTCTCGATGCCGTCATTTACAAGTATGTATGACACTCAAAACATTAGGAAGGGAATATAATTCACAACTATATTACTTTGGGAATATTGACAAAATAAAATTTCGAAACAAAGTTAAAATACTCCAACATTCTCATCAAATTATCTACGAATAACACATTTCTCCCAATATTTACGTCTATATTCATTTCAAATATAGTTTCTTTAGCAAATTTCATAGCAATTGTAAATCCATCTTCTCTATATCTTTTATAAAAAAGAAATAAAATATTTTAGTTAATATATAGCAACGTTATTAAACCGCATATCTTTTTTATTGTAGACTTTTATTAATTAATAAAAAATAATATATCATGGCATTTCGCCATTAATCAATAAAAATTCAAAATGGTCAAACATGTGTATTGCTGAATAATTAACTTTACTATATGAATCTTCATTAATTTCAACAAAACATCTCTTATTTGTGTGAAAGTTGGGAATTGATTAGGTTATAGTTGGTTAATTAATATGGAGTCTTTATTATCAAGGGATATTTTTTCTAATAATTTTTATTTAATATTATACTTATATTAAGGCCTAAAAATTTTGGATCTAAAATTTTTTGTTGGGGTCTAAAATGATGGTTTCATATCCCTTACTATTAAATCATCCCTACAATTTAATATTGCATAACTGGAATATAAGGTGCATGATGAAATGATGCAATACATACTCTTAATTGAGAGTTACAAAGGTACAAAACTATTTGTGATTTGCAAATGAAGGTCACACCATCATTTATAAAGTGGAATTACTAATTTTTGTGATTTGTCACAAAATGATTAGTATTTTTGACATTTAAAATACTGTGTCACAAAAGATGAGTTTTCTTATGGTGCAATTCAAATTACTATTATTTATACATTCTACACATATTTTTTCGTCGAGAAAATATTTACATAGCCACAAAATTTAGGAGCAATTAACAAAGTCAATCCACGTGACAAAATCATATTCAATTACCATGATTTTAGATGTATCGTGTTCGTTTCTTCTGAAGTGGATTTAGTGACACTTCAGTAGTTTATCATTTTGTCACTATATATGGATGGACTATTTTCATTGGTAACTACTTAGATACAACAAGATATTCTCAAGTAATTAGTTATTGTTCCATTTCACTTGATGCACAACATATAGTTATTGTTTGATTAATTTTGTATTTCATCAAAATTTGATAATTTCTGCACCGTCCATTTGGATTGCTAGCATGATTTAGCGAGTTTACGATGCCCAAAAAACTAAAACTGAAGCAGCTAGTGATATAAAAGACAATCAGGGAGAGCTTGAGTCTTTGAAAGTAGAAATAGGAAGGCTGAAGACCAAGCTCAAAGCACTGTGGGCAAGAGGACAACACTTTGAAGGAATAATTACTTCTTCAAAGTGTTAACAACTTTCTTTCCTTTGAGGGCCTTGCACAAGATTCATCAAATTTTGTCAAGTTAGCCTTCGATTCTGGTTTGGAAAGGAAGTGGAAGAGATAGACAAACAATATCCAATGTTCCAGCTAAATCCTGAAGGCTTTGAGCTGTTTGGACCTGGGTCACGAAAACACTGAGAAATGAGATGGTGAACGTATCTTATATTTTCAAGAATGCTCGGTTTAGTGAAAATCTTCATTTGAGCATACTTCCCGAGCCTTCTAAGAAATGAGTACATGCAGGTGAAGAGACTTCTGCATTACAAGGTAATCCATAAAAGTATTTCAAACTTAGAATATCTGGAATATAAATTCTATAGAATCTTATGATTTGGATCCACTAATGGCTTTATCCTTTAATTTTCCTGGCTAGGTTTTGGTTGGTACACCTACTTCAATTGGGGTCTTTCCACCTGAAGTTGATCAGCTTCTAGCTGATCAGACTTAGAACCAGCTCGAGGACGATCAGCATTAGAGGCCTGTATAGATAAGAATGAGCCTTGTTATCACCTACAAGCAATGAATTTTACCGCTTTCTTATCTACTCCATTTTTTTCACTTTTTCCAGTTCTTCCATTCCTTTGTTCTTCTATGCCATGCACATCTGTTATGCATCTGAATAATAAATTGTCCATTTTTGTGGAATTGCTTCCAACTAGGTAGTTCTGTTAATCTAGCAGCAAATCGTCTAACGCGATTAGTTAACTGAATCCTTGTAACTTTGCAAACTTTTAAGTGAAATAACTGATCAATTGAGATTATTGGCTGATTATTTGTGTGCAGATCACTTATATGCTATTTTTGTGGATGTCCACATTCATTCTTAGACACGATTTTCGTCTTTTGAAGTGCATGTTTTTCACCTTCAACATGCAATTAATGCTGTGGCCATTTTTTCATGCGCAATTAATGTAGTTCGTTTTGTGATTTGTGTCTATCGCAACTCTTTGTCATCCATACTTATAGATACCTCTTTTCATTCCTTAATCAAATCAATGGCTCTCGATTCCAGTAATGCCATTAGCTCTGGCAATAATTCTGAAAGTTTTGAAAATTCTTCTTCATAGGATTGTGTAATTTTGCCAAGTGCACTTCTAATTTGGTTGTTTCTAATAAAGAATCCTCCACCCAAATAAGAGGATTGATAGTGGGATGCTTGTGTCTAATGAACCTCTCTCCTAACATAAGAAATAAGAGACTGCATGAGTTGTTTCAACAAGATTCAAGGCATTCCAAAATGTGCTGCAAGGATGAGACCACTCCTCGGCTTCCTTTTGGAACTTTTGAAGCATGAGCACATTAAGTTGGGGTTGTTCCATATATTTTGAGAACTTGTTGCTCGATATCAGGAATAACCTCAACTTGTTGCCAAATATCTGGGATAAACTCAATTTGTTTGTTTGTCTTCCCTTTGCAAACTTTTGTATTTTGTATTCTTTGTTTTATTGATAATAAATTCAAAATCTTGAAGACATTCCTTTTTTGTTTGTTCAACATTCTTGAACTGAAGTGGATCTTCCAACGCGACCTACTTCACCAGCCATTCTTTCTAACTGATTGTCCAACGCGATTAGCTTTCTTATAAGATTTGTCAGAGTTCGGTTATATTTTAAGATTCTTTGTAAAGGAACTAATCAGAAATAACCGTGTAAATTTTGAATAACTCTACTTGATCAAATAACTGAGAGTAAATTCTAAATAGAAGATCTAATTAATTGTTGAGGTCATTGTTCATCCAATACGAGCAGCCTCTAATCAGTGATTGTTTATAAAATTCCAAGTAAACAAGATGATCATCTCTGTTAAGGATTGGTTTATTGAACACAAACTACCTTTGATCATTCATGCACAAAAGAAAATGTCAAGTATAAAAGAATCAATGATTGACCGACCATTTTCAAGAAATTGATATTGTCTCGATCAGTGACATGCATATCGCTTATATGCTTTCTGGTAGATCTCCATATTCTTTTCTTAGCATTTTTGCTTTTGTTTGGTTCTGTAGCTGATCTGCTATCTTTGTTGATCAGAAATTTGATCATCACATTTTGAAGGACAACTCACGAAAGGTGACACACACAAAACCATTTTCTCAATATTATTGCACATTAAATACCACATCTTTTCAGTTATTAACTGCCATCTTTTGGCTTTCCATTTTCCCACCCAAAAAATATTGAGAAATCGTGACCTGACTTGACCCGGAATATTGACTTCACATTAGAGTCGTGTAAAGGTTGTGACCCGATTGTAATCTAATCTGGCCCGTGTCTATACTTATTTTTCTATAAATAGTATTTTCCTTATCTCATTTATTTTTTCCTCTTTCTCCGTTGACGTTTCAAGTAATTTTCGTTGTTTCCCTTCAATACCGGTGTTTTGATCTCATAAGCGCTTGAAACTTGTAATTTTGAGTTCTTTTTTGAACATTTTCTTCTCGATTTGAAAACGGGTTCCACAAGATTTTGATTTTTTGCACTTGTTTGAATAAATGGCATCCATCTCTAGTACTAAGAATACTCAACTTCTGGATGATCTTTCAATCGCTCTGAGCACACGCTGAATGGTTCGGAACAAGCTGAAGGATCTGCAGAAGCTGGACTAGTTTCTGTCGAATTCATCTTTGTTAACTGTGGACATTCCAAGCATCCTCCTTCTAATTATATCCTTCATCTCTGGAATGCTTACTGTATTCCTAATTCAGGAGAGTTTCCATTCACATTCTCCAAGAGAATGATCGTGCTCATAATCCTCCTGAAAAGTATGTGACCCTTTATGAAGATTAGCTCAGAGTTGGTTTTCATCTACCCTTTCATAAAAATTTTCTCTCTTTGTGTGTCCATTTTGGAATCTACGTATCCCAACTTGTCTCGAATGTAATCAGGTTCGTTGTCTATTTTTGCATAATCTGCAAAAATTTGGACCTGAAGCCTGAGAAGTGGGCTTCAGATTTTTTTACGAGTTATTTAAAAATTGATAGGTTGGTTTTATATACATCTTGTTGCAGCAGAAGCGTATTGGATTGTGGTAAATTACTCAACTTCTATTAAGGAATAGTAGAAGTTATTCTTCTCTGTAAAGTAGGAAGATATGTTGGAGTTCAGAAGGAGCGGTCGTTTAGTGGCTGTGATAAATCACTAAACGAAAATCCCATCGACACATTAAAGAAGTCATATTATTATGATATGTAATAGATTCAATCTTCTACAATGGTTTTCAATTTCGAGGGGAAGAATGTAATAGTTAATCAGGGACCTAGGGGGGACAAAATTGGCCAGGGATCTTCAATCTCCTCCAGAATACGATCCTAGAAAGTATTGCTTCTTTTGCCATTAGATATTCAATTTCTGATCTTCATTTAAACTTCATTGACATTGCTAAGATTTTATTTTGCTCTAACTTTCTTGGCACTGACTGATCTTCCTGAGAAAAAGAGAGGATCGAAGAAAACAACAACACGAGTCACTATTGCAGTTCCTTTGCAAGCTATTCCCCCTAATCCAACACCTTCTTCTATTCCAAAACTAAGCTCAGGTTAGGCGTTAAAGAGGAAAGCTTCTTCTGCCTTGTCTCAGTCAATCAAAAAGAAAATTTGGGGTATATTGATAAGTAAAGTGGCAACTGCCCCTCCATCGAGCCAAAAGAAAAACTGAAGTGCATCGATTATTGAAGTGGCATGTGATCCTCTCCAACAGAGACAATCCAACGTGGAAAAGATTAGTTCTACCCCAATATACCTCTCATTCTTCTCAAATTCCCTAAAGGACTTCTGAAAACGCAAATAGGTGAATCAAAAGGGCCATCCTTCCTCAAGACTGCCGTTATTCGAGGAAATATCCATATGAAATTATTCAAGATGAGATGAACCAAAGCACTCGTGTTGTAAACATTTGTACTTAGATTCTTTTGAGTTACTTTGACTTGTAATATTATCCTCTGGGCTTATACACATCTAGATGTTGCTCCTGACAACTATTTTTGACATGTATACACTGCTTCTCAACTTCCCAAAAGCGTGTATCACAGCTCGAGAGTGCTTTGTCCAAGGAAAAGGCCATCAGCAATGCATTTTTTGCTCAACCAAAAGAGAATGAGACTGCTCTTGCGGAACTCCAAGAAAAGCATGAAAAGGAATTCACTCAAATGGTAAATTAAGAAATTTTGCAGATTGCAGCAGTTGAAAATGCAAAAAGTGAAGTCAAATAGTTTAACCGAACTCAGTCAGAGTCGAAGTGGATGCTTTGGGAGCTGAGATTAGCATCTGGGGCTTTTGGTTCAAACCTTCTTTTGGAAGGCGTCAACCAATTTTGTCCTCTCCTCCTCTTCAAAATGGTTTAGCAACCTTTTATACTTATGTTGGCAGACTATATATAATGAGACTATCTTAGACTTACAGAAGGCTTTTCCTGATTTGTCCTGGACCTAGGGGACAAAAACGGCAGGCCAATTGGTTAGTGTACTAAAGAGGAAACGAGGACCACTACCGCCAAAACTGCCTAAGAATAATGTGAATGAAAATATAGCTGAGTGTGTCCATTGTCACAGACGCCACTTTGGTGAATGCCGACTGAAGCTGGGAGCTTGTTTTATTTGTGGCAAAGTGACACATCGAATGAAAGATTGTCCAAGAAATGTGAGGAACGGAAGAGGAAAGGTAGTTGAACCGGTGGCAGCCAATCCCAAAGCCAATGCTAGAGTATGTGGTATGAACGAGCTTGATGGACGTAGCATTAGGTATGGTAATAATAAACTTTGTGTTTGCATAAGAGTATGCTCTTGGACTTGGACATTTTTTTAATACTCTTTGGGCTTTGAGATAAAACATTTGGATAAATATTGCAAAGATGTTTGTGAATACATTTTATTTCATGATCGAACAGCCAAATAAGCTTTATCAAGTGCTTACTCGGTAGTTTTATGATAGAGGTTGAAGGTGGTAAATATAAAGGAGTGCACATATGTAATGCGTGAACATTAGAGTATTACCATTTGAATTAGCAAGCATGTAAATATGTGGTACGATTAGTGAGTGGAATGTTAATTCACTTTTGGATCAATAGACTGAAGTGGTCAATAAGGTTAGAGTTTACCGTGATATTAGTACGTAGGTTTCGAGGACGAAACTTTTTATAAGAGGGGTAGAATATAATACCCACGACTTTTTTTTTGTTTATTTATTTAAAATAAAATGCCTAAACATACTAAAGGATAAAACCGTGTAAGAGTCCTAAGGGATGAAATAACTAGAATAGTATTATCCTACACCTAATACAAGGAATTACTTCAGTAGTACATATCTGCAAGTAACGATTAGACTATATATATACTATAGGGTAGAGCACTGATTCTTTTTTTTACCTAACACAAACATTGGAGAGAATTTCAGCCATATTAAAGGTTAGTTTTCTTCTTATTTAATCTGACTTAATTATTTTTGTTTTTAATTTTAGGAAAATTTGATGCTTAGTTATTTTAAATATTATTTATTTACTTTATTATATTATTTTGTTAGGAAGTTAGTTCAATTAACATAAAAGTTATTATTGGTAGTTAATTTACAAAGTATTTTCTTTAAATTAAAATCGAATTTATGTATATGGAAATTTTTTTTTTCTGGAATTATATTATGTTTTATTATTGCTGGAATTTTTTAAGAAAAAAGAAAAGTCTGATTTGATCGAGGAGAAAAGAGATCAGAGAGTAGAATTGAAGGGAAAAAAAGAAAGATTAGAGAGAGATAAAAGACTAGAAAAAAAGAAGAAGAAAAAGACGATGAGTTGCAGTGATGGAGTAATGACTGATATGAGGAAGAAGAAGAATATTAACAAAGTTTCTAAAATTGCATCTTCACACCCAAAGTTTTATACAACTTTTACAAAGGCCCAAAATACTTTTATTGCGATAAATTGAGTCCTTTTGAATCTTTGAAATTATAGGTAAGCCGGGATGAATTTTCAACGTACCCCATCCATCCATAGAAGCCTTCTGGAATTATCAAAAGGCCTTTACAGTTTGATAAAATTTCACATCAGTCCCAGAAAGTTTGTATAAATGACATATTGACCCCTAAAAGTTTATATGAAGTTAATATTTAACCCCAAAAGGTTCTATAGAATACATAGAGACCTCTAATGACTTTGTGAAATGATCCAAATACAATCAAGTGTTTTAAAAGTTACATAAAAGTCCAAATTAATTTTTCAAAGTTCCTAAAAGACCCCAAATGGATTTCTAAATTTAAAAACTGTTCTAAAATATTTTGTTAGCTAAAATAGAGTCCAATTTTTTTTTTAAATGTTATGAAATGAGTTTTATTAATCATAGCAAGTCTTATAAGGTTATAATAGAGATTTCAAAGTACTTCTTTTTACTACAAGAAAACTATATGATAGTATAGCAAATATGAAGACAATTATAGATGTATTGAAAGGTTTAGTATTTAGGAAATTGTTATAGGATATTTAAGCAAATGCTAAACACGTACTAAGTGATAGAAACGTGAATTTTGATAGGGAATACTGAAAAGGAGCAATTACAAGAGTAACGTGATTTTTTGGCATTGAGCAAGAAATATTTGGTTTATAGTCTCCAAATTAGTTTTAGTTATAGTTGAAATAGATCATGTTCCCATAATATATCCATGACTTAGCATTCCAGTTGAGGTACTAATGATAACATGTATAAATAATCTTATGTAACAGGTTAATCATCATGCTCAATAATCTCTCCATCTATACCGTTAGATCAATATAAGAGACTTGATCCGTCGGTTATCAGAAGCTCCAGTTACTACCACATTGTAAATCCACATATCTCTGTCCTTGTACAATCTAGTATGTCTCCATAATCCATGACTGCCACTCGTATCTCGATGAAGTCCTTCATGAACCCTCCCCAATGTCCGCCCATCCAAATCCATCTCCTCTAGCCGTATGAATGTTTTGATGAAAATATTTCTTCAATTCCCTTCCCGGCCGACGGAGCTTGTATAGGCCCACTCTGCAACTCACCGCGGCTTCTTTTGTCCATATGGATGCATCAATGGTGATTCCTCTAAGACAGATTTTTTTACAAAAGAAGCCGCGGTGGAGTCGGGACCCAACTTAGTACAGATGTGTATAAGAGACAGACATAAATTTATGTAAATTCCTCGACATAAATTTAAATAAATTTATTAAGCTTCCTATCATAAATTTATTTAAATTTTCCACTTGAGGTCATGAGTTTGTCTTGATTGCCTCAACTCTAACTGCCTAGTTGTGAATAACTGTGTGCAAATTGTACATTTAAATATTGTCTTAAAACAACATTTCATTTACGTAAGTTTCTTTACTTAATTAATAGCAAATTAACGTCTCAATATTCCTAGCTTTACCGGCAAGAGAAATAGGTAAACTTGGCCGCGAGTCCTACACTCTTCCACTCGTTAGATGCTTTCTCTAGTCTCTTGCATAATCGCTCAAACCCTCCCAAGAATCGGCTTATCTCTGCCTTCTCTGTATCTTCATCGCCTGTCAACCGCACTAGTTTTGGCATTCTGAGTATATTGAATGCGATGACCACAATTTTGTGACTTCTTTGTTTTTGTTAATAGTTTTGAGCAACTTTCTATTGTATTTGCTTTTAGCTTGATGACTCCCTAATGGGGTCGAAAGTCCTTTTATAGGCAATATTCTGAGTTTCTAGCTTGGTCGGGGATTGATACTAGTGTCTGTGAGAAGATTCCCGCAGCTTGTGTGAATGCAAAATATTACGCACTAGTTAAGTTCTCCATTAATTTTTTGCATCTTAAAAACGAAAAAAAAAAAAAAAAAAGGGTTTTAGAGTGAGTTGACTGAACAAATTTATAACATGTCAGCGCCAAGTATAAATTTACATGGTGAATCCCAATTGTATACATGTTATATGTATTTTGATTGCTTATTAACTTTCTGAATCCTAAATGGACAGTTACACAAACAAAAAAGATTGGTAAAACTATATCAACATAGCTAAACTTGTCATCCAATGTGGTAGTAAAAAGTTTAAAAACAGTATAAGTTATGATTTTTTTTAAAAAGTTATGATAGACGACTGACACATACTGTAAAGATTTATAGTAAATCTTACAAATTGGTTTCTCAAAACAAGTGAAAACAATGAGGAAGTACTTAACATACCAAAAAAAACCAAAAAAAAAAATTAATAATAATAATAATACTACTACTATTTAATCGGAACTGGTATTTGAAGTATGATGAAAATGGCACGATTCAAGAATCGAGCACGCGGTAGGCAATAACCCCTTCACCAACCTTAATTAACTAGAACAGGTACACATACTGAACATGACATTTTTCTTGTGGATGAGCCAGCATGTTTTCATGTGGTATTCTGCAAAGAGTTTAATATTATGAAGCTGTTCTGTGTTAAGAAACTGCATGTGCACCATAAGTAATTCCAATTACTTATCTAATTCAGTTTGTCAATTTATAAGATTTACTATTTCTGTACTTTTGCTTTCATATTACCATCAGCAAAAAAAATTAAATATCATGACAGTGGATCCGTATAAATTGCATTATCTGAATTACTATTAGGATCTATTATTTGAGTCATTATTTGTATTATTTGAAAAATAACAAAAAACTTGCATAAGTGTTTAGATTGTAAATAATTCAAATAATTTTTCATAAATAAATGTTTGGATAGTAAATAGTGTAAGAAAGTAAATAAACAGATAACGCAGCGGAATTTAAACTTTTCCAACTCACCGTACCACCATTAACATTAAATACATATCCAGATTACGACTTGCTATCATTCTTGTCAGATTGAAAACTGGCATTTGTATATTCACGAACTGTTAATTCTTGTTCCCACTATAAATCAACAATAAATCTTTAGTCCTTCTTAAGTACTTAAGAATATTCTTAACTGCTATCCAATGACCACTCCCTGGGTTAGATTGAAGCCTGGTCATAACACTTAGAGCATAAGAGACATCGGGTCTAGTACATAGCATAACATACATTATAGAACCTATAGCCGAAGCATATGGATCTTTTCATACTATCTCTTTCGACATCTGTCTTAGGACACATGTCTTTAGAAAGGTACACACCATGAGACATTGGTAAGTAACCCTTCTTTGATTGATCCATGCTAAACCTCTTCAGCATCTTATCTATGTATGTTGATTGAGTAAGACCAAGCAACCTCTTAGATCTATCTCTATAGATGCTCATTCCCAGAATATAGGTTGCCTGTCCTATATCTTTCATAGAAAAATTTCTGGACAACCATACCTTTACACTTTGAAGCATAGGTATGTCATTTTCTATCAACAATTTGTCATCCACATAAAGTATCAAGAAAACAAACGATGGCGCTCCCACTCACCTTCTTGTATACACATGGTTCATCCTCATTTTTGATAAAATCAAACACTTTGATTGTCTCATCAAAACGATGTTTCAACTCCTAGAAGTTTGCTTTAATCCATAAATAGACCTTTGTAACTTGCATACTTTGTTAGAATCTGAGGATGTACACCCTTCAGATTGTATCATATACACATCTTCTTGTAAATTTCCATTAAGGAAGCAATTTTTACATCCATTTGCCAAATCTCATAATCGTAATATGCATCTATCGCAAGTAAAATTTGAATAGATCTCCACATTGCAACTGGCGAGAAAGTTTCACCGGAACCTAGCCTTAACACGAAGCCCAAGACCGTATTGGAATCCCGTATTGGCTTATCACCGTATTGGAATCCCGTATTGGCTTGCAAATCGTATTAAAACTAAGTCCAGAATTTAGATCAAAGGCGGTTAGCCCAAGACCTTAGGCCACACTTAACCTCAAACATTTAAACTATTCAAATTCCTTAAGGTAATTTATAAAATTATTTTTAACAATCATAATCTTCGGTTTTTGGATATTTTACCTTTAAAATTTTCTGTCGATAAAAACTATTTAATTTATTTTGCTATGTTGCCGATTCTTCCCCTAAACGCCTTTCTCAACGGCTAAGCGGGTACTTTTCAAGGCCAACAAAATAAATTAAATAACATTATGACTGAAAATTTTTAAGAACCGAACCAAGATAATATGGTTATTAAAAAGTTTTGAAAGAAAGAAATTCAAAATAGTTTAAACATAGTTCAAACACTTAAGATAAGATAACAACAAACATATGATAATTAGCCTGACATATTATGTCAGGACCAAACAAATTAAAAGGGAAAGGGAAGAAGTTACCTCAGAAGAGGCTGATGAGGAATACCTCGGGGTCTTCTTCTATTATTAAATTAAAAGTAATTACAAGGAAAAGTAGAGATGTACAATAGAGGGAGAGAAGAGTGGACTAAAGAAAAGAAAAACTAAAACTTGGCTCTTGATGTTAAGACTTATCCTCGGCTATACAGGTTGAGGATATTTATAGACAGCCGGACGTCAAAATTATAAATTTTGTACAGTAGGATTTTTGAAATCCGCACAGTGAAATTACTGTTTCTACAGTGAATTTACTGTTTGTACAGTATTTGTACAGTAAATCCGTGAATGCACAGTGATTTTACTGTTTATACAGTAACTATGAATAGTAAAATTTCTGTTTTTTGTAAAATTTTTTCTTTGATGCTTGACAGATGCTTTGACATTTCTGTCTTGAATATCGATGCTTGACAGATGTTTGATATCTCTGTCTTGAATATCTTCATTGCTTCTTTTGCTTGAGTGTGTCTAAAATACTTTGAAGAATATCTTCAGGTCTTTCAAGTGGTTGTGATTCACCAGCTAATGAATTATTAGAGTCCATAGAATGTGATTCATTATCATCATTTTCATTATCATCAATTTGATTAAGATCAATAGAAAGATCTTGTTTAATATGTTCTTTTAATTGATCTTCTAGAACTTGCTCCATATAAGCCGCAATAATTTAGATTCTAATCATAGCTACCATGATTTCTTTCTTGTATTTTCCTGGTAATATGCCTGAAAGGACTTGGCTCCATTGCTTTGGTAATTGCACTGGTATCTGTATAACTTTGAATTGTTTCTTTTATTTGATCCAATAATTCTTGACCAAATAATTGTTTGGTTTCTGGGTCTATTTTCATGAGTTTATCCCAGAATTTGGTATAATAGGTTCGATATAAACAAGGGAAATGATCGAAGGTATAACCAAATTCAGGTTCCCATTTATAAATCCAAGGGATTGAAAATTCAAGAAAGAAATAAATGGTAGCTATTTCTGTGGGTAAAGGAATATTTTCCTGAGAGTATAATTTTTTGAGAATGGGTGAGAATTTTATCCAAGAATGATATAATTGGAGAAATGGCTCAGGTAAAATTTTTACTGAGGGTCCATGGGTAGTCCACCAATGGATAAACCAATTGGGGATATTTTGAGATAGGATATTCGCCAGTGTATATCCTGTCATATTATACTCATCAGATGATATAATTTTCTTAAAAATAATTTTTGAGAAATTATAAATAAGAGTAGTAGCCATAGGAGGCTGAAAATGCTGAATTTCAGCTGTTTCACTTTTCGTAAGAATTTTTTCATAATATGTGCGAGTCTTATATGATTCGCCTAGAAATATAACTTTATCAGTCAAATACCTTTGAAGAATTTTCCAAGGTTGATCCTGCCATTGGCAATCTTTTTCATCAAGAAGAAATATAATTTCTTTTTCTGGTCTCATATAATAAGACTTACCTTTTGAGGTTAATGTGGTAGATGTGTATAAGAGACAGCCTTTGATCAAATCGAAATGCATGTTACCATATAATTTCATGCTCCTAATGTTTGGGATTCCATACCTACCTTCATCTCTTATACACATGAAGATCCAAATCCTGATAATCCAGATATATCTGAATTATATAATGTTTTTCCACCCCTAGATATGACTGGGGTTCTTCCACCTCGTCCCCTATAAGGAGACTAAGAACTCCACGTCTCATGAAACCTGTAAAAATTCTCGAGATAAAAAATCAGGTAGAGAATTTTCAGATCCTTTTTTATAAAATATTTCAAAATCAAAAGGAGTTAATTGAGCTTGCCATCTAGCAAACATTTGTTTAGAAATATCATTCATGATTTTTTGGAATTCAGAAGGAGCATTTTTTAATCCAAATGGCATAACATTCTATTCGAATTGTCCAAAGGGAACATTAAATGCAGTACGATAAGTATGTTCTGCAAAAATTTGAATTTGCCAATATCCTGATTTTAAATCAAATTTAGAAAATATATTAGCCGTATATAATTTTTCTAATAAATCTTTTTTATTTGGAATAGGATACCTTATCCATTTTAAATAAGTGAATATTTTATTTAAAGGTTTATAGTTTATCTGTCTCTTATACACATCTTTCTTGTTCAGCTTTGTTTTTTACAGGTTTCATGAGACAAACACCAATTAGTCTCATCTGTATACCCATGAGGTGACATGTGTATAAGAGACTGTCTCTTATACACATCTAGATGTGTATAAGAGACAGTCGTTTATTTTCATGGTCTAAGATTAAAGGAATTTCTATGTCTGAACATGATTCATCTATCTTCATAATGAAGAAAACGACATGCTTTTTCCTATCCCAAAAAGCACTAGGATGATCAGCACAAATAGATTGTGAAAATTGTTCAGAAATAGATTTAATCTTTTCTTGAACTTTTGGCTGTTGTAAAACGTCAGAAATAGAAATACTATAGATTTCTGAATTTAATGAAGATAAATGTGAATATTTTAATTCAATAAGAGAATTAATATCTTTAGTATTAGGATCAGTTATAAACTGAAAAGAAATGTCTTCATTATTATCATTTACATTTTTAGTGAAATGTAACTTTCGGAATTGAAGTAGATGATGATGCACAAAATTTAATATTATTATCAGGAATAATAATATTATCACTTGAAATCATATTTATTTGAAAATCTTGAAATTGAGAAAGAATGTTATAATATTCTTTATTTTTATCATCATGGATAGTATTACAAGAATTACAACAATTCTTTTGAATATTATCAGAATCTGTAGAATCATACATATTAATTCGATCAGAATCATAATCATCAGAATCATCAGAATCAATACTAGTATTATCATTACTAGAACTATTATTAATAATATGCTGTTGTTCCTCATACAATATATCCTGAGGAGTAGGTCTAGGATAATAATAATGATACATAGTTGGTTTATCACCAAACTTATAAGAATTATGAAGTTTATTAATTTCATCAGAAATTACTTTTCCTTTATTTGGATTTGTTTGTAAATTATTTTCAGAATCAAGAGTATTAATTTTTAATGAAGAAAACTTTTTATCTAAAAGTTTTTCAAGATCAGAAATTGTGTAGTTGGTTTAAAATTAAAATCATTAATTATAGGTGGAGGTTGCAAAGAAGCTTTTGCAATTTCTTGAAAATCATTATTATGATTATTAGTTGAAATAGAATTTGAAATCTTTTGTATTAAAGAAAATAATTTATCCATTTTATTATGAAGAGAACTAATTTGTTCACTTAAAACTTTTATAAAAATATTAGTATAAATATTCTGCTGATACATATTATTAATATGTTGCAAAGTAATAGGTAGAGTATCATTATCTACTAATTTTTGAAAAGCATTAAATGAAAGCGAAGTATTATTTGGTAAAGTAAATAATTTTTGTGGAGGATATAACTCACTAGTTTGTTTACCATCAGAAAATTGATATGTTCGTTCAAGAACATTAATATAATTATTTAAATAAGTAGTTATAAACCACGGAACAAAAGGAATTATTTTATTATGTAATGCAGTAAATTCATAAAATTCTTTTGAAATATTATCAAGGTCTTCAGAAGAATATACTTCAACTATAACCATTGTCTAAAATTATTCCAATTTGAAGATAAAAATTCTTGTTTTATTATTTTTCTAGCATATGAACCGGGACTAAAATCTATAACAGTAGTCATAAATTAAAATCTAATTCGGATTCAGTAGGAATTTCCTTATCTAATTCATTATCATGAATTGGTTTAACTATATTATTATTTATATGTAAATGATTTACATGTGATGTAGATGGAGTATTACTATCTATTGTATGTAATGATGCAGGTTTTGAACGTGCAGGAATATAATCATCAAATAATGATATCTAAGATTTTGAAGAAAACGTCCTATAAGGATGTTTAGATGATGATGGTCTAGAACCAATACTATGTCTAGATGGAATATTTGATGTATCAAAACGAAGAACAATTTGTATCATTCGGTAGTGGGATAATTTGTTGATGCTGTGTAATATTTAATAAGACTAAATTCCATTTAATTGGTTGTCTAGTTATAATCTGAGATCAATTGGAAAATTAATCTCAATTATAATTGACTGATCAGTAGTTATATTTATAATAGATGAATTGTATGTCTAAGTCGAAATAATTTAAAACAAACTCTTAACACCCGTTATAATGGAGATCCTGGTACATAATTGTAATCATGAATTTTAACATTTAATGTTAAAGCATCAAGTATATTAACATCAGATAAAGATAATTGTAAATTAGGATAAACATTAAAATAAACTGGACCATTAGCCAAAATGGATTGTATAATATCCATTAAGGATTTTTTCCAATTAAGATTACGAGCATCTCGTAAAGCAGCTATAAAAGATTCAGGTAAACCTTTTAAAGTTAAAGGTTTAAAAGCAATTTACACACTAAATGTGTATAATGACATAAAATTAAATTTATTAGTTCTATAAGAATCAATATCATTTGAATCTAATTATTGTATAACATGTTCATCAGAATTTAAAGGAATTATCATAGATTTTTCAGTTGTTTTAACAACATATTTTGATATAATATTATCAAATAAACCATCGCGCCTTATAGGTAATCACATTACTATCCATGTCGGTCTTTCTCTTAAAGACCCACTTGCACCCTATGGGTTTAATCCCTTCAGGTGGATCGACTAAGGTCCATACCTTATTGTCATACATGGAATCCGTTTCAAATTTCATGGCTTCTAGCCACTTCTGAGAGTCCTTATCAGATAATGCTTCTTCGTAAGTGTCACGCCCCAAAAACGGGACCGTAACACGCCGCGCTAATGGCACACCGGTCCAAAGCGCAAGGCACAAACGAACAGAGCAACAAACTAAACCGCAATGTAATAGAACCATCAAATCATTTCTTAACTGATAAAACCGAATATTTCATTAGAACACAAAAAATACGAATTACAAAATTCCTTCTTAGTACAAAAGATGCTATGGAAAAAACAAAGTTCATCAATACAAAACCTATCTAATACACTACCCTCTCCAAACAATAAGAGAAGCTTGGAAGATTATCCGCAGAGTCCTACCAGTAATGTGGAATCTGGAGAAAATCTAAAAGCTGCTAACGCGGTGGAGAGTCAAAAACGAGCACCTAATCTGAAAAATTATAATTCACGTGGGGTGAGCATAACTAGCTCAGTGGATATCATAAAAGCTCTTCAAATGGGGCCAAGCATTTCGATAAAAAGAAAACATAAATATAATAACATTTGCGAAAACCATAGTCATGAAGCAGTTTCTAAAATGTCTCATGCCATTTAAACGTCAATAAACCATAATCATAAGTAGTTTCTAAAATGTATCATGCCATTTAAACGTCAGGCATGTCCAAAGCATAGTCAAAAGATCCAATCATTTCAAAATATAGTATGCTAAAGCATAGCGAACAAATCCAAGTACAGTTTCAATTCGGAATATAATAAAATAGCATGAGTATCTTTTAGGCTCGAAGGTATGACCTACAGTACTAGTCAGATCTAGTAATCTACTACACCTGACTAGTCTGACCGGGAGGTCAAGTTATCCCATCACACTACTGTCTCTTATACACATAGGTGTTAAACATTCAGAGCAGTCACCATCTACGTCCCTTGGATGACTATAGAACCGGAGCTCAAGAAAATCAATTATTTCCAAACACATCCAAAATTATATACCAAGGTCACCTATGAGCCAAAACAGTCATAAAATGCTTTCATATCAAAAGAGTTTGCAAAAATATCAATTGATTAACAGAAAATAGCTTGGTCCCGATTTCATATGTAATAGTTTCAAAACTTGGTAAAAGTGCAGTTCCAAACATCATACACATTCTAAAATCCATCCAAACATATTTCAAAAGTCATTAAACAAAATACAAGTGGAAGAGGGTCTATGTTACCCACCTATCAAAGCAAAGACTGCACAATGATCACAGAACGCGATCGCCTGCGGTAGGAGGCGTGGTACCTAAAACAGATATAAGAGGACTCTTAGAAGAGATGTAGAAGTTAAAGAATGACTAGGAGTAGAAGCGAAAACGACGCGAAACGATAGAAAACGACACCAACAGCTCTTTGGTCAAAAATGACCTTTTCACAAATTCTGACCAACTTCGACAAGCTAAAACCCCAGTCAAAACA
This sequence comes from Cinchona pubescens, assembly GCA_025175665.1. NCBI lineage: Eukaryota > Viridiplantae > Streptophyta > Magnoliopsida > Gentianales > Rubiaceae > Cinchona > Cinchona pubescens. The sequence continues at coordinate 40,379 of JANKKI010000514.1, read as the reverse complement.
CTTAGTTAACCCCTCAACTTCATATTACAGCTAGATTAGGAGATAATAAGCTCAGTTTTCCAGAAAAACCGAAAAACTTCGCCTCTCCCTAGGCCATAAGTAGGTTATCCTCCCTGCCAACAAAATCCAATTCCAAGGTATTCAAGGGACCTTGGTTACAACCCAACTCAAACAACATATTCAACCAACCAACAAAATCCATAAACGGAAAGATTCACCGGAGCAATAGCCGGGACTATATCAATAGCATTCCACAACAATCCATACTCCATAACCACTACAATTAACTCTATTACAACATTAGAGCGACAACCTATGGTTGGAATTCCTCTTTACTACCAAACTGAAATTTTTACCTATTAGCCACACGCATGATTCAAACATGCTTCCTAGTATATGTGTCACCATCCCACTACCAAGGAAACACTTAAAACCATCAAAAGATCATTAAAGATCCTTCAAACATAACCAATTATCCAAATTATCCTAGTTGCGCCAAACTTCCGCTTACTTACAAAATGAAGGAAAATCAATTCCACTTGGTTTCAAGTCTCAATTCCTATCCAAACTAACCTTAAAACACTCTTAAAATATCATTATGTGCATAGACATAAGCATTCATAGCATAACACTCTAGGCCACATATGGAAGACAAAACCCTAACTCATAATCTTAAAATTTTGTAATCTAACCATGGAAAGTTGTTAAAAATCAACCCCAATCACTTTCCAACCTCCAAAACACTAAAAACAACCCATAACATACATAAATCATAACTTATAAGGCTGCAAAGAGGGTTTTCTCAGCCATAAAGAATCCTACGAAACTTGAAAGCAAAGAGGGTTTTCTCAGCCATAAAGAATCCTACAAAACTTGAAATTAAAGCTTGGATCATAAAGCCCATTAAGCCATAAATGCTAAAATACATAAAATCTTACCTTCCAAGTGATTTCTACTTGAAATCCAAGAAAATTTTTGGGGGAAAATGGAGAAGAAATTTCGGCCAGCAGCTGGAGAAAAATGAGGAAGAAACAAGCAAGAAGAAGACTTAAAACAAATTCCAAAGTTGACCCAAATAGTACCCATTTGACCTAATAGTCTCCAAGTTTACTATTTGACCCAAAAACTAATTTTTGCTACTAAATTAACATTATAAATCAGCCATCTTACAACACTCACACACCACAATGCACTAATTACACTTAGTCCAACTTTTGACCCGTTTACCCGTCGGTACCGAATCGCGTAAACTGAAAAATTTGCCGAATTGAAAAACGAATAAGTTGAAGTACTTTATGACTAAAAATAATATGAAAAACATTTTAAACCAATTAAAATCAAAGAACAAGGCTATTAAAATACTGGGTTTCACAGTAAGACGTAGGTTCATCATTCGTAATGATTAATACATATTGTTACTGTGATCATTATAGCCTACTACCCACTTACAAGAAACTCAAATTTTTTTGGAGCAGGACGTATCCCAGTAGTCCTACGAAGAGTTTGTGTATCAATAGTTTTATCCTCTATCACATCATCATGTGATTGAAGCTCATGTTCCATTTGTTGATCAATACGATATTGTGTTTCTTGAACTTCTTCAAAATCTATTTTGCTCCCACTTGCCCCTCTTTTTCTAGAAAGACGGCATGTTTTGAGACAAACACCTTTTGGTCAATGGGATTATAGAAATAGTATCCAAACGTCTCCTTTGGATACCCCAAAAAGAGGCATTTATCTGACTTAGGTTCAATTTTACCAGATTCTACCCTCTTCACATAAGTAGGGCAATCCCAAACCTTCAAGTATGAAAGTTTAGGTTTCTTTCCAAACCATATCTCATACGGAGTAGAATCAACAACTTTTGATGGAACACGATTTAGTAAATGGGAGGCAGTATTAAGAGCATAGCTCCAAAACAAATTTGGGAGGTCTGCAAGCAATGTATTTATTAACTCATCATTGTCGAACCATATCTAATAGAGTTCGATTACATTTCTCAGATACACCATTTAGTTGTGGTGTATAAGGAGGAGTCCATTGAGGTAGAATCCCATTCTCCTTAAGATAATTTTGAAACTCTTGGTTCAAGTATTCCCCACCTCGATCTGATCAAAATATTTTAATACTTTTGCCAAGTTGCTTTTCAACTTCATTCCTGAATTCTTTGAACTTTTCAAAGGCTTCAGACTTATACTTCATTAAGTATACGTAACCATATCTAAAGTGATCATCCGTAAAAGTAATGAAGTACGAAAAATCTCCTCTAGTATGAATTGAAATAGGACCACAAACATCAGTATGTATTGGCCCCAGCAATTCACTAGATCTATCACCTTTTCCAGTAAAAGATGATTTGGTCATTTTACCAAGTAAACTAGATTCACATATGTCATATGATTCATATTCAAATGATTCCAAATAACCATTGTTATGTAATTTGGAAATGCGTTTCTAAGATTGATTTATATGACCAAGTCTACAATGCCAAAGGAAAGATTGTTTCAAATTATCAATTTTGGACCTTTTTGAATTTATGTTGAGAATTGGATTTTCCATGTCTAGAATGTAAAGACCATTATTTAAAATAGCAGTTCCATACACAATGCCATCACGTGAAAAAGAACAACATTTATTCTTTTGCATAATGACAAAACCATCAGTGTCTAAACACGATATAGAAACAATATTTCTAATAAGAGATGGAACATAATAACAGTCTTTAAGGTCTAAAACAAAACCACTAGGAAAAGAAAGACAATAAGTCCCTACGGCTAATGCAGCAACATTTGCTCTATTTGGCCAACATTCTACTTCTCCTTTGGCCAATATTCTACTTCTCTTTAGTCCCTGCATATTTTTACAAATATGAGATGCTGTGGTATTTAATACCCAGGAATCTGATTTAGAAGTAGAAATATTAATCTCAATCATAAACATACCTGAAGTAGAAGCTTCATTAAGCCTCTTGTCTATACTTCAAAGTATCAATATAAGCCTTACAGTTCTTTTTCTAGTGCCCTTCGTTTTCACAATAGTAACAATTACCCTTGGCTTTATCCTTCTTGATCACATGTGTTGGTTTTAACCCAGATTTGGCTTTCATAAAACCAATCTTGGATTTCTTTTTCTTCTTATTGGAAGAATCAATGACCATCACTTGTTTCCTTTCCTTTTTAATAGTTGCCTCAGCAGGTTTTAGCATATTCAACAGTTTAGTGAGAGTTGTGTATAATTTATTCATATTGTATATTCATCACGAACTGTGAAAAGCTATCAGGCAGAGATTGCAAAATTAAGTTAACATTTAACTCATGATTTTGCTTAAATCCTAATCGTTCTAATTTTTCAATCAGTCCGACCATCTTCAATACATGAATTGCTACTGAAGAACCCTCTGCCATCTTACAACGGAATAGCTCTTTTTAGGTCTCATACCTCTCATTCCTAGATTCTTTATCAAACAACTCCTTGAGATTATGGAATAATCATAGAGTGAGCATCCATATTTTCATGCTGTTTAAGCAATTCAGAACTCATAACGGCCTACAGGATACAAGAGGCAGCATCATTGTCCTCTATGTGCTTACGATAAGCATTTTGATCTGCTTCATCAGCATCATCCGCTGGGACATCAAGAATATGTTGATCAAGAATATAGCTAATTTTCTTGTGCTCGAGAACAATTCTCAAGTTACGATGCCAGTCTAGAAAATTTGGCCCAGTAAGTTTGTTATCATATAAAATGGGACGTAAATTGACGTTATTACTCATATTCTACAACACATAAATAAAGATACTATAAGTATTTGTTATTTATGCATAGACAAAACCAAAATATAATATGGACTTTCTTTTAATTTGGCTTTGCACCCACTATTTTAATTCAAATCAATAATGCTCACATATTGATTCAGGAGCTATCACATAACCCCTAGTGGGCTAGGATCCCATCTAATTATTTTGATCTTGGGTGTACCCAACAGGCAACCAAAATAATTTTGAAAGGTAGAACTCTTACCAATTACAACTCTTTGTAATTCCTAGATAGTTAGTATCAACTCTTTGATAGCACATTATATGTGACTCCTAACCTTTGCCTCAAAGACATAAAATCTTGAGTGTACCCAACAAATTATATGCCTCCGTTAAGTCATACCCATTATTCAGAGATCTCATCTCAAAGCTCTAACATGTCCAACGTAGAGTAACCTTGGATTAGCCCAACAAATAAATTTAAAAAGAACTCTCATTTGTTGCTATAATAATGGAAGACAACTTATATACTGACCTAATATTAATTTGAGGAATTTTCTTTTATTTATTTTATTAGGTCTCATCAAATTGCATGCAATATTATCATATCATCATAATAAACAAAACATGCATAAAATCATGGATGATTATGGACTTTTACTAAACTAGTTTCCTTGAGTCACGAACGAAACTAAGTGGTCAAATTCTAAGGGTAATCTTCAACTCTTGAAAATATTAGATTGACGATTTCCTTCTAAGTTGCACTTTTTCGCCTTCTACATCAGCGTGTACATTACAAATATAATTCTATCTAAATATTTTAGATATTCAATTATATCTCTAACCTACAACTATGTACATTACATTATTGGTTAAGAAATTTTGAGTTACATTCGAGGGGATTGAGATGTGAAAAGAATTACATTCAGAATAATAGAGAAAGGCAAGACACACAGGCCCTATTTTAAAAATTTACAATCATCGAATTTGAACCAAATAAATCAAACACAATCAAATTGGTCTTAGCTCCGCAATCACCCATCATGCTATTAAATAATTCAATAATCAAATAAAAGCATAAATCCGTATTTAGTATCTAATCATGAATTACTATATTTCATAATTTCAATCTAATTGAAATTATCAATTTTGAATTATTTATGAAAAATATTTTACGGAGAAAAATTATTATTTTCCAATCTCATTAGAAAATAATCCTTCAAATAATAGAATTTCAAAAATTATATTAGATAAACAATTTCTAAATTTTTTTTGAACATTTATTAAATTCCAATCTCATTGAAAAATAATAAATTTCTAAAATTTAAACAACTTACCTAATTCTAATCACATTAGAATTAAATAAATATTTTCAAAGGTTTTATACTTTCTAAATTTTAATCAAATTAAAACAAAGAAAGTTTCTAAATCTTGTCAATTAATTTTAAACAACAATTGTCAAAAATTAATTGGTGATTTCAAAAATCAAAATTTAGAAAAACCTTTTTTTATGAAAATATTAAATAACTATCGCTAAAAGTAATTTAACTCATTAAATACTTTTAGCGACGAAAAGGGATAAATGTCACTAAAAGTGACATTATGCAATCATGATGATGTCATCACAATGACATCACCAAGAATTGCATGCTTGACCCGTGAATCAAATTCACGGGTCTAGCCTTTTCTTCTTTTTTTTCCTTCTTTTTTAATTTCTCCAATATTTTATAAATAAAATTAAAAATTCATAGAGTTTGAATACATCTCAATTCAATATTCATGACAACTAAATACAATTACATCATAAATTAAATCAAGGGTGGCTCTGATACCACTGTAAGATGTAAATAAACAGATAACGCAACGGAATTTAAAATTTTTACTTTCTTGTCACGGATCACCTTGATTAATTTATACATAGCACAAGAAAAGTATACAGATTATACCTTAAAATTGCAGTAAAATCTCTAATACGTTTGGGACGTCGATCCACAAATCACACAGGTGCCCGGCCACTAATAGTATCCATACAGATAATTAAATCAGAAATTTTCACAAGATTGATTGACCCAAACCACGAAGTGCTACCTCCTAAATTATTTTCTTTTCTTAAAACGTGACTATCATGTTTTTCAAAGAAGTTTTGACGGCTTTTTTCTTCTCTTTTGCTTGCTTGCTTTTCCCGACAAGTACTAGTACTATATATAGTACTACTCCTTTTCCATATATACTATAATATAATATTATATATATATATATTTAGAATCCCTCTAATCAAATTGGTTTCAGCAAATTACAAATTCTAATAAGTTTGGGACATGGGTATATGAATGATTATAAAACCATTAGAACTATTAATATGTCTTACATATTAACTCCTAATATTTTAAACTTATTATAATTAAATTCAAAAGTTAATTTATCTCATAAATCAACCCATAAGTATCTCATACTTATCAAATCATTTTAATCCTGAATTAATTACCTTAAGTGTGTGACCCTTTAGGTTCCCAATCACTTTGGTAATAAGTATAAATTATAATCCTAAATTAATTAGGATTAGATAAATTAAACACTTTTAATTTATCATTAATTCTCTAATTAATTAATTTACACTTATAGATCAAGATTGGCTTCTAGCAAAGCATCATGACCACCCAAGTGTTGAGATATGTCAAATGGTTTGACATCACCCATCCATGACTAGTTCTCCTGTAATTATTATCCTTTCACCAACCTATATTCCGATTAATTCAAGAGTATAGATATAATGCTGTCTTCCATTATTGCAACTCTTATCGAATTAATCTAATTTTACTTCTTTCCAAAATACAACTCACTTGAAATAGAATTTAAGACACTCTTAAATCTATTTCCACTTTGCGCAAAGATTTTCGAATCGTATTTCAAGAAATGGCCATACTGTGATATACTCTCCTATTATAAGGAGTGGTGAATCCTCTATTGGTCATATCTTATCTTCTCATTATTCATATTATACCCGAACTCTACAGTATGTACGACTCACTAAGAGTAACGACTAATAGAGCCACAGAATAATAATTCACAGTCAAGATAAACTCATGGTCTCAAGTCAAAGGACCAGTACACTACTATCACAAAGAGATTAATCCACTGGCATTTAAATAATAATCCGTGTGGAATACTCTTAACTGGTCAATCCGATGCACTTATTCTTAATAAGCATCCACATACACTTATGTGCTAATCTACTAGTGTCATACACTTCGATTAGGGATATATACGAATAAAATATAATTACATCATAACTCAAGTATTTATTAAATGTCTTATGATTTCACATATAAATATTTTATTCGATAAATGCCATATTACGAAATATACATAACTATAAAAGCGTAATTTATCCCTAAAATTAAGTGGTTTTAGGGCATAGACTAATAAATAGTGCAAATAATTTTTTCAAATAAATGTTTCGATTGCTTTTTTTTACACTAAAAGACAAAATAGGTACATGAAAATCGAATGGAATCACCAATACCAAAACACACAATCTCGTTTCGTATTCATTTTTGACCATCATGACGAACATTAAAGGCAGTTGATTTCTCATTGTTTGAAACTGGAATCACGAAAAATGAGCCATATGTATATGCAAACCATATATGCATATTTTTAAAAATTTATGCTTAAAAATGTTTAATTATTTTGTAAAAAAATCCCTCTAAAATTAAATAATAAAAGGGGTTGACGATAGGAAGTCCTAATCTAGATAAGTCCAAATTTGAATAGCTATTGTGGAGGCCGAGGAATGGAAGTCCAAACCCAAATAAGAGTCCAATCCTGGATTGGCTGATGTTGAGATAGAAAATCAAAACCTGAAGAAGTCTGAACCCAAATAAATTTTGCAAGAAGATAGGAAGTTTGAACCCAAATAGGTCTAAACCTCAACAAGTCTAAAACTTGGAAAGATTTTGTAGAGCTTGAGGATAGGAAGTCTGAATTCAGATAAGTTCGAATGCATATGACTTCTACAAGAGGTTAAGAAGTCCGAACCCAAATAAATCTGAACTCGATAATTATTAGAAAAATAATTTTAATAATGAATTGTGATAATAGTATTAAAATTATTTGAATAGTGTAGGTAATGAATAGTAATTTTTAAAAAAAAAGTATAATAATAAATAGTGTTTTTGGAAATAAGTGAAAAAAAAAGTTGGCCAAAAATTATTTAAGCTGACCAAACATATATTTTAGGAACTATGGCAAAGAAAGAAATGAATAGTGAAGTTAAAAGTAGCAAAAAATAGCCCAAAAAAAAATCAATACGTAGCTATTGTCCTGGTGATACGATGTAATATTTAATTTTATGGAAGAGTAAACCTGCATGATAACTTAACAGGAGCGACTCAATAGATTTGGGGGTCTAAAGCTAACTTAAATGTGAGACATTTTTATATTTATAATAAAATTGGTACAAGTTCTGATATGATAATTAATTTTCTAGATATTTGAAATGCAAAATTGTTAATTAAAATTTTATAATCAATTTCTTATAGCATTTCTTTTATCAATTGATAATATAGCTAACCAATATGATATTTCTTAAGACAGTTAATCTTATAGGATTTAATTATTCTAATTTTGAAAATCTTCTTTTTGTCAAAATAATAGAAATATGATTATAATATTATTTTATAGGCATTATATGCATTAATAAAATAATGTACCTTTTTTTTTATATATAGTTAAGTATGTAAATAAGAATCTTATCTTATGCTTCTTATATTTCTCTTTAATTATGAAAAGAAGTCTAAACTATCAATACAACGATTATTACTTTGTTTTAAGGATTAATTTCAAAATTAAGGCAACGGATTGCAATTTTCCACTTTATAATGTTATCAATTTTTCAATATAAAATAGAAACATCAAAATTGAATTATTGAAAATTACTTTAAAGTGAAGAAATTGCTTTATGCACTATGTAAAATGAATAATCAGTTCTACATTGTTAATCAAGAGACTTTATTATTTTATTATCAATATTTATCGAATTTTTTTTGGCTAAAATATCCCTATTTTAGAAAATTATTACTAAAGTAATCCAATTACGAATTATATTCCCTTTTTAGTGTAGTTTGTGCCGCGTAGGCTTCTAATAAGTGGAGAAGATCAAAGTTTGCAGCAGTCATCTTCTTTACTCTTTCTTATTTGAGAGTAAAGAGAGACATTTTTCTTAATTTGTTTGTGAGAAAATCTAATCTAATCATAGATAAAGAGTCATCAACCAAATAAACTTTTAACATCTAAAAAGTATAAAGTTGCATGCAACAATTTCAAAGGTAGATAAGCATTTTTCTTATTCTAAAGATGGTAATGCAATTTTGATTAAAATTTTATATGGAGAAAGATTAAATCTTACAGCTATTTCCGTTAAAAGTGCCTAGAAAAAAAGATTTAAACTCCTTATAATAGGAGAGTATATCCTAGTACTGTCTCTTATACACATGGTATTGAAGATACAATTTTTGGTGGAATGGACTTGGGACCAGTTTGCTCACCTAAGCAAATTTATTTATATTTTAGAGTCAACTAGGAGCATCATGGATCAAGTCTGTGTTCAAACTATTTATTCAGGCCTAAATTTATAAATAATTTTAATTACCGAATCAGATCTGAATCTATTTAATAGTTATAATGAATGGACGAGATATGCATTTTATTATTTTGACCTAATTAAGACCTGAGTCTAGTTAAATATTTAAAAATAATAAATCACTTTTGTATGTGTGTGCACACACACTAGTAGAACCTACATTTACGTATTTAGATTTTTTATAAATTGCTAATATAATTCATATTCTATTGGGGAGAACACAAACATAACTATTGCTTATAAACTAAATTTCTTTTTAAATAATTACAAAAGAAATTTCTATAATAATTTAAAAATTCATATAAAAATTTCAAAACTAAAAAAGAAATAACAAGACTAGATACTTATCTAGATATGGATTTACATTTGTAGACCCAATAGGTATCCGATAATATTAATAACATCTATATCTGAATATGTTGGATCCGACCCGAAATTGACTCGTTTACAGCCCTAAGTGAACCAAGAAAACTACTACTTTCCATGGAAATCTTTGCCTTTCAAAATCTTTTTAGATTAATTTATGTTTTAATTAGTCAACTAAAAGAGAGTTGAGTGTTGTTCAATATTTACTAACCCTTTGCTGAAATTCTTTTTAGAAATCATTATCAAAAGCCAACTATTTTGTTTTGCTAGATTGTGAAGCCTGCACACCACAGGATCCTGTTTGGAAACCCAACAGTTATTTTCTCGATGCCGTCATTTACAAGTATGTATGACACTCTGTGAAAACATTAGCAAGGGAATATAATTCACAACTATATTACTTTGGGAATTATATTTCGAAACAAAGTTCATTTGGTAAAATACTCCAACATTCTCATCAAATTATCTATGAATCACACATTTCTCACAAAATTTACATCTATATTCATTTCAAATATAGTTTCTTCGCAAATTTCATAGCAAATGTAAATCCATCTTCTCTATATCTTTTATAAAAAAGAAATAAAATCTTTTAGTTAATCTATAGCAACATTATTAATCGCATATCTTTTGATTGTAGACTTTTATTAATTAATAAACAATAATATATCATGGCATTTCGTCATTAATCAATAAAAATTCAAAAATTTCAAACTCGTGTATTGCTGAATAATTAACTTTAGTATATGAATCTTCATTAATTTCAACAAAACATCTCTTCTTTGTGTGAAAGTTGGGAATTGATTAGGTTATAGTTGGTTAATTAATATTGAATCTTTATTATCTAGGGATATTTTTCTAATATTTAGAATTTTTTATTTAATATTATACTTATATTAAGGCCTAAAAATTTTGGATCTAAAATTTTTTGGGGTCTAAAATGATGGTTTCGTATCCTTTACTATTAAGTCATCCTTGCAATTTAATATTACATAACTGGAATATAAGGTGCATGATGAAATGATACAATACATACTCTTAATTGAGAGTTACAAAGGTACAAAACTATTTGTGATTTGCAAATAAAGGTCACACCATCATTTATAAAGTGGAATTACTAATTTTTGTGATTTGTCACAAAATGATTAGTATTTTTGACATTTAAAATACTATGTCACAAAAGATGAGTTTTCTTATGGTGCAATTCAAATTAACTATTATACACATATATAGTGATAAAATACATCAGTAGTTTATCATTTTATCACTATATATGGATGGACTGTTTTCATTGGTATTAGATACGACAAGATATTCTCTGGTAATTAATTATTGTTCTATTTTGCTTGATGCACAACATATAGTTATTGTTTGATTAATTTTTTATTTCATCAAAATTTGATAATTTCTACACCGTCCATTTGCATTGCTAGCTTGATTTACCGCGTTTACGATGCCCAAAAGACTACAGCTGAAGCAGCTTTTAATATGAGCAAAATGAGAAAAAAAGAAGTCGAGGCTAGGGCAACTTTGAAGAGAAGTTGAAAAGAGAACGGGAATCTCCTCTTTCTGAACTAAAGCAACAACTGAAAGAAGAATCCCAAAAGCGATTGGACCTGGACTTTGAACATGCTACCGAAGTTGAGAAGCTTCAGCAAGCTTCTAAACATATTGCTAGTGATATAAAAGACAATCAGGTAGAGCTTGAGTCATTGAATGTAAAAACATAGAGGCTAAAGACCAAGAAACTCAAAGCACCTAGGGCAGAGGACAACACTTTGAAGGAATAATTACTTCTTCAAAGTGTTAACAACTTTCTTTCCTTTGATGGCCCAGAACAAGATTTGATCAAATTTTGTCAAGTTAGCCTTCGATTCGGGTTTAGAAAGGAAGTGGAAGAGATAGACAAACAATATCCAATGTTGCAGCTAAATCCTGAAGGCTTTAAGCTGTTTAGACCCGGGTCATGACAGCATCTGAGAAATAAGATGGTGAACGTATTCAAGAATGCTCAGTCTAGTGAAAATCTTCACTTGAGCTTACTTCCAGAGCCTTCTAAGAAAGAAGTACAGGCAGGTGAAGTGACTTCTGCATTACAAGGTAATCCATCAAAAGTATTTCAAACTTAGAATATCTGGAATATAAATTCTATAGAATCTTATGATATGGGTCTATTAATGGTTTTATCCTTTAATTTTCCTGGCTAGGTTTTTGTTGGTACACCTACTTCAATTGGGGTCTTTCCACCTGAAGTGATGATCAGCTTCTAGCTTATCAGACTTAGAACCAGCTGGAGGACGATCTGCATCATAGGCCAGTATAGATAGGGATGAGCCTTTTTATCACCTACAAGCAATGAATTTTACTGCTTTCTTTTTACTCCATTTTTTTCATTTTTTTCAGTTCTTTCATTTGTTTGTTCTTTTATTCCATGCACATCTGAATAAGAAATTGACCATTTTTTTTGGAATTGCTTCCAACTAGGTAGTTCTTTTAATCTAGACAGATCGTCTAACGCGAATAGAAAACTGAATCCTTATAACTTTGCAAACTTTCTGTAAAATAACTGATCAATTGAGATTATTGGCTGGTCATTTGTGTGCAGATCACTCATATGTTGTTTTTGTGTATGTCCACATTCATTCTCAAACACGTTTTTCGTCTTTGATGTGCATGTTTTTCACCTTCAACATGCAATTAATATTGTGGCCATTTTTTAATGCGCAATTAATGTAATTAGTTTTGTAACTTGTATCCATCACAAAACTCTTTGTCATCCCTACTTATAAAGACCTCTTTTGATTCCTTAATCAAATCAATAGCTCTCGATTCCAGTAATGCCATTAGCTCTGAGCAGTAATTTGAAACTTTTGTAAATTCTTTATCATATGATTGTGTAATTTTGCCAAGTGCACATCTAATTGGATGTTTTTTTCTAATGAAGAATCCTCCACCCAAATAAGAGGATTGATAGTGGGATGCTTGTTTCTAATGAACATCTCTCCAACACAAGAAATAAGAGACTGGATGAGTTGTTTCAACAAGATTCAAGGCATTCCAAAATTTGCTGCAAGAATGAGACCACTCCTCGGCTTCCTTTCGCAACTTTTGAAGCATTAGCACATTAAGTTGGGGTTGATCCATATATTTTGAGAACTTGCTGCTCGATATTAGGAATAACCTCAACTTATTGCCCAATATCAGGAATAACCTCAATTTGTTTGTTTGGCTTCTTTTTGCAAACCTTTGTATTTTGTACTCTTTGTTTTATCTATGATAATAAATTGAAAATCTTGAAGACATTCCTTTTTTGTTTGTTCAGCTTTCTTGAACTGAAGTGGATCTTCCAACACGATCTGCTTCACCAGCCTTTCTTTCTAACTGATCGTCAAACGCGATTAGCTTTCTTATAAGATTTGTCAGAATTTGGATACATTTGAAGATTCTTTGTAGAGGAACTAATCAGAAATAACCATGTAAATTTTCAATAACTCTACTTGATCAAAAATAACTGAGTAAATTCTAGGTAGAGGATCAAATTAATTGTTGGGGTCATTGTTCATCCAATGCGAGCAGCCTCTAATCAGTGATTGTTTATAAAATTCCAAGTAAAAAATATGATCATCTTTGTTAAGGATTGGTTTATTGAACACAAACTACCTTTGATCATTCCTACATAAAACAATGTCAAGTATAAAAGAATCAATCATTGACCTACCATTTTCCAAAAATTGACATTGTCTCTATCAATGACATGCATATCGCTTATATGCTCTCTGCTCTCTGTAGTAAATCTCCATATTCTTTTCTTAGCATTTTTGCTTTTGTTTGGTTCTGCTGTCGATCTGCTATCTTTGTTGATCAGAAATTTGATCATCACATTTTGAAGGACAACTTCACAAAAGGTGACACACACAAAATCATTTTCTCGATATTAGTGTGCATTAAATTCCACAACTTTTAAGTTATTAACTGCCGTCTTTCTGACTTTCAATTTTCCCGCCCAAAAATAATTGAGAAACCGTGACCTGACTTGACCCGGAATATTGACTTGACATTAGAGTTGTGTAAAGGTCGTGACCCGATTATAATCGAATCTGGCCCATGTCTATACATATTTTTCTATAAATAGTATTTTCTTTATCTCATTGATTTTTTGCCTCTTTCTCCGTTGACGTTTCAAGTACTTTTCGTTGGTTCCCTTCAATACCGGTGTTTTGATCCCATAAGCACTTGAAACTTGTAATTTTGTGTTCTTTTTTGAACATTTTCTTCTCGATTTGAAAACAGTTTCCTATAAAAGATTTTGACTTTTTGCACTTGTTTGGAAAAATGGCATCCATCTCTATTACTAAGAATACTCAACTTCTGGATGATCTTTCAATTGCTCTAAACACACTTTGAATGGTTCGGAACAGGCTGAAGGATCTACAAAAACTGGACTAGTTTCTGTCGAATTCATCTTGTTAATTGTGGACATTCCAAGCGTCCTCCTTCTAATTATATCCTTCATCTCTGGAATTCTTACTGTATTCCTAATTCAGTCGCCATTCGCATTCTTGAAGAGAATTATCGTGCTCATAATCCTCCTGAAAAGTATGTGACCCTTTATGAAGATCAGCTCAGAGTTGGTTTTCATCTACCCTTTCATAAAAATTTTCTTTCTTTGTGTATCCATTTTGGAATCTGCATATTCCAACTTGTCTCGAATGTGATCAGGTTCATTGTCTATTTTTGCCTAATCTGTAAATATTTGGACCTGAAATATTGAGGAGTAGGCTTCAGATTTTTTTTACTAGTTAATTCAAAGATTGATAGCTTGGTTTTATATACTTCTTGCTGCATATAAACCGTACTGGATTGTGGTAAATTACCCAACTTCTATTAAGGAATGAAAGAGGCTATTTTTTTTTGTAAAGTAGGAAGATATACTGGAGTTCAAAAGAAGTGGTCATTTAGTGGGTGTGATAAATCACTAAATGAAAATCCCATCGACACATTAAAGAAGTCATATTATTATGATATGTAAAAGATTCAATCTTCTAAAACGGTTTTCAATTTCAAGGGGAAGAATTATAAGAGTTGAATGTCAACTCAAAAATCAAATAAAATAATCTAGACAGATTAAAATCCTCAAAAGTATTGTTTCTTCTGCCATTAGGTATTCAATTTTTGATCTTGGTTTAAACTTCATTGACATTGCTTGGATTTTTATTTAGCTCTAACTTTCTTGGAACTGATTGATCCTCCTAAGAAAAGGAAAGGATCGAAGAAAACAACAAAATGAGTCATTATTGCAGTTCTTTTGCAAGATCTATTCCCAATAATCCAACACATTCTTCTATTCCAAAACTGAGCTCGGGTCAGGCGGTAAGGAGGAAAGCTTCTTCTAACTTGTCTCAGTCAATCAAAAAGAAAATTGGGGGTATACTGACAAGTAAAGTGGCAACTGCCCCTTTATTGAGCCAGAGAAAAAATGGAGGTATATCGATTATTGAAGTGGCATGTGATCTTCTCCAACAGAGACAATCCAACGTGGAGAAGGACAGTTCGACCCAATCCCTTTCATTCTTCTCCAAATCCCCTCAGTTCATTAAGGACTTCCGAAAATGCCAATAGGTGAATCATAAGGGCTATCCTCTCTCAAGACTACCGTTATTCAAGGAAATATCCATATGAAATTATTCAAGATAAGATGAACCAAAGCACCCGCGTTGTAAATATTTGTACTTAGATTCTTTTGAGTTACTTTGACTTGTAATATTATCCTCTGGGCTCTGTTGTAGCTCCTGACAACTATTTTTGACATGTAACGCTACTTCTCACAACTTTCCAAAAGCGTGTATCTCAGCTCCAAAGTGCTTTGTCCAAGGAAAATGCCATCAGCAATGCATTTATTGCTCAACTAAAAGAGAATGGGAGTACTCTTGCCGACCTCCAAGAGAAGCATGAAAAAGAGTTAACTCGAATGGTAAAGCAAGAAATTTGCAGATTGCAGCAGTTGAAAATGCAAAAGTGTGGCTAGTCCCTTGAGGTCAAACAGTTTAACTGAAGTTACTCAGAGCCGAAGTGGATGCTTTGGGGGTTGCATATGAGGCTTCTGGTTCAAACCTTCTTTTGGTAGGTGTCAACCAAATTTTGTACTCTCCTGCTCTTCAAAATGATTTGGCAACCTTTTATACTTATGTTGGCAGACTATTATATAATAAGACTATCTTAGATTTACATAAGCCTTTTCCTGATCTGTCCAGGACCCAAGGGACAAACACTGTAGACACCTATTTTTGTCCCTTAAGTTCTCCCCTATTTTCCTTTTAATTTGACACTCAATCAAGTCTTTTCTTTTTAATTTCCCTTTTAATTTCTTTTTAACCTGCTTTTTGATTTCCTCTTAATTTATCCTTTAATTCTCTCATAATTTGTCTTATGGTGTTTAATTATTATGTGTTTCATGCATTTTTGAAATACAAAGAATGAGTTTTAATATTATTAAGTTTTTAGATTTTTCAAAAAAAAATTTAAAAAAAAATTTAAAAAAAATCAACAAAGAAAAAAAGTTGTAGAGAGTACCTGGAACTACAACTTCTCTTTGTAAAGCTCAAGCAAAATCATTCATTTAGAGGGTAAAAACCGTGGTAGAATTAGGCTGGTGGCCAAGAAAATCTGCAGAAAAAAAAAGATTTTCTAAGTTGTACTCTTTTCCAGACAGCCAACTTTGAGCGAAAATTCCAAACGATCGAAAAGTAATTAGACTAAACTCAAAGAAGAAAAGTTGTAGAGGGTACCTGGAATTACAGATTCTCTTTGTAAATTTCAAGCAAAATAATTCACTTGGAGGGTCAAAAATGTGGTATAATCAGGCTAGTGGCCAAGAAAATCCGCAGAAAAAAAAAAAAGAGAAATTTTTCCAAGTCTGGAAAATTTTCCAGACAGCCAATTTTGAGCCATGATTCCAAGCGATCAAAGAGGAATTAGACTAAACTCAAAGAAGAAAAGTTATATAGAGTACCTGGGACTCCAACTTCTCTTTGTAATGCAAAAGAAAAAAATGTCATTCATCTGGTGGGTCAAAAACGTGGTGGAAGAAGGCCGGTTCATCAACCGAAAGCTTGGAGGTGCCGAAAGCAAATTCGACTCAAACGCACTCCAAGCCAAACATAACCAATTCCACCACATTCCTGAGGCTGAGGTGAGTTAAATGAGCTTTTGAATCTATTGTTTTGGTGACAAAATGCTTATCTTACTATTTTTACATTATTTATGACTTAATTTTCATTTTTTTTATTATTTTTTAAATTTCTTCTAAGTTACATTTTTAATGACAATAACCACCAAACTTTAATTTGATTTTTGTTTGACATTTTAATATGTTTAATTACCCTTTGATTATGAAATTACCATTTTGCCCTTATGAGTATTAAATTGTAAATAGGCTCTGATTTTGCACATACTTTTCGATTAGTTTCTTTTGTGATGATTTGTGCTTTATATAATATTTATGCTTTTTCTTACTTGTTAAATGATGTGAATTTACTCTTCTGTCCTCAAATTTTGTTGCTAGTTGCACGACTGGACATTAAATATTTGAATCAAACTCAATTTATCCACAGACAAATGAACTTCCTTTAAAAGATAAGATATGTGTATTATACACAGCGATGTATGATAAATGACTGTTTTACCCCTTGGGAGTTAAAGGGCACTACAAGCTAAATGTGTGCAACTTTAAATTGGAAATGAAAATAAATACATGTCAGTATTTTTATTTACCATTTATTTTCATTTCCTCATTAATATGTAGATTTTATTACTTTTAAACTATCTTAAGCACACGTACGCTACAAAGTCGGCAATAATGAATACTAAAATTGAAAAGGGAAATGCGATAAAATCATGCAACCGGTCCAACGCCGGGTAAAGTGGGTGCCGAGAGAAATTCAAATCTATCCCAAACCTTCCCATTTTACAACAGGGTCCCG
Source organism: Cinchona pubescens (assembly GCA_025175665.1). Taxonomy (NCBI): domain Eukaryota; kingdom Viridiplantae; phylum Streptophyta; class Magnoliopsida; order Gentianales; family Rubiaceae; genus Cinchona; species Cinchona pubescens. The sequence goes on along the minus strand of JANKKI010000514.1, from coordinate 22,637 downwards.
AACTCATGTTTTTTGAATTACGTGGATAAGGAGTCAATCTAGACTAGGGTTTATTTTTTCTTTAAATTTTGATGTATTTTTCGTGTCCCGGCGCACCAACACACCCGGTGGCGACTCCAACCTGTGTTCCCTAGCTTAGATTATTTTTGTACAATTCATAGTCGCATTTAAAGCCCCGTTATGAAATAGTAAATAGGTGATTCATTTAAATTGGTAATAGTAAGTAGGTAATTTATGTTTGTAATAGTAAATAAGACTTTTGCATTTAATCACCTATTTCACGAGCACCCCACATTGGCGATGGTGCCTGTCCCAAAGGTACCTGCCAGACCGCGGGTTGTGTGGGGGGGGTACGACAAACACGGTAGGCCAATTGATTAGAGTACTTAAGAGGAAATGAGGACCACCATCACCACAACCGCCTAAGAATAACGTGAAAGAAATTATAGCTGAGTGTGTGCATTGTCATAGACGCCACTTTGGTGAATGCCGACTGAAGCTGGGATCTTGTTTTATTTGTGGCGAAGTGGCACATCGAATGACAGATTATCCAAGAAATGTGAGGAATGGAAGAGGAAAAGTAGTTGAATCCATAGCGGAGGCAGCCAATCCCAAAGCCAATACTAGAGTATATGGTATGAATGAATTGGAGACTAGAGGCTTGATGGACATAGCATTAGGTATGGTAATAATAATTTTTATGTCTGCATATTTGCTCTTGGACTTGGAGATTGCTTTAATGCTCTTTGGACTTTGACATGAATCATTTGGATAAATATTACAAAGAGGTTTGTGAATACATTTTATTTCATGATCAAAGAACCAAATAAACTTTATCAAGTGCTTACTCAGTAGTTTTATGATAGAGGTTGAAGGTGGTAAATATAAAGGAGTGCACATATGTAATGCGTGAACATTAAAGGGTTACCATTTGAATTAGCAGGCATGTAAATATGTGGTACGATTAGTGAGTGGAATGTTAATTCACTTTTGGGTCAATGGATTGAAGTGGTCAATAAGGTTAGAGTTTACAATGATGTTAGTGAGTAAGTTTTGAGTACAAAACATTTTATAAGAGGGGTAGAATGTAATACCAATTTATGGTTTTTAGTTTATTTATTTAAAATAAAATGCCAAAACCTACTAGAAGATAAAGCCGTGTAAGAGTACGAAGGAATGAAATGACTAGAATAGTACTATCTTACTCATAGTACAATTACTTCAGTATTACGTCTCTGCAAATAACGATATACATATCTGCAAGTAATGGTTAGGCTATATATATACTGTAGGATAGATCATCTGATTCATTTTTTTTTACTTCATAACACAAACATTGGAGAGAATTTCAGGTATATTAAAGGTTAGTCTTCTTCTTATTTAGTCTTAATCAATTTTTTTTTTTAATTTTAGAAAAATTTGATGCTTAGTTATTTTAAATATTAGTTATTCACTTTATTGGATTATTTGCTTAAGAAGTTAGTTCAATTAACGTAAAAGTTATTATTGGTAGTTAATTTATAGAGTTATTTTCTTGAAATTAAAATTAAATTTATGTATATGAAAATTATATTTTTCTGGAATTATACAATGTTTTATTTTTGCTGGATTATATTTTTAAGAAAAAAAAAAAGAGTGATTTGATCATGGAGAAAAGAGATCAGAGAGTAGAATTGATGGGAGAAGAAGAAAGATTAGAGAGAGAGAATAGACTAGAAAAAAAAAAAGAAGAAAAAGACAATGAGTTGCAGTGATGGAGTTGACACTTAATCTAGAAGAAGAATATTAACAAAGTTTCTAAAATTGCATCTTAACCTCCAAAGTTTTATACAACATTTACAAAGGCCCAAAATACTTTTATAGTGACAAATTGAGTCCTTTTGACTCTCCAAAATTATAGATAAGCCCGAATAATTTTTCAAAGTACCCCATCCGTCCGTAGAAGCCTTCTGAAATTATCAAAAGGCCCTTACAGCCTGCTAAAATTTAACATAAGTCCCTGAAAATTTTTATAAATGGCATATTGACCTCCAAAAGTTTATATGAAGTTAATATTTAACCCCAAAAGGTTCTATAGAATACATAGAGACCCCTAATGACTTTGTGAAATGATCAAAATATCAATCAAGTGTTTTAAAAGTTACACAAAACTCCAAATTAATTTTTCAAAGTTCCTAAAAGACCCCAAATGGATTTCTAAATTTATAAAATGTTCTAAAATATTTTGTTTTGCTAAAATAGAGTCCAAAATTTTTTTTAATGTTATAAATGAGTTTTATTAATCATAGTAAGTCTTATAAGGTTATAATAGTGATTTCAAAGTACTTCTTTTTACTACAAGAAAACTATATGATATTATAGTAAATATTATTTTTACAAATATGGGGACAATTATAGATGTATAGAAAGGTTTAGTATTTAGGAAGTTGTTATAGGATATTTAAGCAAATGCTAAGCACGTACTAAGTGATAGAAACGTGAATTTTAATAGGGAATACTGAAAAGGAGCAAGTACAAGAGTAACGTGATTTTTTGGCATATTGTGGTAAGTGGTGCCTACCCTTTGACATGTAAATTGTTTTACAAACCCATATATTTTCTTAAGTGATTTATGAACTTGCATAAAGGTTTTCTAAATTATTTTATGAAATGTGTTTTACGAAATGATTATTTGATTGTGAAAATCTAGATCATGTATGCCTATTTGACTTGCTTCATTTTCAAGTTATAGAAACGTGATATATACAAGATTTTTAGTATGTATGAAATATATGTGTCGAATGGGTAAATATTAATCGACAAAGGCTCTAAACAAACATAAAATGGTCATAGATTATAATCCTGATTTGTACTGATATACTAATAAGCGATATACGATAGGTCAAGGTGTTCCATAGAAACTTCTTGACAACATTTTCTAATGAGGTCCATCAGTAGACTTAGTACTCAGAGCCGATGAAGGCATGTATTGTTTTTAACATCTAAGAAAGTGTACATTATTTGAAATTGAATTTGTGATATGTTATAAATTATTTGAAAACTATATGTTATATAACTGGGTATAAATAAATGATACATGAATTTTGAAATGCAAGTTGAATTACGTGCCTATATGTAATGAAATTGACATACGATTTAGAAAGATGATTCTAATAAAAGCATATGTGCGTGATAGTTTAATTTGTTTTTGCGAAATGTATATGTATAACTGCATGATGCAGCAGGATGTGAGTGCTATCTACTGGGCGACTTGTCGCTCACCCCATTCCATATACTTTTGTACATACGATGAATACGAGTACGTCATCATAGAGGATGAAGCATAGACGTACTCGGATAAGGAAGATTGTTTTTTAGTAATAAGATTCTGCTATAGTTATTTGACTTTGAATAGTCCATCTATTGGAATAAGTAGAACATTTGTACTCGTGACACTATGTTTTTATTTTAGAAACACCCTTAATTGAATCGAACATGCGGAGGAGTTGGATTGAGTCCACGTCTTATTTAAACTTAAATTATTTCAGTTAACTGAATATGTTCACTACTAAAAAACTGTTAATTACCTGCATATTTTGTTGTGGATTATAATGAAAAATCCGCAGCAAACAAGACTTTCTGCGGAATTGGGCAATTACCAAAAATAATCTGCAGGTAAAAAGGCCGTGGATACTAATTTGCTGCGGATTATAAAATCCGCAGCTAAATTTGATGGGGATTTTGCTGCGAAAATATATCATGCGGATATTTTGCGCTGGTAAATCCGCATCAAAATTTTGTCATAAAAACATGTTTACAAGGATTTTTGATGGGGATTTTGCTGCGGAAATTATCCTGTAAATTTCCACAGCAAAATCCTAGCAAATATCCCGACAAATTCCCGTATAATTTCAAGAAAATCCCCATATAATTTCCGACAAAATCCCTAGCAAATATCCCAACAAATTCCCATATAATCAATTCTACTCTCTGATCTCTTTTCTCCATGATCAAATCACTCTTTTTCTGTCTCTTATACACATCTAGATGTGTATAAGAGACAGGTAGAAAATTTTTGTTTGGTTTTTTCTAACCCTGTACCATCATGCCACATTCCAGCAATTTCATCACAAAAAACAATTCGCATTGATCATCATGTCACATTCGAGCAATTTTCATTTCAAAAAAAAATTCGCATTAAAAGAAATATAATACGAAACAAATTCAAATACAATTCATATATAACATTTAGTTATCTAAGTAAACAATCAAATACAGTCTAATCATCCGAGCTACCATTTACATCATCCTCATCATCTTGATGAAAGGAAACATTTGCACAAAAACCATGGAAGTTCATAGATCAATTTTAGAAACTACTTAGAGAAGAAATCTTATACACATCTAGATGTTCTAAAGTTCTCCTATAAAGTCATATTTACAAAGATCAACTTTATGGAATGACATCTAGAGGACAAATCATAGAAGATTGTAATAAAGCCTTAATGACTTTCATAAAGGCTTGGGCCCGAGGATGAACCCAATCTCCCTCCTTCTTCTTATGGGTACGGAAATAGAAATCAGAGAATGGCGGGTTTTCACCCCTCTCAGCCTTCTGTTATTAAAAGAAATAAATATTTTCAAATCATCAATTTTGCTTTTTGGATTATGTGGACCTGGAATGATAACATTTAAGAACATGAAAGGGAAAGTCGTGCACAGTTCAGGCGAAACATTATACGGAGTAAGAATTACGGGCCAGCAAGAGTAAGGTGTTGCAGAATGGCTAAAGGGAGTAAACCCATCAAAACACAACCCAAGTCTAACATTTCGAGGCTCAGAAGCAAATTCAGGATAGGCACGTGCGATCAAAATGCTTCCATGCCGCTCCATCAGACGGGTGACATAATACACCTTCCTCCCTACGATTTTCCTGGTGCCACCTCATATGCCTTGCAGTGGTCTCTGAAGCATATAAGCGTTGAAGTCGTGGAATGAGAGGCAAATAATGCATCTTTTTACGTGCCACATCTTTGCAATTATGTTTACAACTTCTACGCTTTTTATAACAAGGTTCATAGCAGAACTTACATTCCCTCAAGTCCCTATCATGCTTCCAATACAGCATGCATCCATTAATGCAGCAATCAGATTTTTTGCTCGTAAGACCCAATCCTGCTACATCTTGACCTTTGCCCTATAAAAATCAGAAGGAATCTTATTTGACGAAGGACAAACTTCATTCATTAGTTGTGCCATGCCATCAAAACATCCATGGGACATATTGTAAAATCAGATGGCAAAAACTCATCATGTTGATGGCATGCGTGGTGTGAAGATGTGTATAAGAGACAGGTAGATGTGTTCAGGTTTGACTAGATCAATAAGATGCTGCAGGTGTATATCTAGTCATTGCAAAGACTGTCTCTTATACATGTTCATAGATGTGTATAAGAGACAGCATGTTGTATTTGTAATTAATAGTAAAATAATTTTTGCCCAACTGACATCCATATCAAAGTTTAAATTATTTCGAGGTGCTTCCTCCCCGTGTGATGTCCAATACCAGTATCTAGGTTTAAAACCTTTCCTCAGAATATGAACATTCACCATATCAGGGACATGGTGTCGCTCATTTTTGCACTTCACACAGGGACATCTAATAACTCCCTCAGTTAAATATTTTGGTTGTTGACAAGTAAAATTTATAAACCCAGCCAAACCCTCCAAAAATTCTTCCACATATCCCCGGCGATTTGGAAGAAGCCTATTGTACATCCACCTTCGATGCTCCGGAACTTCCATTTTGCCTAACCAAACTAATAATGACTTACTTAGTCTCCTGTTAAACAATTAATTTCCAGACAAATACAAGGCTCTTATGTCATGAAAATTTTCCACTTGCTTATTATAGTAAAAATTTAGTATATGATAGTAAGTTGACTAGTCCAACAACACAAATATATGTATGTGTTCATGTTTTTCTTTATTTAACTACATATAATATCCTAAATGATACTCTTTCATATTTATTTGACAATTTTTAATTAATATAAGCCTAACCACCTTTACATTGTTTGGGAGGCATAACTAGAACTTTTAAGTAGTAGGGTAATATTATTAGCAAAATTAATCCAATTAATAACATTACGATGTTTGGCTTAAATGAATAAATCAATTCATTTATTTAAAGTGCCAAAATAATTGATGTGTTAACAAATTTGCCAAGTAAAGGATCAAATATCGAAACCTAATAGTTGGTGAATAAATATATTTTTATTACTACAGAAATTAGGGATAAAAAAAAATGAAAATAACATAGCAAAAATCCTGTACACAATTTATTGACAACAAATAGCTGCAAAAAAAATAAAAAAAACTGAAAATAACAAAATAAACCACTCACAAAAATTATGGATAACAAGAATTAAAAAAAAATAGATAAAAGAACAAAAATTGAAATGGTAGATCAATCAATCACCTTGGAAATGGTTGAGGATGTGCACGGTTGCAGCTAGAGGAGATGGTGACTGGACAAATCGAATCCAAGATGAACACCAAGTTCACGCGGCTTCCTCAAGAGGAAGGATGGAGCAAATTGGCTTGAGGAGAGAAAGAAATGAGGAAGAAGGGATGAAATTTAGGCTTGGAAATAGTGGATGGTAGTTGGAAGAAAGGTGGAGGGTGAATGGTGGCTGGTGGTGCAGGAAATGGAGAGGAAAAGTGATTTTTCCCCGATTAGATCTGTCCAAAATGTGCTGGGTTTCTGCACTGTAAATTGAAATTAACTTTAAATTCCCCAGCAAATTGCTGCGGAAGTGCTGCGGAATTAAATGTCCGCAGGCCCATGGCACACGTGCTGCAGAATTAATTTCCGCAGCATTCCGCAGCAATTTGCTGCGTAATTTACTTCCGCAGCAGATGTGCTGCGTATTTATTTTTCCGCAGCAAATTTGCTATAGTCGTTAATTTTTCTTTCAATTTTTGTTGCTTAATTTTTGTAAATAATACGTTCCCGCTTTATGGAGGGAATGTTATCTGCAGATTTTTTAATCGGTAGCAAAATTTTAATCCCAAATCTAGAAAACTAAAATTTGCAGTAAAATCCGTATATAATTCTTGGGGAAAAAATCCGCAGCAAAAATCCACATGAAATTTGCAATTTTTTTGTAGTGGTTGAACAATCAGAGCACAAGCTAAAATTTATTTAAACATAAATCCAAGACAAATACATTTGCATATTAAAAGCAAATACATGATTGACATAAAATGACACAACTCTGCATTCAGCGACATTACATAATACATAATTATTGAATAGTAAAAGCATTGAGCAAGAAATATTTGGTTTATAGTCTGTCCAAATTAGTTTTAGTTATAGTTGAAATAGATCATGTTCCCATAATATATCCATGACTTAGCATTCCAGTTGAGGTGATAACTGAACATGTATAAAGACATCGGATGGAAATCCTTGGTTTAAAATCTGCTCCAAATTTTACACATCTTAACCCTTACAAGCTCCGTCAGATCGGAATCCGCAAGCATCGAAGCTCCACACCTTACTCTTGCTGGCCCGAAGGCTCTTACTTATACATAATGTCTGTCTCTTATACACATCTGTCTCGTATCTCGATCAAGTCCTTCATGAACCCTCCCAACCATCCGCCCATCCAAATCCATCTCCTCTAGCAGAATGAATGTTTTGATGAAAATATTTCTTCAATACACTTCCCGGCCGACGGAGCTTGTATAGGCCCACTCTGCAACTCACCGCGGCTTCTTTTGTCCATATGGATGCATCAATGGTGATTCCTCTAAGACAGATTTTTTTACCTACGTGCATGGTGGAGTCAGGACCCCTTGGTATACAGTTGGGCAAAAATTATTTTACTATTAATTACAAATACAACATGATAAATTCATTAATTGAAAATTTAAATAAATTTATGTCGAGGAAGCTATAATAAATTTATGTTGAGGAATGTGCAATTAATTTACAACTTTCTATTGTATTTGCTTTTAGCTTGATGAATCCCTAATGAGGTCGTAAGTCCTTTTATAGGCAATATTTCTAAGCTTCTAGTATACTAGTGTCTGTGAGAAGATTCCCGCGGCTTGTGTGAATGCAAAATATTACTAGTTAAGTTCTCCATTAATTTTTTGCATCTTAAAAACGAAAAAAAAAAAAAAAAAAAGTAAAGAAGTTGACTAGAACAAATTAAAAACATGTCAGCGCCAAGTAAGCAATTTACATGGTGAATCCCAATTGTATACATGTTATATGTATTATGATTGCTTATTAACTTTCTGAATCCTAATTGGACAGTTACACAAACAAAAAAGATTGGTAAAATTATATCAACATAGCTCAACTTGTCATCCGATGTCGTAGTAAAAAATTTAAAAACAGTATAAGTTATTATTTTTTTCAAAATTTAAGACAGCCGACTGACACATATTATGAAGATTTATAATAATTCTCACAAATTGGCTTCTAAAAACAAGTGACAAAACAGTGAGGAAGTACTTAATTTATCAAATAAAACCAAAAACAAATAACTAGTATTTAATCGGAATGGTATTTGGACTATAATAAAATGGCAAGATTCAAGAATCGAGCACGTGGTAGGCAATAACCCCTTCACCTACCTTAATTAACTCGAACAGTACATACGGTGAACACGACATTTTTCTTGGCTGGCCTTTTGCTTTCATATGGTATTTCGCAAAGAGTTTAATATTATGATCTGTTCTTAGTTGCCAACCTGAATTAGATAAGTAATTGGAACTCTGGATCGTGCACATGACAGTGTGCATTTTTCTTTTTCTGAACTTTTGCTTTCATATTACGATCTGCAAAAAAATTAAATATCATGACATTGGATGCGTATAAATTGCATTATCTGAATTACTATTGGGATGTGTTATTTGTGTCATTATTTGTGTTATTTGAAAAATAACAAAAAAGTTGCATAAGTGTTTAGATTCTAAATAATTCAAATAATTTTTTATAAAAAATAAATATTTGGATAGTAAATCGTGCAAATAATTTTTTCAAATAAGTGTTTAGATTGTGTTTTTTTTTACACTAAAAGACAAAATAGGTACATGAAAATCGAATGAAATCACCAATACCAAAACACGCATTCTCGTTTCGTTTGAGTGTTTGGATAGCTTTTTTTACACTAAAAGAGAAAATAGATACATGAAAATCTCGTTTCGAATTCGTTTTTTACCATCATGAAGAACATTAAAACCGCATATAAAGGCAGTTGATTTCTCATTGTTTGAAACTGGAATCACGTAAAATGAGCCATACGTATATGCATACCATATATGTGTATTTTTAAAAATTTATACTTAAAAATGTTTAATTATTTTGCAAAAAAATCCCTCTAAAATTAAATAATAGAAGGGGTTGACGATAGGAAGTCCGAATCTAGATATGTCCAAATCTGTATAGCTTTTGTGGAGGCCGAGGATTGGAAGTCCAAACCTGATAAGTCCAAATCCGGATTTGCAGATGTTGAGGATAGAAAATCTAAACCTGAATAAGTCTGAACCCAAATAAATTTTGCAAGAGGATAGGAAGTTTGAACTCAAATAGGTCCGAACCTCAACAAGTCTAAAATTTGGATAGATTTTGTAGAGCTTGAGGATAGGAAGTTTGAATTCAGATAGGTCCAAATCCATATGGCTTTTACAAGAGGTTAAGAAGTCCGAACCCAAATAAATCTGAAGCCGATAATTATTAGAAAAATAATTTTAATAATGAATTGTGTAAATAGTATTAAAATTATTTGAATAGTGTAGGTAATGAGTAGTGAATTTTTTTTGAAAAGTATAAGTAATAAATAGTGTTTTTGGAAATAAGTGAAAAAAAAGTTGACCAAAAAATATTTAAGCTGACCAAACATATATTTTAGGAACTATGGCAAAGATAGAAATGAATAGTGAAATTAAAAGTAGCAAAAAATAGCCCAAAAAAAATCCATACGCAGCCATTGTCCTGGTATGAAATATATAATTTTATTGGAAGCGTAAACCTACGTGATAGCTTAACAGGAGCGACTCAACAGATTTGGGAGTCTAAAGCCAACTTAAATGTGAGCCATTTTTATCTTTCTAATAAAATTGGTACAAGTTCTGATATGAAAATTAATTTTTTAGATATTTGAAATGCAAAATTGTTAATTAAAATTTTATAATCAATTCCTTATAGTATTTCTTTTATCAATTGATAATATAGCTAACAAATCTGATATTTCTTGAGACATAGTTAATCTTATAGGATTTAATTATGCTAATTTTGAAAATCTTCTTTTTGTCAAAATAATAGAAATATGATCCGTAGCATTAGATATAGGCATTATATGCATTAATAAAATAATGAACTTTTTTTTATATATAGTTAAGTATGTAAATAGGAATCTTATCTTATACTTGTACAATTTCTCTTTAATTATGAAAAGAAATCTAAACTATCAATAGAATGATCATTACTTTGTTTTAAGGATTTTTCAAAATTAAGGCAACGGACGTTGAAATTTTCCACTTTATAATGTTATCAATTTTTCAATATAAAATAAAAACATCAAAATATTTTTATATATTTTGAATTATTGAAAACTACTTTAAAATGAAGAAATTGCTTTATGCACTATGTAAAATAAATAATTAGTTCTCTACTGTTATTCGGGAGACTTTATTATTTTATTATCAATATTTCTCGAGTTTTTTTTTTTTTGACTAAAATAACCCTATTTTAGAAAATTATTACTAAAGTAATCCAATTACGAATTATATTCCCTTTTTAGTGTAGTTAGTGCAGTCGTTCTCTTTACTCTCTTTTATTTGCATAAACTGTACAGTTAATTTGTTTGTGAGTACCTCTAATCTAATCATAGATAAAGAGTCATCAACCGAATAAACTTTTAACATCTAAAAAGTATAAAGTTGCATGCAACAATTTCAAAGGTAGACAAGCATTTTTCTTGTTCTAATGGTAATGCTATTTTGATTAAAAATTTAAATGGAGAAAGATTAAATACTATCTTACAGCTATTTCCGTTAAAAAGTGCGTAGAAAAAAAAGATTTAAATTTAGAATACCTATTATTGTATTATCGCGTCGTCTAAATGTATTAGTGGTACTGAAGATACAATTTATTCGCGGAACGAACTTGGGATCAGTTTGCTCACTTAAGCAAATTGATTTATATTTTAGAGTGAACTAGGAGCATCATGGATCAATTCCGGGTCCAAAACTATTTATTCGGGTCTAAATTTATATATAATTTTAATTACCGGATTTGATCCGAATATGTTTAATAGTTATAATGAATGGACGAGATAAGTATTTTATTATTTTGATCTAATTAAGACCTGAGAGTAGTTAAATATTTAAAAATAATTAATCACTTGTGTATATGTGTGCACACATACTAGTAGAACCTAAATGTACATATATAGATTTTTTATAAATTGCTAATATAATTCATATTCTATTGTAGAACGCAAACATATATATTGCTTATAAACAAAATTTCTTTAAATCTAGTACTTACGTAAAGAAATTTCTATAATAATTTAAAATCTGTGTAAAAATTTCAAAAGTAATAAGGAAATAACAAGACTGGATCCATATCCAGCTATGGATTTACTTTTGTAGGGTATCCGATAATACTAATAAGATCTATATGTGAATATGTTCGATCCGACCCGAATTTGACTAGTTTACAGCACAACAGTGAACCAAGAAATTATTAATTTCCATGGAAATCTTTTCCTTTCAAAATCTTTTTAGATTAATTTATTCTATAAAAGTTTCAAAGAAATTGATCAATATTTAAATAACCCTAAGAGACAGAATTTACCAATAACAGAAATCCTGTATCTTAAGCACAACTGTATTGTTTTGCTGGGTTGTGGAAGCCTGGACATCACAGGATCTTGTTTGGAAATCCAACAGTTATTTTCCCGATGCCGTCATTTACAAGTATGTATGACACTCAAAACATTAGGAATGGAATATAATTCACAACTATATTACTTTGGGAATTATTTTTTGATAACAAAGTTAAAATACTCCAACATTCTCATCAAATTATCTACGAATAACACATTTCTCCCAATATTTACGTCTATATTCATTTCAAATATAGTTTCTTTAGCAAATTTCATAGCAATTGTAAATCCATCTTCTCTATATCTTTTATAAAGAATAAATAAAATATTTTAGTTAATATATAGCAACGTTATTAAACCGCATATCTTTTTTATTGTAGACTTTTATTAATTAATAACAAATAATATATCATGGCATTTCGCCATTAATCAATAAAAATTCAAAATGGTCAAACACGTGTATTGCTGAATAATTAACTTTAGTATATGAATCTTCATTAATTTCAACAAAACATCTCTTATTTGTGTGAAAGTTGGGAATTGATTCGGTTATAGTCGGTTAATTAATATGGAGTCTTTATTATCAAGGGATATTTTTTCTAATAAATTTTTATTTAATACTATACTTATATTAAGGCCTAAAAATTTTGGATCTAAAATTTTTTGGGATGTCTAGTCTAAAATGATGGTTTCATATCCCTTACTATTAAATCATCCCTACAATTTAATATTGCATAACTGGAATATAAGGTGCATGATGAAATGATGCAATACATACTCTTAATTGAGAGTTACAAAGGTACAAAACTATTTGTGATTTGCAAATGAAGGTCATACCATTATTTATAATGTGGAATTACTAATTTTTGAGATTTGTCACAAAATGATTAGTATTTTTGACATTTAAAATACTGTGTCACAAAAGATAAGTTTTCTTATAGTGCTATTCAAATTAACTATTATTTATACATTCTACACATATTTTTTCGTCGAGAAAATATTTACATAGCCACAAAATTTAGGAGCACTTAACAAAGTCAATCCACGTGACAAAATCATATTCAATTACCATGATTTTAGATGTATCGTGTTCGTTTCTTCTGAAGTGGATTTAGTGATACGACAAGATATTCTCACGTAATTAGTTATTGTTCCATTTCGCTTGATGCACAACGTATAGTTATTGTTTGATTAATTTTGTATTTCATCAAAATTTGATAATTTCTGCACCGTCCATTTGCATTGCTAGCTTGGTTTAGCGAGTTTACGATGCCCAAAAGACTACAACTGAAGCAGCTTTTAATATGAGCGAAATGAGAAAGAAGGAAGTCGAGGCTAGGGCAACTTTTGAAGAAAAATTGAAAAGAGAACGGGAATCTCCTCTAAACTAAAGCAACAATTGACAGAAGAATCCCAAAAGCGATCGGAGCTGGACTTTGAACATGTTCCCGAAGTTGAGAAGCTTAAGCTAGCTTCTAAACCGATTGCTAGTGATATAAAAGACAATCAGGGAGAGCTTGAGTCTTTGAAAGTAGAAATACGAAGGTTGAAGACCAAGCTCAAAGCACTGTGGGCAAGAGGACAACACTTTGAAGGAATAATTACTTCTTCAAAGTGTTAACAATCCTTAACTTTCTTTCCTTTGAGGGCCTTGCACAAGATTGATCAAATTTTGTCAAGTTAGCCTTCGATTCAGGTCTGGAAAGGAAGTGGAAGAGATAGACAAACAATATCCAATGTTGTAGCTAAATCCTGAAGGCTTTGAGCTGTTTGGACCTGGGTCACGAAAGCACTGAGAAATGAGATGGTGAACGTATTCAAGAATGCTCGGTTTAGTGAAAATCTTCACTTGAGCATACTTCCCGAGCCTTCTAAGAAATGAGTACATGCAGGTGAAGTGACTTCTGCATTACAAGGGAATCCATAAAAGTATTTCAAACTTAGAATATCTGGAATATAAATTCTATAGAATCTTATGATTTGGATCCACTAATGGCTTTATCCTTTAATTTTCCTGGCTAGGTTTTGGTTGGTACACCTACTTCAATTGGGGTCTTTCCACCTGAAGTTGATCAGCTTCTAGCTTATCAGACTTAGAACCAGCTCGAGGATGATCAGCATTAGAGGCCTGCATAGATAGGAATGAGAACCTTGTTATTACCTACAAGCAATGAATTTTACCGCTTTCTTATCTACTCCATTTTTTTCACTTTTTTCAGTTCTTCCATTCCTTTGTTCTTCGATGCCATGCACATCTGTTATGCATCTGAATAATAAATTGTCCATTTTTGTGGAATTGCTTCCAACTAGGTAGTTCTGTTAATCTAGAGCAAATCGTCTAACGCGATTAGTTAACTGAATCCTTGTAACTTTGCAAACTTTTAAGTGAAATAACTGATCAATTGAGATTATTGGTTGATCATTTGTGTGCAGATCACTTATATGCTATTTTTGTGGATGTCCACATTCATTCTTAGACACGTTTTTCGTCTTTTGAAGTGCATGTTTTTCACCTTCAACATGCAATTAATGCTGTGGCCATTTTTTCATGCGCAATTAATGTATTTCGTTTTGTGATTTGTGTCTATCGCAACTCTTTGTCATCCATACTTATAGATACCTCTTTTCATTCCTTAATCAAAACAATACCTGTCGAAATAATTCCCAAAGTAATATAGTTGTGAATTATATTCCATTCCTGTCTCTTATACAGATTGTGTAATTTTGCCAAGTACACTTCTAATTTGGTTGTTTATAATGAAGAATCCTCCACCCAAATAAGAGGATTGATAGTGGGATGCTTGTTTCTAATGAACCTCTCTCCAACATAAGAAATAAGAGACTGGATGAGTTGTTTCAACAAGATTCAAGGCATTCCAAAATGTGCTGCAAGGATGAGACCACTCCTCGGCTTCCTTTTGGAACTTTTGAAGCATGAGCACATTAAGTTGGGGTTGTTCCATATATTTTGAGAACTTGTTACTCGATATCAGGAATAACCTCAACTTGTTGCGCAATATCTGGGATAAACTCAATTTGTTTGTTTGTCTTCCCTTTGCAAACTTTTGTATTTTGTATTCTTTGCTTTATTGATAATAAATTCAAAATCTTGAAGACATTCCTTTTTTGTTTGTTCAACATTCTTGAACTGAATAAGTGGATCTTCCAACGCGACCTGCTTCACCAGTCATTCTGTCTAACTGATCGTCTAACGCGATTAGCTTTCTTATAAGATTTGTCAGAGTTCGGATATATTTGAAGATTCTTTGTAAAGGAACTAATCAGAAATAACCGTGTAAATTTTGAATAACTCTACTTGATCAAATAACTGAGTAAATTCTAAATAGAAGATCTAATTAATTGTTGAGGTCATTGTTCATCCAATACGAGCAGCCTCTAATCAGTGATTGTTTAAAAAATTCCAAGTAAACAAGATGATCATCTCTGTTAAGGATTGCTTTATTGAACACAAACTACCTTTGATCATTCATGCACAAAAACAAATGTCAAGTATAAAAGAATAAATCATTGACCGACCATTTTCAAGAAAGTGATATTGTCTCTATCAATGACATGCATGTCGCTTATATGCTTTCTGGTAGATCTCCATATTCTTTTCTTAGCATTTTTGCTTTTGTTTGGTTCTGCAGCTCATCTGCTATCTAAGTCAAATTGTTGATCAGAAATTTGATCATCACATTTTGAAGGACAACTCAGGAAAGGTGACACACACAAACCATTTTCTCAATATTATTGCACATTAAATACCACATCTTTTCAGTTATTAACTGCCATCCTTTGGCTTTCCATTTTCCCACCCAAAAAATATTGAGAAATCGTGACCTGTCTTGACCCGGAATATTGACTTGACATTAGAGTCGTGTAAAGGTTGTGACCCGATTGTAATCTAATCTGTCCTGTGTCTATACTTATTTTTCTATAAATAGTATTTTCCTTATCTCATTTATTTTTTCCTCTTTCTCCGTTGACGTTTCAAGTAATTTTTGTTGGTTCCCTTCAATACCGGTGTTTTGATCTCATAAGCGCTTGAAACTTGTAATTTTGTGTTCTTTTTTGAACATTTTCTTCTCGATTTGAAAACGGGTTCCAAAAGATTTTGATTTTTTGCACTTGTTAGAATAAATGGCATCCATCTCTAGTACTAAGAATACTCAACTTCTGGATGAAAGCGTCTTTCAATCGCTCTGAGCACACGCTGAATGGTTCGGAACAAGCAGAAGGATCTGCAGAAACTGGACTAGTTTCTGTCGAATTCAACTTGTTAACTTTTGACATTCCAAGCATCCTCCTTCTAATTATATCCTTCATCTCTGGAATGCTTACTGTATTCCTAATTCAGTTTCCATTCACATTCTCCAAGAGAATGATCGTGCTCATAATCCTCCTGAAAAGTATGTGACCCTTTATGAGGATTAGCTCAGAGTTGGTTTTCATCTACCCTTTCATAAAAATTTTCTCTCTTTGTGTATCCATTTTGGAATCTACATATCCCAACTTGTCTCGAATGTAATCAGGTTTGTTGTCTATTTTTGCGTAATCTGCAAAAATTTGGACCTGAAGCCTGAGGAGCAGGCTTCAGATTTTTTTACGAGTTATTTAAAAATTGAAAGGTTGGTTTTATATACTTCTTGTTGTAGCAAAAGCATATCGGATTGTGGTAAATTACTCAACTTCTATTCAAGGAATGGAAGAAGTTATTCTTTTCTGCAAAGTAGGAAGATATGCTGGAGTTCAGAAGGAGCGGTCGTTTAGTGGCTGTGGTAAATACTAAACGAAAATCCCATCGACACATTAAAGAAGTCATATTATTATGATATGTAATAGATTCAATCTTCTACAATGGTTTTCAATTTCGAGGGGAAGAATGAAATAGTTAATCAGGGAAATAGGGGGTACAAAATTAGCCCGGGATCTTCAATCTCCTCCAGAATACGATCCTAGAAAGTATTGCTTCTTTTGCCATTAGGTATTCAATTTCTGATCTTCATTTAAACTTCATTGACATTGCTAAGATTTTATTTAGCTCTAACTTTCTTGGAACTGACTGATCTTCCAGAGAAAAAGAGAGGATCGAAGAAAACAACAACAGGAGTCACTATTGTAGTTCCTTTGCAAGCTATTCCCTAATCCAACACCTTCTTCTATTCCAAAACTAAGCTCAGGTTAGGCGTTAAAGAGGAAAGCTTCCAAGGCAATTCTGCCTTGTCTCAGTAAATCAAAAAGAAAAATTGGGGTATATTGATAAGTAAAGTGGCAACTGCCCCTCCATCGAGCCAAAAGAAAAACTGAGGTACATCGATTATTGGAGTGGCATGTGATCCTCTCCAACAGAGACAATCCAACGTGGAGAAGGATAGTTCTACCCCAATCCTCTCATTCTTCTCAAATTCCCTAAGTTGAAGAAGGACTTCTGAAAATGCAAATAGGTGAATCAAAAGGGCCATCCTTCCTCAAGATTGCCGTTATTCGAGGAAATATCCATATGAAATTATTCAAGATGAGATGAACCAAAGCACTCGTGTTGTAAACATTTAGACTTAGATTCTTTTGATTTACTTTGACTTGTAATATTTTATCTTTATTAGTATATCCTTGCATTTATTGCTCAACTAAAAGAGAATGAGACTGCTCTTGCGGAACTCCAAGAAAAGCATGAAAAGGAGTTCACTCGAATGGTAAAGCAAGAAATTTTGCAAATTGCAGCAGTTGCAAAAAGTGAGGCTAGTCCCTTGAGGTCAAATAGTTTAACTGAACTCAGTCAGAGTCGAAGTGGATGCTTTGGGGGTTGCATCTGGGGCTTTTGGTTCAAACCTTCTTTTGGAAGGCGTCAACCAATTTTTCCCTCTCCTCCTCTTCAAAATGGTTTGGCAACCTTTTTATACTTATGTTGGCAGACTATTATATAATGAGACTATCTTAGACTTACAGAAGGCTTTTCCTGATTTGTCTTGGACCTAGGGGACAAACACGGCAGGCCAATTGGTTAGAGTACTTAAGAGGCAACGAGGACCACTACTGCCAAAACTGCCTAAGAATAATGTGAATGAAAATATAGCTGAGTGTGTCCATTGTCACAGACGCCACTTTGGTGAATGCCGACTGAAAGCTGGGAGCTTGTTTTATTTGTGGCAAAGTGGCACATCGAATGAAAGATTGTCCAAGAAATGCGAGGAACGGAAGAGGAAAGGTAGTTGAACCGGTGGCAGCCAATCCCAAAGCCAATGCTAGAGTATGTGGTATGAACGAGCTTGATGGACGTAGCATTAGCTATGCTAATAATAAACTTTATGTTTGCATATATGCTCTTGGACTTGGACATTTTTTTAATACTCTTTGGGCTTTGAGATGAAACATTTGGATAAATATTGCAAAGATGTTTGTGAATACATTTTATTTTGTGATCGAATAGCCAAATAAGCTTTATCAAGTGCTTACTCGGTAGTTTTATGATAGAGGTTGAAGGTGGTAGATATAAAGGAGTGCACATATGTAATGCGTGAACATTAGAGTATTACCATTTGAATTAGCAAGCATGTAAATATGTGGTACGATTAGTGAGACGTCTACTCAATCCAACTCCTCTTGGATCAATGTGAAAATACTATTTATAGAAAAATAAGTATAGACACAGTACGTAAGTTTCGAGACGAAACTTTTATAAGAGGGTAGAATATAATACCCACGACTTTTTTTGTTTATTTATTTAAAATAAAATGCCTATAGAAACTAAAGGATAGACCCGTGTAAGAGTCCTAAGGGATGAAATAACTAGAATAGTATTATCCTACACCTAATACAATTACTTCAGTAGTACGTATCTTCAAGTAACGATTAGACTATATATATACTATAAGGTAGAGCATCTAATTCTTTTTTTTACATAACACAAACATTGGAGAGAATTTCAGCCATATTAAAGATTAGTTTTCTTCTTATTTAGTCTGAATTAATTATTTTTGTTTTTAATTTTAGGAAAATTTGATGCTTAGTTATTTTAAATATTATTTATTTACTTTATTAGATTATTTTGTTAGGAAGTTAGTTCAATTAACATAAAAGTTATTATTGGTAGTTAATTTACAAAGTTATTGTTCTGTAAATTAAAATCGAATGCTCTACCTGTAGAGATGTATATGGAAATTATTTTTTCTGGAATTATACTATGTTTTATTATTGCTGGATTTTTTTAAGAAAAAAAAAGTCTGATTTGATCGAGGAGAAAAGAGATCAGAGAGTAGAATTGAAGGGAAAAAAAGAAAGATTAGAGAGAGATAAGAGACTAGAAAAAAAAAGCAGAAAAAGACGATGAGTTGCTCTCGATGGAGTTGATATGAGGAAGAAGAAGAATATTAACAAATATTTTCTATAATTGCATCAGCAATAATAAACTATACCTTAATATAACTCTTATAATTGTCCTCAACTACTTTACTATTACTATCATATGAGTTTTCTTGAATCTAAAAAATTATAGGTAAGCCGGGATGATTTTTCAACGTACCCCATCCATCCATAGAAGCCCTCTGGAATTACCAAAAGGCCCTTACAGTTTGTTAAAATTTCACTCTCCTGAAAGTTTCTATAAATGACATATTGACCCCTAAAAAGTTTTGGGAAGTTGAGAAGCAGCGTTACATGTCAAAAATAGTTGTCACATAGAGACCTCTAATGACTTTGTGATCATATCCAAATACAATCAAGTGTTTTAAAAGTTACATAAAAGTCCACATTAATTTTTCAAAGTTCCTAAAAGACCCCAAATGGATTTCTAAATTTATAAACTGTTCTAAAATATTTTGTTTAGCTAAAATAGAGCAATACTTTCTAGGCTCGTTATAAATGAGTTTTATTAATCATAGTAAGTCTTATAAGGTTATAATAGTGATTTCAAAGTACTTTTTTTTACTACAAGAAAAATCTAAGTACAAATGTTTACAACATGAGGACAATTATAGATTTATAGAAAGGTTTAGTATTTAGGAAATTGTTATAGGATATTTAAGCAAATGCTAAGCACGTACTAAGTGATAGAAACGTGAATTTTGATAGGGAATCTGAAAAGGAGCAAGTACAAGAGTAACGTGATTTTTGGCATATTGTGGTAAGTGGTGCCTACCCTGATTTGTAAATTGTTTTACAAACCCATAGATGTTCTTACTTAGAAATATTGCCTATAACAAGGATATATCTACCTGTCTTAACTTGCTTGATTTTCAAGCTATTTGAAAATACATCATATACAAGTCTCTTAATATGTATAGATGTGTATAAGAGACAGCAAATATTTATTGATTCAATACACTGTATTTACCATAAAGCAGTCATAGATTATAATCGATTTGTACGATATACTAATAAACGATAAACGACCTACGATAGGTATATCTGTCTCTTATACAACATCTATCCAGGAGTTCCAATTGACTTATCTAACTAGACTTGGTATCGAGCCGATGAATGCACGTATTGTTTTGAACATCTAAGAAAGTGTACATTATTTGAAATTGAAATTGTGATATGTCATAAATTATTTGAAAACTATATGTTATATGACTTGATATAGATAAATTATACATGAATTTTCAAATACAAGTTGATTATTACGTGACTATATGTAATGAAAATGACATGCAAGTTAGAAACATGATTTTAGTAAAAGCATATGCTTTGTTAATCTCAAAGAAAGCATATTAAAAAAATGTCTAATGTCCAAGAGCTGCATAGATATGTCTCTTAGCAGATCGTAATATAGATAAAAAGAAATACATGATTGACATAAAATGACACAATTATGCATTCAGCGACATTACATAATAAATAATACATAATTATTGAATAGTAAAAGCATTGAGCAAGAAATATTTGGTTTATAGTCTCCAAATTAGTTTTAGTTATAGTTGAAATAGATCATGTATAAGAACATATATAGTCATGACTATACCTTTGTAAAAGTCTCTTATGTATAGGTAACTCTGCAACTATACAAGAAGCTTCTTTTGATGATCCATATGGATGCATCAATGGTGATTCCTCTATAAGACTCTCTCTTTTACACATGCATAGTGGAGTCACTATTTAATCGATTGGAAAATTTTCATGAAATTATATTCTTGTATTTGTCTGGAAATTAATTGTTTAACAGGAGACTAAGTAAGTCATTAGTTTGGTTAGGCAAAATGGAAGTTCCGGAGCATCGAAGGTGGATGTACCTGTCTCTTATACACATCTAGATGTGTGCCTAGTTGTGAAATAAGCGTATTGCAAATTGTACATTTAAATATTGTCCACCATGCACGTAAGTTTCTTTACTTAATTAATAGCAAATTGTGCGCCTCAAAATTCCTAGCTTATACCGGCTAGAGAAAAGACAGCGTTGGCCGCGAGTCCTACACTCTTCCACTCGTTAAGATGCTTTCTCTAGTCTCTATATAATCGCTCAAACCCTCCCAATTCATTTGGTTCATATCTCACGCCTCTCAATATCTTCATCACACATCAACCGCACTAGTTTGGCATTTTGAGTATATTGAATGCGATGACCACAATTTTGTGTCTTCTTTGTTTTTGTTAATAGTTTTAAGCCAACTTTCTATTGTATTTGCTTTTAGCTTGATGAATCCCTAATGAGGTCGTAAGTCCTTTTATAGGCAATATTTCTAAGCTTCTAGTATACTAGTGTACCTTGAGAAGATTCACGGCTTGTGTGAATGCAAAATATTACTAGTTAAGTTCTCCATTAATTTTTGCATCTTAAAAACGAAAAAAAAAAAAAAGTAAAAAGTTGACTAGAACAAATTAAAATCTTGTCAGCGCCAAGTAAGCAATTTACGTGGTGAATCCCAATTGTATACATGTTATATGTATTATGATTGCTTATTAACTTTCTGAATCCTAATTGGACAGTTACACAAACAAAAAAGATTGGTAAAATTATATCAACATAGCTCAACTTGTCATCCGATGTCGTATGTGTGCACACAGTAAAAAATTTAAAAACAGTATAAGTTATTATTTTTTTCAAAATTTAAGACAGTCGACTGACACATATTATGAAGATTTATAATAATTCTCACAAATTGGCAAAAACAAGTGAAAACATGTGAGGAAATTTTGGATTAATTTACCAAATAAAACCAAAATTTTAAAAAACATTTATTTAAATTTAGAATACATTTGTCTCTTATACACATCTAGATGTGTATAAGAGCACGTGGTATGTAACCTGTTCACCTACCTTAAGGTAGGTGAAGGGGTTACCTACCACGTGCTCGATTTACCTTGACCTATCGTATATGTGTTTATTGTTTCATTAGTATGTGTTATGTCTCTCATACACAAAAAGATGTTGCATAAGTGTTTAGATTGTAAATAATTCAAATAATTTTTAATAAATAAATATTTGGATAGTAAATCGTGCAAATAATATATTCAAATAAGTGTTTGGATTGTGTTTTTTTTTACACTAAAAGACTAAATGTGTATATGAGACAGTACGAAACGAAATCACCAATACCAATACACGCATTCTCGTTTCGATTTGAGTGTTTGGATTAGCTTTTTACACTAAAAGAGAAGCAAAAGTGCTGCAATTTTAAGGTATAATCTCCATACTTTTCTTGTACTACACATAAATTAATCAAGGTGATAAGTGACAGGAAAGTTTGAAACTGGAATCACGTAAAATGAGCCATACGTATATTATACCATTTACTGCTCATTACCTACACT